>JAMPIV010003427.1:0-319765 GCA_024509875.1 Oreohelix idahoensis | reverse complement strand
GTCTCAGTCAATGGATCTCTCTAGCACTCAATCTGCCCAATTAACTGCGATGTCTTTTGCTTTAGAGTCTTTTCCTAGCACCAATGAAAAAATTGACACCTTCCTAGAAAAATTCGAGAGGCTCGCCAATCTGTATGGGTTAGAGAGTTCCCGCTGGGCACTTAAACTCTCAACGTCACTGAAAGGCAATGCTTATGACGTATACACAAAGCTGGGAACAAATCAACATGATTACGACATGCTGAAAAATGCCTCGCTAGAGCGGTTTGAGATGACCGCCCGAAAATTTCTGCAAATGTTCAGAAACAGCCGGAAAGAGAGCACGGAAACTTTTCCGCAGTTCTCTTCACGTCTCACGGGCTATTTGACAAAGTGCATTGAATTATCTGACCTACCTCTTACATATGAGGGACTACTTGAACTTGTTCTTGTGGAACAGATAAAGTCAACTTTGTCAAACGAAACCCGTAGATATTTGGCTGAACAGGGCGCAGTCAGGCTTGAGGACATCCTCAATAAGGCAGAACGCTATACCAATGCAATGGCCGAACTTCCCAGCACTAAACGTAAACCCACAGATGAGCCATCTCGAAAACAAAATCTAGAGCAGTCATCCTATTCTTCCAATCCTTCTCAACATTATAACCAACGAGATAATACCCATAAACCTCCGCAGGGAAAATCGAAATTCTACCAAACCCGATACCCCCCTAACAACAATTCTGATCAACCCACCAAGCCTACGTGGCAGCGCGGCCACCAAGGTCAAGGAAAAGGGAAGACCCCTACACCAGGAACGTCTGATCAGGGCAAACAAACCGGTCCAAACCGCATCGGATGTTTGCATACAGCCTCGAAAGGTAGAGTCAATGACAGTGATTCTCAACCTGAGGGGGACCGACCCTCAACGCGAGGAACTGTACTTTTGAATGGTACCTCTACTACTTGCTCTTTGACACTGGACTAAGCTTTAGTTGTATTGTCGCTAGGCACCTAGTCAAACCAGGTCAGGAGACAGAGGAAACCGTCAAACTTAGTGGAGTTTTCAAGAGTGATGCACCCAGGACGCATCCTATCGCACTGGTAGAAATACACTCTGATTTTGTCAGAGGTGTTATTAAAGCGGCCATTATGGATGATCCTATCTACCCAGTTATCCTGGGATGTAGATGTGTTTATTGGGAGACCAAAGGAGCCGATTGTGGCAGCGGTAACCACAAGAGGGCAAGCCAAGAAGGAGAGGGAGCCTGCGCCAAATTTGTAGCCGAATGAACTGAAGGAGGCGCAACAAAAGGACCCTACTCTAGAGCTCTGCTTTAGAAAACTGCCCATGGCTAAGGACCCCAGACACAACAGAGACATCTTTTCTAAGGATGGCGTATTGTATCGTAGAACGGGCAACCCAGACACGGGGAATAACCAGCTCCTAGTACCAACGCAGTATAGAAGCCAGATCTTAGAAATGGGACACTCTCTTCCCTTTAGCGGACATATGGGACAAAACGCCACTATTCAGCAAATAAAAACCCACTATTGGTGGCCAGGAATGAACTCTGACATTATCAGGTATGTGAAATCCTGTGCCCAGTGCCAACGGGTAGCACCCAAGCACTTGACAACCCCAGTACCCATGGGGCAAATGCCAATTGTGGGGACTCCATTTGAATGGGTTGCGGTCGACATCATTGGACCCCTGAAAGGACCAAAAGAAGGAACAGGTTCATCCTGACCTTAGTCGACACTTGCACAATGTGGGCCGAAGCAGTACCGCTAACATGCACAGATTCCAAGCATGTCGCAGAAGCCCTCGTGCAAATCTTTACACGGTTGGGATTCCCTCAACAAGTTTTGACGGACAATGGATCCCAATTCCGTAGCCTGTTAATGGAGATCTTTAAGATCTTGAGGGCCAAACATATCCACACAAGTCCCTACCATCCGGCCGGAAATGGGCTCGTGGGACGTTTTAATGGCAGCCTCACCACCATGTTACGTAAGCTGGGTCAGGAGAAACCGGAAGACTGGGACCTATATATATCAGCTGCCTTATTCGCCTACCGAGAGGTACCCCAAGCGTCTACGGGATTCCCGCCTGCTACACTTTTATTTGGCAGACCTATTAAGGGGCCACTAGAAGCCTTACTTCGGTCCCTGACAGACCAAGAGGCTGACGAGACAGTCGTCTCTGCAAGCAAGTATGTATCTGAGCTCAGGGAAAGGTTAAAGCAAGGATGGGATCTAGCCAACACCAACCTTAATAAAGCCCGCGCTAAGCATGCTAAAAGATACAATAAAGCTGCAAAAGACAGAGCTCCAACCAGGGGAAAAAGTTTTGTTGCTACTTCCAACCGGAAGCAATAAACTACGCATCAGATGGCAAGGGCCGTTTACCGTCCTTAAAAAGATCTCACGTACCAATTACAAGATCTCCATCAAAGGAAAGGAGAAGGTCTTCCACATAAATCTGCTAAAGAAATATCTGGAAAGACCAGTGCCATCCTCCGAGCATCTCCTGGCTGTCGCCATAGCAACGGAAGACGAGGATGATGATGATGGTTGCATGGAGTACCCATTGCAACCCACAGAATCCTTTAAAGATGTCAAGTTCGGCGACAATCTCTCACCAGAACAACAAACAGAAACCAGGGCGCTACTAAAATAGTACAGTGCAGTCTTAACGGATGTACCTGGTCGAACAAATCTCATCGAATTTGATATGAAATTAACAAACGAGACCCCTGTTCGAACCAGAGTGTACCCCTTTCCGTACGCAAAAGCTGATGCACTTTGTGGAGAAATAGACAAGCTGTGTCAGGCAGAAATTATCAGCGAGTCGACATCTCCTTATAGTTCGAGTGTAGCGCTGTTACAGAAGCCCAATAAGGAAGTTCGGCTGTGTATAGATTACCGGCTGCTAAACGCGGTAACGGAATTTCAGCCCGAACCTCTCCAAACCGTTTCTGAGTTGTTCACCAAGCTCAGCAAGGCAACAATTTTCTCCAAGATTGACCTCAGTAAAGGTTATTATCAAATACCAGTCAAGGAGGAAGTTAAACCTTTGCTAGCTTTCAGCACTAGTGAAGGACATTACACATTTAATGTGATGCCGTTCGGATTGCATAACGCACCAGGAGTGTTTACCAGGATGATGAGAAAGCTTTTAGAACCCTTGCAAAGTCCCCACATCCATAATTTCATGGATGACATATTAATTGCATCGGAAACCTACGACGAACATATTGCTATGGTTGCTATGCTCCTCAGGAGACTACAGGAAACTGGTCTCACAGCCAGACCTAGCAAATGTCTCATCGGGTTTGAAAAGCTAGACTTCTTGGGGCATACTATTTCCCACGGCTGTAGTTGGCCTGTTCAGAAGAACGTGGAGAAAATAGCTGCAGCCAAAAGGCCCCGAACGAAGAAAGACGTGCGTTTCTTCCTATCACTATGTGCATATTATCAGAAATACATCGAGAACTTCAATGGACTGACAGCACCTCTGACTAACCTCACCAAGAAAGGTTGTCCTGATAAGGTCATGTGGGATCAAAAGTGCGAACATGCGTACAGCACTTTAAAAGGACAGCTGTCTGCATACCCCATCCTAAGGTTACCTGACCTTAAGAAATCTTTTTGTATAGCTAGGCGGAGTTGTCGTACGGAACGTACGGGGTTTGAACCCTGGGTAAGCCACTCACGTCTGTTGTTTTTCTGTTGTCCAAGTGTTCTACTTCTTTATTTCTTACGAGTGCCTGAAAACATACATTTATGTTTGTCTAATATTAATTTACTGCGTACAGGCCTCGGGTTTCCCTTCCTTATGTGTTATTACTGAGAGTTGACGCGTCAGGTTGTGGTAAAGTGGGATGTTATAAATATTTATAGGGGACTTAGTGTACTGACTGAGATCAGCTGTGAAGGTATCTGTATCTAATAGGTGTAGTGTTTTACAGATGACCTTACTTGCTACCACATTTATACCTCAGTCAGAATTATTCTGGAATATTGTGATGACTACGTTAAATGTCTAGGGTTATGTAAATGATGAAGTGTAAGTCACAACAACAACAGACAGATAAACAATTTAATTTATTCCACCACACTTGACAACACTGTGACACTCACACACATTTAACACTCTATAAGACTATCTTAAATGAGTCACTGGTAAAGTTTCAAATATATATGTATTAATTACTTTCACTAATATATATCCTGATTCAACTACACAGTGAACCAGGAATCACAATCAAATGTAATCACAATTTATATGTACATAATTTATAAATATGAACCTTGTAGTGACATATTTTATTAGTATTATCCTATGTGTGTCAGTTGTGTAGTAGTACTATGAGGTAATACTGGTTTTGTTTTTCAAGCTATGTTGTTATTTGTCATCATGACTTCAAGTGTTTGTTTATCTTGGAAATAGTATGGGGAATCTTCACCGTTCCTATCAGTCTAAACAATGTATTGACCCTCAGTTTTATTATAATGTCAAGTTTTGAGGGGGACACATAATGTTGAGCTCCTCTGGCCACAGAGGCTTAACTTTCGTGATGGCGGCAGGAAAAGACTCCTCTGCTCGATTGCTCCCCTGTGTTCTGGAGACACCTCACTAGTCGCTATCTGGACCCAGGAGTATGCTGTCAGCCTCCAGATTCAGCAAAGCTCAGACCAGGTGCTGCTCAATAACTTTAGGACCACAGTCCCTGAAACAAGAAGGTTGTACCTCCTACTTCATAACTAATTTATAATCTATTTCCAGACTGAACACAATACATAACAAACACTGAGTTCAGAGCGGTAGGCCAACTGTCAGCTTCATCTGAAACAGTTTACACCAGTATACTCCTCCCTAATGGTCACTACGCCTCTGCAATTCCAGCATTAGTTCTTTCTATTCAATAAGATAGGTGTCAGTGTACTGTTTGGCAATTCCATGCAGTTTTACTTTTCTCCGACACCTTCTGTTCAGGTTGGAGCACTATATAGGCTTTGCCTCATGTTCGCTACTGAACCACACACATATATAGACATAAATTATCAATTTACATTCAATTTTCATTAAAAAGATATTGAATATATCAAGCTTACCACAATTCATGGAAATAATACACAGTTACGTTGACTGGCAATGAATATAGCACAATTTCGATCAGCCGATGTCCCAGGCTTTTATGTAGAAAAATATGCACTGGCGCTCAATGCACTGGTTCTTTAGAAAGTTTATTTGAAAATGTGGTACTGAACTGACGCTCCTAATTGCCTATATTGGCGGGTCTAACCAATCGAGCCATGTTTACACAAGCGTTTGAAAAAAAGTACCCTTCCTTCCGTCTCCCCTAACAACAAAAGATAGTATTTGTAGCCCGACTAATCGTGTTTAGCCTTACATTTACTGCGCTCCAATCAAATAGGATTTAACATGGGGACCTATTTCCCGTACAAAGGTGGTGTCAAAATCTGCCACTGAGCGATTCTGATTTTGGTGTTGTCTGACACCCTCACTATTTCTTTTGGCTATAATTTGGTAATTCCTAGACTATTTGCGTAACACTTAACATATTATTTGTCAGCAAGTCCTAAGGAACCCAAATATATAAATTTAAGGGAGCTAAGTGGCTGCGTTCAAAATATGTATTTTCTTCTACCTCCCGTTCACTTCGATCGATGTGGTGTCTGGGTACTGTCATGCTTTCAAACGTAAACCAGTATAATGTCATGTTTCCTAATAAGCGTTTTTCAGGTTTTTAAAACCTAACTCTAGTATGGGTAGTGTTTTTTATCACTGTCGATCTGAAAAAAAAGTATTGCTTCTGGCCTTTCGCTTGGGGAGGGTGGCATTAATTGTATATCGCGAGACGCGTGTTTAGTGTTGCATGCGTTCCTGCTTTCAGCCCTCCCTTCTCTCTATCCTAAGTTCATCTGTCTTTTCATCACGCCGTGTATAAAATGAAATTAATGGAAGTATTAATTTAGATCATTACGCAGGGTGCCTAGCTCAAGGTTTTCTTAGAAATGCCGTACACGTTTTATTGAAGAAAGCGTGTAGTGATGCAGTAGGCTTTTACTATCAACGTGAAACGTTACAATTTGCAGACGAAGTAGAAAACAAGGGGGATTTCGAGTACAGTCATTGTGACAGCACTGTTCTTTACCATTCTTCTTTCCTTTTATTGAAGTTATTTGTTAGGCTTTACATTTACTTTTTAATTTATATATGTGGATTAGAATTTCACACGACACAGGTCAGGGCATCGGGTCAACATTGTTGCAAGCCGAGGACAGTGACCCGAATATGCTATTCCCAGTAGCTTACGGCAGTCAGAAACTGAACAAGGCTGAACGCAACTACAGTGTCGTTGAAAGAGAATGTCTCGCTCTGATTCATGGCATCAGACGCCATCGCGAGTTTCTATATGGTACTTCTTTCACGGTGCAAACAGACCATGCTCCATTAGCTTTCCTGGGTGCCAATAAGGAATTCAACGCAAGGTTAATGCGTTGGGCCTTGTTATTGAGTGTTTATTCCTTCAAAGTGGAATATATTCCAGGAAAACAGAATGTAGGAGCTGACTTCTTGAGTAGAAACTGGACTACGGAGGAAGAGGACGAAATTGTAAATACCAATCATCCTAAAGCTACCGATCAGGGCAGCTTCATTGTCACGAAAGAAACATGAAAACGAGTTTCAATGTCTCAAAAGAGGGGACGATTGTGACGGACGGCTGTAGCTGACCTGAATTATTAAGATGACAGGGTATTTCCCTCTCTATAACATTAGAACCCCTGAACGTTTGTTGTAACTTTTCATCAGCCTGGAACGTTGCACCTGGGCTAATTAAGCATGCCGCATTTCCACGAGGATTCTACACGTTGGATCATTAATATGTGAACTGCTACCTTCTGTGCAATTTGAGATCGCATGGCCTTTGATGGGAGGTTAAATCACGCCCACGACCATCTCTGAGAACGATTTATAGCAATCTTTTCCTTAAACGCCTGCCCAAAGTGGACGTGGCCAGAGACTCAACCCGGTTTCTAGAGCAATTAACAGCAGTTTATTTTCCTTACCTTGCTGTCACCCCGCCTAGTGTGAATTGCCAAAGCTTCTCGGGGAAAGCGGTCCCATCAAAGCCAGGCTGGTCTTCAGAATCAACGTAGAAGCGGTATACGATCTGAGGAATCAGGGAACTCCCAGCTAACAAAGTTAGTTTCTCGCAGAGATTTCGCACCCTCATGCGAGCAGCCTGAGACGAACGGAGATCGGAAGCCAGGGGGGCATCGCGGTTAACACAACGGCGTAGAACCTCGATTTTTCTCAAGATGAAGAAAGGTGTTAGAATCTAACATGTCCCACTCATCTTGCATTACAATTAAATATATAGAGAACCTGAGAAACTGCATTTTATCATTCGTTCTGACAGAATTCAAAGATTCACTAGCATATAGTTGGATTCCTGCTAGATTTCATCTAAATTGTTGGCTATTGGAGTGAATTCTTTTCTGTACATACGGTAATTTATACATTAGCTTCGAGTGATCAGTGGTCTAGTTATTTCATTGTTATTTCACTGGATTGTGGTGTAAATTTAACCTTATTAATTAAACCCATTTTCAAAGTTCTAGTGCAAACTAAATGTTACATCTATAAGTTAATTTCCTAATACAATAGCCGCGTAAATTAATTTTGCAGTCGTTAAGGGAATTATAACTTTAATACAGTTTAGTCCTGTATAGATAGATGTGCTTTTAACTATTAACTTTACGGGGAGCTTTTCTTGAATTTTATTAATTGAAGACGCGAGTGCAGAAAATAGTCTAACTGTAAATGTATCGCGCGGTAGATTTTAATATGATTTCATTGCATTTCATGTTTTTCTATTTGCATCCAGAATGATCTTTCGAACCTAGCATCCCAGCAATTAAGCAGCAATTAAGCAGCAGTTAAGCAGCCATTACACAGCAATAAAATATATACAGAGTCCTGCCGACTCAGTTCGATTACTCCAGTGACTTATGAACATATTTAAAATTTAATCTTTGTGGCGATCCTGTTGGGATTCAGCTATCTGAAGTTTACAGAAATAAAGCAAACCCAAAGACTGTTTTAAGATCCCAATTCATAAAGTCGTTTTAAAGTTAACAAACTGGAAGAACAGTTGCCAGTAGCAATATTTTACTCACTGCTCTATTTGTGAAGAAGAACATAGATTTACCTGAACACTGTCTGTCAAGTATATTCAGTGGATTTTACCACCACCACCTCCTCCCCCCGAAGAAGAACTTACCTCAGTGTTTTGTAGTTTGTGACATTACGGCAAAAGAAAGTTATCTCCACCAGCTGTGCCAATCTTAGAAACCACACCATACCTCACACCTAACCAAGTGACTGTGCCATTCTTTAGGAACTTTATCTAATAAACAAACAGTACCGTTAAACTTCAACGTCCAGCGATTTCGGGACACTTTGTTAACTTCAACAACCCGCTAATCTGGGGCTGTACACGGAAGAAAATACATTTACCTAAGCCAAGGTTTAGTGCTGTTTTTGGTGTAATTCCTATAAAGGGTCAGAATCCACGATTCGGTAAGTCTGTGAGCGTGACTGTGTGTAGGCCTTCACAAGCATGTTTTTTTTTAATGAAAGGAGATTTGGTCTTTTTACTCTTATAATTAGTTCGACCTAGTATTAAGGCGTACTGTATTCATTGTACGGGATTTCTCCTAGCGGGATTGGTTAACTGTGTGCATTCCCCCTCCCGTAAAATTTGTTGAATATAGGGAAACATTTGAGAACCCTAGCTTTTCCTCTACCCCTTATTACTGTAACCCCTTGATTCAGAGCAATAAATTTACCGTTGGGTTAAATTGCCTATCTCTGATCATCATCACCCCCCCCCCCCTGTCTTTGGGACCGGGTCTTTTCTGTTAGTAAATACATGCGGGAAAGGTGTATTGGATACTTCTCCTCAAAACCCCCTCCCCCCTTGTCATTTTGTATTTTGTAACCTTGATTCCTTCATGTAAATTGATAATTATTTGTGACTTGATTTGATGATAATAAAGGTATAAAAACTTTATTAGCCTTGGTGTCGGCTGGCCCAACCCAACATTTCCCATATTCGTTATCGTAGTCTGTATTCATGTACGTTGTGCGTCAGAATCACCAAATCGGTGTGTGCGCCTGAGTGACTGGAACTGACAAACAATTGTTTGTACAGAAGGGTGGTAGGAGTAGTTTTGAGAGACAAATATTGTCGTACATGAGGCTGTCCTTACTCTTCCCAGCACTTGTGAATCTACTACCTCACTTTCCTAAATCCTTATTCTCACAGAGCCTTGCCTATCATTCTACACTCTAAAGGGACCAATATCCATCAGAACTCTCTCAGATAAAATTACGACAAATAGGACAGCATTCCACTGCAGTCTAGTCCATCTGACATGTTGCTCTGCCCATTGCAGGCGCTGCTGACGATGTCTGTGAGTCAAGTTTGGCCCAACATAAGGTCGTCTTGCAGGAAGGCCTGTATCTCTGAGTCGTCCAATGACTGTCATTCGAGAGACTTGCCCACGTTACCCACTATTGCTCTTGCTGTTTGACTTGCCGGGAGAGAACGATTCCTTAGGGGACTCAGCACAATATGACGATCTTGCGCAGGGGTAGTAACTCGTGGTTGGCGACTCCGAAGTCTATCCCGGGCACTGCCAGTGGTTCCGTAACGTTCATTGAGACGTACAATAGTGCTGTGGTAACAATTCATCTATCTGGCTATGGCCCGCGAGCTCATTCCGGTCTCCAACATACCAATGGCTCGTTGGCGGTCGTTTTCAGATAGTCGTGGCATTTCAAGCACATGTACTGGGTGTTTTGTCTCAACGGCCTTTTTATACCGAGTATACTGCCACAACGCGTACACATGTTCAGGGTCATAGCTGTTGGGAATCGTGTTGCACGTGTAACTTTCATTGTTTTCATGTAGTCTGTACACAAACCCGTGGGTTGAATCATGCACTTTCCATTCCAGCAGCCATTCGCTCTCTACCTCATGACAAACACGGGGAAAATCCATTCCCACACTTTTTTTTCCCAGCTTCTCGGCATCAGTATATATAATAGTGGTGCACTTTTTAATGTGCTTCAGCGCGCGCGCGCGCGCGCACGCGCACACATAAGAGTGCCAGTGGATACCAATAAATTCCAGAATATCATAACATTAACAGGTAAATCAAGAAACAATAACAATCTGCTACTACTACTACTACTGTTGCCTCAACTACTGCCACCACCAGCACCACTACTACTACTGCTGCTACTATTCCTACCACTCCTAATGCCACCAACACCACTACAACTACTACTGCTACTCCTAATGCTGTTACTAATATCACCACCACAACTAACATTTCTGCTGCTACTAAACTACAACTACATCAAATGCAACAACTACTACTTCTAATTCCACTACAACAACCTCTACTACTACTACTACTACTACTCCTCCTACTACCACCACCACTACTACTGATGTTGCTGATGCCTCTTCTTCTTCTTCTGTTTCTCCTCCTTCCACAAATTTTACTCCGTTCCATAAAAAAAAAAAACACGACGTTGCAACTATTGCTTGCCGCCGATCTTATTTCCGGTTTATGAAAGTTTCTTGAGCTAATCTTCCTGATTTCGAATTCTAACCACAAGAATATCAAAGACAGCAAAAACACGAAACTGTTATTGCTTGTCAGTAGGGATTTACTGAGCATCTTGATAATTCATAAGTGCTGACTACAAAGAAACAACACATCGCAAAGAGGGCCCCTTCTTAAGTAATTGTAACGTTGAAAAGACAAATAGGATGAGAAAGAACAGGTGATGAGAAGATTTAGGAGGAGAAAAGAACAGGTGATGAGAAGATTTTGGATGAGCAAAGAACAGGTGATGAGAAGATTTAGGATGAGAAGAGAACAGATGATGAGAAGATTTAGGATGAGAAGAGAACAGGTGATGAGAAGATTTAGGATGAGAAAAGAACAGGCGATGAGAAGATTTAAGATAAGAAAGAACAAGTGATGAGAAGATTTAAGATAAGACAGAACATGTAATGAGAAGATTTAAGATAAGACAGAACATGTAATGAGAAGATTTAAGAAGAGAAAGAACATGTAATGAGAAGATTTAAGATAAAACAGAACATGTAATGAGAAGATTTAAGATAAGACAGAACATGTAATGAGAAGATTTAAGAAGAGAAAGAACATGTAATGAGAAGATTTAAGATAAGAAAGAACAGGTGATGAGAAGATTTAGGATGAGAAAAGTTCAGGTGATGAGAAGATTTCGGAGAGAAAAGAACAGGTGATGAGAAGATTTAAGACAGCAAAGATCGGGTGATACAAAGATTTAGGATAAGAAGGAGAAGTGGCGAGGAGCAAGAGGGACGATGACAAGGCGCGTGGATTAGGAGGATAAGGACAGGTAGTGAAAATGGATGACAATGTAAATGAGATGATGCAGGAAGAGAGAGAACAGACCTGTAATGAGAAGAGGTTAAGGACAAAGACAAATGAATGAGGAGGACTAAGACATGACTCCTACTACATGTACTAAAACACAAGGATGATAACGAGAACTGAAGGGGGAGGAAGACGAAGGGACACATATAAGAAAAGATAAAACAAAGACATACAGATTTGCAAAAAGCTTGTTTCTTCTCATCACACGTACTCTGACATTATCACAGGTACAGATTATAAGAGAGAAAAACAAGTAAAACAAGAGAAACAGAAAAAAGACAGATATCTTCAGAAATCTTATCTATCTTAGCTTGATTACTAATGTTTTCACTGCAGTATTAAATGATTATATTTGCCAACACACACAAAACAGCCAATATTTCAAGTCAATATGGCAGTCTGAGCTAGATCAATGATATCCTAGTGTATATTTTACAAGGACAGATATAAGTTGAAAATTGTTAACATGGCAAGCGAATGTAATCACTCTTGACTTGATTATTCAGGAGTTTAATTGCAAACGTCATAAATGATGAATGGACAGAACGAAGGTAAAAAAGGAATGCACGCATATAATTTACTTTAAAAAAAAACTTACATCAAATGCCAGATTCATGAGAAATTAAATATACCCGTTAACAGCAAGTTGCTAAACAACAGAAAAGAAACAGGATGCTTGAGGAATGTAGAATCGACAAGTGAACGAAAAGAACGAACTTTATTTCTGTTCTTTTCTCATCCTAAATCTTCTCATCACCTGTTCTCGTCTCATCCTAATGAAGATGTTCAAGAACACATATCATAAATTGCTTGAGACTGGATTGAAAGAAAATAAACAACACAACACAAATTACACCTCAAAATTACGTCAATAAGTACTGTGTACTTTCACTAACATTACAGACCACACCTCAAAATTACGTCAATAAGTACTGTGTACTTTCACTAACATTACAGACCACACCTCAAAATTACGTCAATAAGTACTGTGTACTTTCACTAACATTACAGACCACACCTCAAAATTACGTCAATAAGTACTGTGTACTTTCACTAACATTACAGACCACACCTCAAAATTACGTCAATAAGTACTGTGTACTTTCACTAACATTACAGACCACACCTCAAAATTACGTCAATAAGTACTGTGTACTTTCACTAACATTACAGACCACACCTCAAAATTACGTCAATAAGTACTGTGTACTTTCACTAACATTACAGACCACACCTCAAAATTACGTCAATAAGTACTGTGTACTTTCACTAACATTACAGACCACACCTCAAAATTACGTCAATAAGTACTGTGTACTTTCACTAACATTACAGACCACACCTCAAAATTACGTCAATAAGTACTGTGTACTTTCACTAACATTACAGACCACACCTCAAAATTACGTCAATAAGTACTGTGTACTTTCACTAACATTACAGACCACACCTCAAAATTACGTCAATAAGTACTGTGTACTTTCACTAACATTACAGACCACACCTCAAAATTACGTCAATAAGTACTGTGTACTTTCACTAACATTACAGACCACACCTCAAAATTACGTCAATAAGTACTGTGTACTTTCACTAACATTACAGACCACACCTCAAAATTACGTCAATAAGTACTGTGTACTTTCACTAACATTACAGACCACACCTCAAAATTACGTCAATAAGTACTGTGTACTTTCACTAACATTACAGACCACACCTCAAAATTACGTCAATAAGTACTGTGTACTTTCACTAACATTACAGACCACACCTCAAAATTGTTTCAATAGCTCTTGTTTACAAATGAGAACAACACAGATTTACACCTCAAAATTACTTCAATAACTACTGTGTACAAATGAGAACAACACAGATTACACCTCAAAACTACTTCAATAACTACTGTGTACAAATTAGTATAGACAATCTGATAGTAAATATATACTTAACAGTGGAGGGGGTTCTGTAACCTACACGTGTGCTAAACAGCAACAATCTAGCCAGTTCAGTTTATCAGTGCTGCATTTATATATATATATATATATATATATTCTTTCTTGCTCCATACGTGCCTATCTAATCTCAGCACTTCTGATAAAGGATGATAAAAATGTGAATGGGGTTAAGTGAGGAAGTCAGTAATTGTAGAAAAAGAGAAAAAGTATGATTAAGATGTGGGAGGCAGGTAGTGCGAGAAGGTAGAAGCAATAAAAATAGAGAAACATAAGATATGCTGCACATGTTAATCATATAATGAGTAAATCATTTAGTGAATTCAGTTAGTATCACTGGCATCACTGGGTGACCACACTTTATGTACTTAGTGTATGGTTCACTATATCTGTCAGCATCTGGTTTCCTATGTAGACAGATGGGTGACTCAACTTAGTGTATGGTTCACTACATCTGTCAGCATCTGGTTTCTTATGTAGACAGATGGGTGACTCAACTTAGTTGGCACCTCTTGGGCTCAGCTTCGTTGTTAGATCAATGTATGACTTGCTGCCTTCGGCCACAAACCTTGTGAGATGGGGAAAGTCGGATGATGAGCAGTGCCCCCTGTGCCAGGGGAGGCAGACACTTGAACACGTACTCTCAGCGTATAAGGTGTCATTAGGGCAAGGGCGATACACTTGGCGCCACAACAAAGTGCTAAATGAGCTTGCTGCGACAATAGACCTGGCAAGGATGAAGGCGAATAGCAAAGCCAGGCTGAGCACCACAAATACATACTTTCTGAGGGCAGGAAAGTCAGCACACCCCAAACCGAGTAAACCAGGTAGCAGTTTACCATCTCTTCTTGACTGTGCAAACGACTGGGAGATGGCGGTAGACCTACCTGGACGAGGGGCATATCCAGAGAGTATCAGAAAATCGCGGAGACGGCCGGATATAGTGCTTCATTCTTCAGCATCGCTTCAGGTTATACTGATTGAACTGACAGTGCCATTTGAATCCAGATTAGACGAGCAACACTCGTTCAAAGCGGCCAAGTATAATGATCTGGCCGCGGATCTGAGACACGATGGGTTCACTGCAAGGGTCATGGCTGTTGAGGTGGGCGCAAGAGGGCTGGTGGCTGCATCAGTGTATGATTTATTGAAACTGTTGGGGCTGATGGGACAGTCGAGAACAATGGCACTGAAGAGGCTTAGTGAAACTGCCAAAAAGGCATCGTGCTGGCTGTGGAACAACCGCAATGGGCTATGGAAAGCGTGACAGTAAACTCTGCGGTACAGAAAACACCAGGAATTTTTCTAAGTCCACAGTACGTTGAGTTTTTCATTGTACTGATGAAAGGGTTATGACTGACGAGCAACAGGCGGTGTTTATTATAAGAGGTGTTAGGCACAGCATTTCAGTTGCTAGCGCGCAGTGGCTAGCCTCGTCGGCTTCGCGCAGGTGTGTCCGTGTCTGTCCCTAGTTGTGTGCGACGGAACGGAGTAATTTGTCTTTTCTTTGTTACTTTCACAATTTCCTCCACGGCTGGCGGAGTTGTGGATTTTAAAGTTGCTACCAAAGTGAAATGGATTCATTTTCGATACAAGATAACAGAAGGCTGAGACACTTGGGAGTCATGACCCAAGTGGGCCCGCCCCCCCCCCCCCCCCCCCCCCCCTTAGAGTATAAAGGAGTATACTGGGCCGAAACACTAGGAGTATACTGGGCCGAAACACTTGTCCGATGGGGGGACTACTTCTGATGATCAGATTGCCTCCTGTTGTATCGCCCTGTAAAGAGTTTCCTATCCTTATGGTTCACTACATCTGTCAGCATCTGATGTCTTATGTAGACAGATCGGTGACTCAACTTAGTGTATGGTTCACTACATCTGTCAGCATCTGGTTTCTTATGTAGACAGATGGGTGACTCAACGTAGTGTATGGTTCACTATATCTGTCAGCATCTGGTTTCCTATGTAGACAGATGGGTGACTCAACTTAGTGTATTTCTTCTTCTTTTTTTATCCTTAGCCGCCGACTGTCAAAGCTATCAATGGCCATCACGCCTAGCAGCATCCACAGTTCTCCACTAAGTTGTTTTTGGTCTGCCTCTCTTTCTGACATCATGACAAGGAAAGAAGTCAACAATACTGATAAACAGTACTGCAGCCAGATAGTTGTGGATGGACATGATCACCTATGCCACCAGGCATGGTACTTGAAGAAGAAGATGAAGAAGAAAAAGAAGAAGAAAAAGGGCTCAGTATGCTGTAAAATACGATATCAAGAATATTTTGTTTAAAATGAATAAATGCTTTAGACATAACCACAAAAAACATGAAAATAAAATCCTTGTAAAAAGTACTCTCATTTCTATTACAACATTTTAAAATTAGAAGTTAATCAAATGGATAATGTGAATTTGTTTTTGTATCTACTTTGCCCTGACGGAAACAAGCTTGTCTCACTAGAGTGATGCAGAATTATCAATCAACCAGCAAATACTCTTGGCTCCCTTGGGTGATCAGAACAGTCACTACAATACTATTCAACTTGACTTTGAACTCTATCACTATCTCAATTTCTCTTCTGGTGTATCCTCCAACTATCAATCATGTTATTCACTCTTTACTCTTCAGCTTCCCCAGGAGCACAGGCCGGTAACAAGTCCCCCTATACCGTGCCATCAGCTCAAGGTCTTTCCATATCTTCCGCATCCGTATTATTTCTGTCTTTGGTTCTCTTCTCCATGTGTTTCTCCCTCTACATCTTTTACCCTGGGGATTTCAGACCAAGGACTACTTGTAACATCATCAACAGGTTTCCTCAACATGTGTCTTATCCATCGTCAATATCTTCTTCTCACCATTTGTTCCACTGGCACTTGTCTGGTCCTTGTCATCAGCTCCACACTAATGACCTTGTCATACCATTTCAATCCTTTTATTCAGTCCAATCATTCTCTACATATTCACAGTTTATGTAACATTTCAATTTTTTTTAAACTGCACAAGTGTGAAGTAGGCAAAGGAAAGTTTCAAAATAATCATGTAAGTTTAAAACAGAGAAAAATGCTTAAAACAGAGAAGTGGAAACTTTATTCTGGTTAACTTCAGCCAAACTAAGTTTGACCCTTCTATTTCAAGACAAATGATGACAAGAGCCAGACATGTGCCAGTGGAACACAAGATGAGAAGATGACACTGGAGATGGGAAGATGACACTGGAGATGGGAAGATGACACTGGAGATGGGAAGGACACACAATGAAACCTGTTGATTGCATTACCAGGCAGCCCTTGCTCTGGAATCTACAAAGTAAGAGAGGTAGAGGATGACCAAAGAACACATGGGAGAAGAAAACTGGAAACAGGCATGAGAGGGGTGAAGAAGACTTGGAAATACTTTGAGCTGATGCCACGGGACAGGAGGACATGGTGTAAGTGTTGTTGAAGTCCTATGCTCCTTGTGGAGCTGAAGGGTGATGAATGAATATCAAGACAAGAGTAAGAGACTAAAGGTCACCCAATGAAAAGACTGGTTTGATGAGGTTACTAAAACATGAAAGAGACATTGGGTTAACAAGAGCCCAGACCACCCTCACTTGTCCATAAATTATGGATAAATCTCTCCACAATAATTAATGGCAGCAGTAACCAATATAAGAAATAAAAGTATTGATATGTATTAAAAAAAACAGAGTTAGCTCAAACATGTAAACCAAAGTAATCTAAAACATACACGTACAAGTAAAAACATACATGTACAGTACGAGTAAATGAATATTTCACAAAAAACTACAAATCCTAATCTTCCTCACTTTATCAAATGTTGTACACTGGCCAAATAAGGGAATGCAGTTTTTAAAAAAAAAATAGAACTAAGGATTATATAACAAGCTAACTAAGGATTATTTAACAAGCTGACAAAGGATCATATTACACCTGAAGAAAAATTAAAAGATGACAAAGGACCATTATTTTATGACAATTCATCATTGTTTCCTCATATTTTCTCCTCACTCATTTTGAATTTAAGGGAAATGTTCATCTTGAACCTACTACTATGGCAACATTCAAGTGTCTAAGCAGCATGTTCACAGAGGATGGCAGAAAATGAAAACAGATGTAAAAGACTGTCTTATATGCATCATGTCACAGGGTTCCAATAAGGCTACTGAAAAATGTCTGTCTTAAATGTATCATGTCACAGAATTCCATCAAGGTCACACTGCCAGATGTCTGTCTTACGTGCATCATGTCATTCCATGCTCACAATAATTTTCAACGTCTTACCAGGATAAATTACATTTTATTGTGCTGTCGGCTATGTTATTGTATTCTTGTTGCAATAAGGATTAGGGTTGAAAACTAAACTATTAGACACACACATCCATGTTGCCCTTCTGGCTATCGATACAGCCTCAATGTTTGTCAGATAATATTATTTTTTTAAAAGCTCAAAATAGGGTTTGGGTTAGGATCAAGGTTAGTGGTTACTTTTATTTTAAAAACACACCTGAAACATGGAATGGGCTAGGGTTAACTCTTAGTATACGAGCGGCCTTTCATGACTACCATTACAGATTTTGCAATAAATAATTTATTTATAAAGATAACATAAGTGTGATATATCAAAATGTGAAGAAATGAAACCCCTATATCATGCACGTAACTAAATTGTTCAGTGGCTTTAAACATGCATTCAGCTATAAATTTTCGCTATTGACGGGGATCGATCATCGGCCTCTCTAGAAAGCCGCTCGTATATTAAGAGTTAAGCTTAACATTACAGGTTATTTTCTAATTAGGCAAAACGACATGGTAGATGTATCAATAGCCCCTTGTCCAACATGGTGGCCTGTGTCTACTTGTACACATGATAGGAATACTATACGGAGTGATATAACAGGATGCAATCTGATCACTGCTTCTGCTGATCAGATTGCCTCCTGTTGTATCGCTCCATATAGAGTTTCCTATCATATATTAAGGATAGTAGTAGTGGTGTAAATTAAGAGTGCTATCAAGTGTTTATTTAAAGAGAATAAAGTTAAGGGTTTAGCGTTAGGATTTAGGGATAGAGTTAGACAGAAACACAGTCGCTAATGCTAACCTTAACCATAATCCTGGTTGCAGTAATATGGCCGACTGCACACTAAACAGTGATTCAGTGGACAAATCCTAACAAGACCCAAAATTGTGATTATATAACACTGAAGCTGTCATTATAAATAGTCCTTAACTGCTCATCAAGTGACCCTTCTAAAGGTGATTACACAATCTTATCTTCAAGAAATGTTACATGAATGCTTGCTTTAGTCAGCAAGCTGGAAAAAAGCCTAGCTGATGATACAAATGGTGATGCTGTTTTTAGTTGTCTTTTTATTTATTCGTGTTTAGTTGACAACAGTGAAAAGCTGATAACAGTGCAGATTGCAAGTCATCAAGTTTGCTGAAGCTCTTAAAAACTCACACACACACACACACACACACAAACAACAGAAAAATTGGGGGGTGGGGGGTGGAGGGTGACAGAAGCTTAATATTTACCAACGACCATTCATTTGTAGTTCGGACACTGCTGTCTCCAAGAACTACTTTAGATTTAATTACAACTGTGCATGTAAATGTCACAAGCTTACAGATATTATATGATTTTTAACCATTTGAAAAACATGCCTCTTCCTGTCGGAGTGAAAACAATACTTACAACATTAAAGTTTTGCACTAAAATAATGTCGCCCGTGGCTGCCAGTGAATATGTTTATAATCCACCGTTGGTTAATATGAAACCGTTTTAAACGAGTGTGTACACCGCGTCTGACACTGCACGGTAATGGCAGGGTTTCCATAGCAACTGATGAAGAACGAATTAAACGCGGAAATGGAACCAATCCACGAACCTATACATAATTTAGGAGCTGACAATGTCGTATGCAAACATGCAAATGAGATTCTCAACAGCTATGGATACTACATACACACAGATCTACTTACCCCAAGTTTTATAAGCTGCTCATTGAGGGATTTGAGCCATTCATTCATATATTCCGGAGAATAGTAGTAGTGGAGGTAAAACCAATTCACAGCATCGTTGAACCACTTAGCGGTTTCCAAGGGAAGAGGAGCGCCGGTAAGACTCTCCCCTTCCGTTTCTCCACGACTTTTCTCTCGGGGTCGCCTTTGCAGAGGCCCAAATGCTGAAACGATGGCGTTGACTGCCAAGATGACCAAGAAACATAGCGTGCACCATCCTAGCAGCAACAAATCCAAAACGTAACTATCGAAATCGAGCTCTGTGTACCAACTGCGGCCTGCCTCCGCCATCTTTTCGCTGACTTCCCCAAGTCTGTACCAAATAAGCCTCAGGGTTATATCTGCCATCAGAAAGCCAATCGTAGGAGGGGCGGAGTAAAACAGGAAGATGGGTGCTCGCTGTGTCCATAAACGACTTACTTTCAACGCCTCTGGGTCCTCCTCTGTGCTTCTGTTCCTCCCTCACGTCTGCCACTCAAACTTACAAGAATGTGTTTTCGAGGTTTCCCCTCCTGTTGGTACTCTCGAGTCATGAAGTTTGTTTACAACGTTGAAATTCGGAAACGAGGCTCATGACATACTTAATATTGCCCAAGGGGAAACCCTCGATCTGCCAAGTTTAGCCATGGTTTGGGATATCTAAGGGAAGTAAAGAGTGAAAACAAAAATCAAGTATAGCTAACACTACAGTGGCACCTAACTGTTGTGAGTTAGGGAAGGCGCAGGCAAACAGGAAAGGGAATCGGTTACCCCAACTTACAAAGTTAACACCTAGTATAGAAGAGGTGTTAATTAAGAAGACAGACCTAGGGAACTGCATAATATAGTCAAACAGTACTTAACAAGAACAAAAGTTAACATATAGTAATTGGGAATATGAAGGTCTGATGCTGTTCTTACAATACATTTGACTTTTTAACAGGTGAAAGTCAATTAAATATATGTTAAAGTCAGTTATATAACTGGAACCATCAGGCCTTTACACCCCCTCCCCCTTAATATTATTAGTGTTTGGAGTTGCTGTTTGAATTTGTTCGGTTTTATCTCGTTTTTGTTTGTTTGGAGGTTGTTTTTTTTTTTTAACATTCGAGCATAATTGGTAATTGGGATTTGCCCTTTTTACAATGATTTGACAGGTGTGATGCCAGTTTCCCATATCGACAGTTGTTCATATTATTTGGAATTGAAAACAATATATATCCTAATTATTACCCATCAGAGGTTGAACAGGATATTTTTCAACATTAGTTAAATAAAAAAAAATAATAAAAGTGAAGTCTCTACCATTTCACTCCCGGATAGCAGTATCCGCTATGTGGCTGCTTAACCTCGATGCTTGGGTCGTAATCATCATCAATCAATCAATCAATCATCAAAATCAATAAATCTCGCCGTTTGTACGTCGGTCACATCTAAGGGATGCAACTGTGGTTGAAAGTTAGACATTAATTGTATTGTTTCCCTTATATGTATTCTCCCGAAAATAGTAACACTCAACGAAGAAAAGTCGGCGTAGAACCCAGTTTCATTCCGGAAACGGATTTAACTCATTTTTGTGTTAGAAATAACCTTAAAATGTCAAATTTGTGATTGTTTCTTCAAGACAAAATTTTAATTTAAAGTATTGCAGACTTATTATTATGGATCAAAATCATAAGATACCTGCAAAACGAGCTGCAGATGCTAAGAGGAAGAGACGATCGCGCCAATCACAACGAGCAAGCGAGACTCTAGAAGAAGCAGCAATACGACGACAACATGAGGCGGCACAAAGACAAGCACAGCGTCAGTGGCAACGAGCAAATCAGTCTTCAGGAGAGCATGAATCTCAACGCGCTGCAGAGGCTTTTCGCATTCGTCATTATTGACGGGTTATTGCTAGTGTTTATATAATTCTTCTTGAAGCCGTGCCGTAGCGTTTTAATTTAAGCCGGACTTGGACTTGCACCGATTTCAACTATTTGATCCTCTCAGGCCCCGTGCTCACAATGGACTCCGCACTCGAGTTCCCATCTCCAGCTTTGAAAACATTAGTTACAAAAAGGGTTTCCAATTAGATAGCAGGAATATATGCTATGATGCTGTATGAAAAATAAAAGAATATTTATGTTTATTATCTATATTTTGACAAAATGTGCTGCAATCAAAATAAAATCCTGTCAAGGGGACAGTACCAAAGTTGTTCAAATCGAGCCCTGCAATTACTAAAGCCGACCCTGGTTTTGTTACCTGATCAGCGTTGTTATTTCTACTGCCATATTATGTTTTATTCCAAATTATTTCGTCTACCTCAGTGGTTCTCAGCCGTTTTTCTCTGGGCCACACTGTTCGGATTGAAAATTTGCTCGCGCCACACACACATTTTGTTGTTGATAAGAAATACCTTCCAAAAACAAAAATAAAACCAACTCATAGCAGTGCTTTATTCATAACATAGAGCGCAACTACTTCATAAAATGATCATGAGACATCCAGAAAGTATATAACAATACTATATTTAAAAAAATTATAATTCATTCATAGAATATACGTAATTCTATGGGAGGTGTGAGCTTGTTTTTGTAGGATAATCCCATTTATATTAGGTCTTATTTGAGACAAACGAACTCTCACTTCCGCATCAACACAAAGAAGCCTTTTCTCTTTTCTGGTCATTGAAATTTGTTATAACTGAAAATCCTTGTTCACAACAATATGTCGTGGAGAACTGCATCTATGTGATAAAACATGAATTATATTACTGAATACAGTCTTAAAAAAACTTTAGAAAATGCTATGGGTTTCTATTAATATAACTTACATGTTATATCACATGTAACAATATATATATATATATATATATATATATATATATATATATATATATATATATATATATATATATATATATATATATATATGTGTGACAGCGCCATCTTGAGATCTGTCGTTCTCGGCGCTGGCGGCATCTTGTCAGCCATATTGTCTCCGTGGTTCACCCATCTGGTCAGCCATATTGTCTCTGTGGTTTAGTGCCTGTTCACCCCGTTATCTTCAAGCAGATTTATTACAAGGCCATAATAAAGCCTACATATTAGTTGTGTTTTTGCTCTAGAAATAGTTGTGTAAATCTGTGTTTTCATGCATTCTAGAGCAATAGTCGCGTGTGGCGCAGATTAATACGCGTAGCGCGCAGTAAGTTGAGTGGTTAGGCCAGGGCTTATAAAAGGGATAGCAAGCCGCGAAACTGGTCTATGTTTGAGAGAGCCGCCCAGAAGAGAAATGACGAGCCTAGACAGAGCCAAGCTGTAAATGCCTTGAGCACGTGAGTTAATTTAAATTAGCATTCTAGGATTCTGAAATAATATCGATGTGGCTATTTTAATGTTTAATGTAGATAGATAGATGTCAAAGTTTAAGAGCGATTATTTCATTCATCAGAAAGGCAGATATAGTGTGAGGCTATTTCACTGGAATTTAGATAAGATTAACGATAGCAAGATAGCAGCCTCGTGGTGATAAAAAGCGACGCCAGCGAGTCGGAATAACACGCAATGCGTGGTAAATGTTACGCCAGGTGACACGCTGTGTATTTAGTTCCAGTTTGGTTTAAGTCGAGAATAATTATATTTTATTTCTTTAATGTAAAAGAATTGAGCGTATTTCACGATGATTGATTATTCTACTGTTTATCTTTAGTGGTTACTTTGAAGGGAGAATAGTCATTTAGATTTCTGGTGAGATTAGAGCCACTCCTTGGTTGCGTAAGGCAAGTTGAGACAGGTGTTTCTCTGTTTGCTCCTGGTGGAGCATGGAAACACCAATGCGGCTGGTGTCCACCACAAGTCAACAGAAGCATTGTTATGCTATTACAGTGGTTGTTTCTGTAATAATGTGTTTCATGTGATGAGTTCCCAATCTCATCAGGGGTCATATATGACACGCTTGTGGCCAGGCGCACCAGTCGTCACTTATGACATGTTCAGAGTGCAGGGACGAGTATTGATGTGGGTCGGTTGAGAGGTAGTAGTTAATTCTCATTATTGAGATTATTTGTTGTGCATGTATTGAAGAATATTATTTTATGTCCAGTTGATTATTATTGTTATGTGAACATGGTTTGTGAGAGCACGTGGGCGTACTTGGAGATGTATATTTCTCTTCTCCGCTCCTGAGGGAGCATGGGGCCACCGGTGTGGTTTGTCTCAGCATGAAGCATTCAGATGCTCTTGCAGTAGTGGTTTCGGTAGCAACCTATGTTCCCCGGTGCGATTGCCGCCTCATGCACAACACCATACTAGTCGCATTGGACGACACGCATGAGTGTGTGAGATAGTTGATGATATCAGGTGGGCGCATGTTTTCTGTATGGTAAGTGTTATTATCCATGCTATCGATGTTCACTTAGACATTGTTTTATTTATTATTTTTCAGACAGTCTATGAACACTGACTGGGTGTTTGTTTGATTGTTTGTTTGGTGTTCGGTTCTGTTCGGTAGAATTAAATGTTGATCTGCATAAGGCTTTGGGTTGCTTGAATTGTTAAGTCTGCCGCTGAGAGGGTTGCAAGCAACCAATAATTGCAACCCCTGTCAAACGATCCTTTATAAATTTTCTTAGTGCACGGGTCTTGGGTGTGAGGCACACCTAGCCCCTGTCACACATATACATATATATATATATGTATATGTATATATATATATATATATATATATATATAATATATATATATGTATATGTATATATATATATATATATATATATATATATATATATATAACGGAAATAAGAAAATAACCTTCATATTTATTTTTGGTATTTATTGAAAATCTCTCTAAATCTTTGATTGTCTTTTAATCTTACGGCAACACCTGCCATCCTCTCATGCCACACCATTTGAGAACCACTGGTCTAGCTAGTCATATGTTAATTTATACTTCTTTCTATATTTTCTCTTCGTATTCTGGGATTACGGGTATCGAGTGACAGGGTGGTGTGAGCGCATACTTCTCGAGGCAAAACTACCAGGTTCGAAATCTGATATCGTCACGCTCCAGTCTACCCGCCTGCAAATGAGTACTGTCACAGTATAATATCTACACCTTCATGACATTGTCCTCTAAGCTCGTATCAAACTGCGAGAGGTCACACAATCGACATACTTGTAAACGCCATTCACAAAGTGTACACGAAGGCGTGCTGACAATCTCCCTTTTTAATAATAACAATGCTACATGTACGAATGCAATAACAACAGCACTAAATTGTCAGCTATAACCATATGGCTGGATCACTGTGGTAAAGTGGGATGTTATAAATATTTATAGGGGACTTAGTGTACTGACTGAGGTCAGCTGTGAAGGTATCTGTATCTAATAGGTGTAGTGTTTTACAGATAACCTTACTTGCTACCACATTATGCCTCAGTCAGAATTATTCTGGAATATTGTGATGACTACATTAAATGTCTAGAGTATGTATATGATGACGTGTAAGTCACAACAACAACAGACAGATAAACAATTTAATTTATTCCACCACACTTGACAACACTGTGACACTCACACACATGTAACATTCTATAAGACTATCTTAAATGAGTCACTGGTAGATTTTCAAATATCAATATGTATTAAGTACTTTCATTAACATATATGTCCTGATTCAACTACAAAATGAACCAGGAATCACAATCAATTTTAATTACAATTTATATGTACAGGATTTATCAATATGAAACTTGTAGTGACATATTTTATTAATATTATCATATGTGTGTCAGTTGTGTAGTAGTAATATGAGGTAATACTGGTTTTGTTTTTTCAAGCTATGTTGTTATTTGTCATCATGACTTCAAGTGTTTGTTTATCTTGTAAGTAGTATGGGGAAAAGTTCACAGTCCCTATCAATTTAAACACTGTATTTTCCCTCTGGTTTATTATAAAGTCAGATTTTGAGAGGGGGGGGGGGGGCGGCATAATGTTGAGCTCCACTGGCCACATAGGCTTATCTTTCGTGATGGCGGCAGGAAAAGACTCCTCTGCTCGATAGCCTCCCTGTGTTCTGGAGACACCTCACTGGTCACTATCTGGACCCAGGAGTATGCTGTCAGCCTCTAGGTTCAGCAAAGCTCAGACCAGGTGCTGCTCAATAACTTTTGGACCACGGTCCCTGAAACAAGAAGGTTGTACCTCCTACTTCATAACTAGTTTATAATCCATTTACAGACTGAACACAATACATAACAAACACTGAGTTCAGAGCGGTAGGCCAACTGTCAGCTTCATCTGAAATAATTTACACCAGTATATTCCTCCCTAATGGTTACTACGCCTCTGCAATTCCAGCATTATTTCTTTCTAGTCAATAATATAGGTGTCAGTGTACTGTTTGGCAATTCCATGCAGTTTTACTTTCCTCCGACACCTTCTGTTCAGGTTGGAGCACTATATAGGCTTTACCTCATGTTCGCTACTGAACCACACATATATACAGACATAAATTATCAATTTACATTCAATTTTCATTAAAAAGATATTGAATATATCAAGCTTACCACAATTCATGGAATAATACACAGTTACGTTGAATGGCAATGAATATAGCACAACTTCGATCTGCCGATGTCCCAGGCTTTTATTTAGAAAAATATGCACTGGCGCTCAATGCACTGGTTCTGTAGTAAGTTTATTTGAACATGTGGTGGTGACCTGACGCCTCTGATTGACTATATTCGCGGGTCTAACCAATCGTGCCATGTTTACCCAATCGTTTGAAAAAAAGTACTCCTACTCCCGTTTCCCCTGACAACAAAAGATAGTATTTATAGCCCGACTAATCGTGTTTAGCCTTACATTTATTGCGCTCCAATCAAATCGGATTTAACATGGAGACCCATTTCCCGTACAGTGGTGGTGTGAAAATCTGCCACTGAGCGATTCTGATTTTGGTGTTGTCTGACATCCCTCACTATTTTATTTTGGCTATAATTTGGTAATTCCTAGACTATTTGCGTAACGTTTAACATATTCTTTGTCAGAAAGTCCTAAGGAACCCAAATATACAAATTTAAAGGAGCTAAGTGGCTGCGTTCAAAATATGCATTTTCTTCTACCTCCTGTTTACTTCGAATACGATGTGGTGTCTGGGTACTGTAATGTTTTCAAACGTAAACCAGTATAATGTCATGTTTCCTAATAAGCGTTTTGTGAGTTTTTAAAAACTAACTCTCGTGTGTGTAGTGTTTTTTTTTCACTGTCGATTTGAAAAAAGCTAGTGCTTGTGGCCTTACACGCGTGATGGTAGTAATTGTATAGCGAGACGCGTGTTTAGTGTTGCATGCGTTCCTGCTTTCAGCCTCTCCCGTTCTTTCTATCTTTAGTCCATCTGTCTTTCGTTTTTTGGTAACGTAGTGTATAAAATGACATGAAAGGAATTTTAAATCTAGGTCATCTTGCGTATCTCAAGGTTTTTCTTAGAAATGGAGTACACATTTTATTGTGTTGGGGAAACGCGTGTATACTGCAGAAGGCTTTTACTATCAACGTGAAAAGTTACAATTTGCAGACGAAGGAGAAAACAAGGGGGATTTCGAGTACAGTCATTGTGACAGCACTGTTCTTTACCATTCTTCTTTCCTTTTATTGAATTTATGTGTTAGGCTTTACATTTACCTGATAATTTATATATGTGGATTAGAATTTCTCACGACAAATCCTTACCACTTAAAACAGACGTTATATGTCAGTCTATAATTCTATATAATAATAATTTATAATAGCCCCTTCAGTCATAACTGACTATGGGAATGCGCCCCTGAGGTGGCAGCCCTCAGCTGCTTATTTTCCTGGTGCTCCTTTCGACGTTTTCTCCTCACCTCTGCTTCTTGTGTGAGCCTCTCTTCGCCCAATCTGAGGTGGTGCCGTAAATAGCATCGCCACTTAGTGCGATCAGCAGCTTCATCCTCCCATGTTGCTGGATCCATGTCCAGTGCCCTCATATCTCTCTTGCACACATCTTTGAACCTCAGCTGTGGTCGCCCAACTGTTCTCTTGCCATCTGCTAATTGTCCGTAGAAGATATCTTTTGGGATGCGACCATCTTCCATGCGGCGAACATGGCCAAGCCAGCGAAGTCTGCGCTGTCTAAGCAGCGTATACATACTTTGAAGGCCAGCACGTGACAACACCTCGACATTTGTCACTTTATCTTTCCACGAGATGCCGAGGATGCGGCGTAGACACCGCAAATGGAAGGTATTGAGCCCAGGTCGGTCTATATACACATAGAGAAATTTATTATTATTCCTGGGGTTTAGGGTGATTCTCATCACACGGATGGCGGCTTAAAAAATCCGCTCCCAGATTTGTTTTTCCACTTATATACTCTATGCTAAACTCAAATGGCTGCATCAATAATGACCAACGGAGTAATCTAGAATTCTCCTGTCTAGCCTGTGCTAGAAACGACAAAGGTTTGTGATCCGTTTGCAACTTAAATGCCTTCCCATACAGATAAATACCAACGGGCTGATCACCCGTTTGCCAGTCACTTTGATTACGGAAACAACGACAAATGGATTGATTTGTCATTGCCCTAAAGACGCCATTAGGCGTGATGGGAACAACGGCAAAGAAAATCTATTCGCTGTTGCCCTTAAGACGCCACTAGGCGTAATGGCCACTGACTGCTTTGCCAGTCGTTGGCTTAGGACGGAAGAAGAAGAGATACAGATAAATATTGAATTTCTTTATCGCCCATATTACTGCAAGACATTCTTTTTCGCTAGTTGAGTAATTGGTTTCAACTTTATTCAACTTTCTGCTAGCATATGCCACTGGGCTTAATTCCCCATCCAATGCATCTGATTTCTGTAGCAGAGTCGCACCTAACCCAATATTACTGGCATCCGTCCTTACTATGAATTCTTGACTTAAGTCAGGTAATTTCAAAATAGGTTTACTTGTGAGCTTTTCCTTCAATTCTTGGTAAGCCATTTCACATTGTGGTGTCCATGTAATTCGATCTGGATGTCCTTTACGTGTCAAATCAGTTAACGGTGCACATATGGAATTAAAGTTTTTGATATACTTTTGGTAGAAACCACATAATGAGACAAAGGATCTCACGTCTTTCTTGGTTTGTGGTCTCGGGGCTTTCTTTAGTTTCTCTAAATTCTTTGGGTCAGGGGTCATGTTTCCCTGATAAACTGTGTGTCCCAAGAATTCCAATTCTTTACATCCAACGCAACATTTGGTTGGTCGGGCTGTTAAATTCGCTTCCCTAAGTCGATTAAACAGCATGTTCAGAGAGTCAATGTGTTCCTCAAATGTTTCTGTTGCTATAAGGATATCATCCATGAAATTTGTGATACATGGATTATTCAGAGGGTCCAATAATTTTCTCATCATTCTAGAGAAGACACTAGGCGCATTCTTCAATCCAAATGGCAATCTATTAAACTCATAGTGTCCTTCTGAGGTACTAAAAGCTAGGTATGGTCTAACCTCAGGCTTTACTGGAATCTGATAGTATCCTTTACTCAGATCCACTTTTGAGAAATATTTAGCTTTATTTAGTCTGGCAAACAACTGATTTGTATCCGGCAATGGATCCACCTGTCCTTCTGTAATAGCATTCAGTCTCCTGTAATCTATACAGAGTCTATGTTCTCCAGAGGGTTTCCTTAAGAGTACAACACCGTAACTATACGAAGATTCACTGTGTGAAATAATTCCTTCCTTCAACAAATAGTCTATCTCTTCCTTCAAAGCTTTCTCCTTAGCAAACGGAATCGAATAGGGTTTCATACAGACAGGTGTGGGGTCTATCAGTTTCATATCATATTCCAATAAGTTTGTATGCCCTGGTCGGTCTGTTAACACCTCTGCATGATTATCTAGAACCTGTTGCACTCTCTCTTTCTGAGTTTTCGTTAAATGTGTACTGATTTTCATCTGTGCCGCTGTCTCACAGGGGTGTAATGGATATTCAAATGATGAAAGTGGTTCCTTTTTCATCTCCATGGCAATGGACAAGGTCAACAAGTGTGTCTCTTCCTGATGTTCTCTTTCCAAATATTTCTTCAGGAGATTCACACGATAGATTTTTTCTTTCCCCTTCTTATCTATCTTATAATTTGTTCTAGACACCTTCTCTAGAACTGTATATGGACCTTGCCATCCAATTTGTAACTTATTCTGACTACCGGGCAGAAGAAGCAGTACCTTCTCTCCCACAGCCAAATCTCTGTCTTTAGCTTTCCTGTTATAATAGGCAGCATGTTTCTTCCTGGCTTGTTTCAAATTTTCATTGGCAAGTTTCCAGCCAGTTTTTAAACGAGTGGTCAGCTCATTCACATATTGGTATGAGGATGTAATATTTTCCTCTGCCTTTTCATCAGTCCACGTTCTTAACAGAGCTACATATGGACCTTTAATTTTGTGGACCTATTTGTCCATGCACCGGTATGGTCTCTTCCACTCGAAGCTCTATAGTGATGATTTTTCTTCCCAGAATTATCATTCACAAAACGACCGCTACCAATTTTTCTCTTGGGGCTTTCTCCCCACTTAAAATTCTTGATGAGAGATTTCCTCTCTACATCTTCTTCCTCCAGTTTGTTTAAGTCCGATTGAGGGATTTTCGGCTTATCCTGGGGTAAGACATCTTTTTGCACTCTCCGCATAGTGGCCATTGTAAAACAGTTAATTGAAGCTTGTCCGTGAAAAGGGGCTTCCCATTCCATTTGGTCCACTTTATCAAATTTATTTTTCTTTTTATTATCAGGCCTAATTTTGCCCCGTGGCGTGTCCAGGTCCTGATCAATGTTCCCACTTGTGGGTGTTCCCTCATGTGCTATGCTACACCTTTCTACAAAATTCTCAATGTCCCATCTTGCCTTGGGCCAATAATAATTGTGAGCCACCTTTTGGATGATGGTACCTATTTTCTCATGGTCCCCATCTGGTTTCACATGTAGGCTCCTTATTAATTCTGCCCTATATCTTTTTGGAAGAACCAACTGTCCTATACATCAACTTGTTTTTCATGTAAAAATCTCCCTTGCCTGGAGTTGTATGACAAGTTGACAATTTCCTGAAACAAGGCTTGAGGGTCTTATCCCCAGCCTGTGCCTTCCTCATCTCTTCTGGAGTGGTATCTAACATAATATCCTCCTCCTGTCTTGAGGTCGACCTGACCTGAAGGGTGGCCGTATACACAGGTTTCCTTCTGCAACGGTCAGTGTCATGATTGTCCATCTGACAATTTTTACACCACCTTTTCCCTTGGTTGAAAGATTTTCTTTCATCATATTTCCTTTCATCGAATTGTGGGGTTTTATTTTTATTGTCATACCGTGGCCTATCAAATTGGTGCTTACCTTTGTTTTGATCTCTAGGATCAAATTTATTAAAGTTCTGTGGTGCCCTAAAATTTTCCACCTGTTTCTTTTTATTACCTGATACCTCTGCTTGAGCTGCTTGATACCTTTCAGCAACATTTAGCAACTCACCCAGCCTCTCTGCACCTTGTTCCATGAGAAACTTTCTCAGGTCTGGAGCCATGGAATCTCTTAATTGTTCTATAAGGATCATTTCCTTAAGATCTTGGGTTTTCCCCAGAGAAGTCCATTTCTCCAAGTATGTCTCTAACCGTGCAGAGAACTGGTGATAGGTTTCACCTGACAGTAGTTTAGCATTCCTAAATTTTTTCCTATAAAATTCTGCGTTCTTTTCATATCTTAACAAAAGAGCCTGCTTTAGCATGTCATAATTTTCCTGATCACCTCTGCTCATTTTGGCAAAAACTTCATAAGCTGCCCCACGAAGCCCTTGAGATAACTTTAAGCTCCACCTTTCTCTCTCTAACCCATATGTGGTAGCTAATAGTTCATATCTATTTAGATAGCTCTCAATATCATCGTCTTTCTCAACAAAATGATCTAAATGAAAATTCATAGCTGAGGTTGAGGCTCCTTGGCTAGCAGTGGCATCAGAGGTAAAGGGACTGGCACCATTTTCAGGAGCATGGCCTTGAAACTCAAACTCCCTTAGTCGTAACTCATGTTCCCTTTGTAATCTCTTCTCCTCCTTTTCTGCTTCCCTCTCTGCAGTCCGTCTTCTTTCCTCGGCTTCCAATGCTTTAGCCTCTTTGTCAGCCTCAATCTGCAACCTCTTAGTCTCAGCCTCTAACCTTCTTTCGGCCTCTTTTTCTAATCTTCTTTCTTCCCGTTCAATATATTTGTCACATTCAGCAGTGACATAAGCAATCATAATTTGCCCGTCCATTCCTAACTCTTTCGCAGTCTGTACAGCAGCAGATCGAAATTTTGCCAAGTCGGCCATTGTCTAACATGCAATTGTAAACAATTCAATCTTTCAATAATTATCTAAGGACACTACAGGCACTGATAGCTCAACCTTATTTAATTCCACCCAAGGATACCTTTTTAATTCTTATTATTCCCTGAAGTGAATTACCCCCAATATTTTTAATAGGGAAAGATTCAAAATCCCGAGAGCGAGACCCCAATATATGTGGTAAAGTGGGATGTTATAAATATTTATAGGGGACTTAGTGTACTGACTGAGATCAGCTGTGAAGGTATCTGTATCTAATAGGTGTAGTGTTTTACAGATAACCTTACTTGCTACCACATTATGCCTCAGTCAGAATTATTCTGGAATATTGTGATGACTACGTTAAATGTCTAGGGTATGTATATGATGAAGTGTAAGTCACAACAACAACAGACAGATAAACAATTTAATTTATTCCACCACACTTGACAACACTGTGACACTCACACACATGTAACATTCTATAAGACTATCTTAAATGAGTCACTGGTAAATTTTCAAATATCAATATGTATTAAGTACTTTCATTAATATATATGTCCTGATTCAACTACAAAATGAACCAGGAATCACAATCAATTTTAATTACAATTTATATGTACAGAATTTATCAATATGAAACTTGTAGTGACATATTTTATTAATATTATCCTATGTGTGTCAGTTGTGTAGTAGTAATATGAGGTAATACTGGTTTTGTTTTTTCAAGCTATGTTGTTATTTGTCATCATGACTTCAAGTGTTTGTTTATCTTGTAAGTAGTATGGGGAAAAGTTCACAGCTCCTATCAATTTAAACACTGTATTTTCCCTCTGGTTTATTATAAAGTCAGATTTTGAGGGGGGCATAATGTTGAGCTCCACTGGCCACATAGGCTTATCTTTCGTGATGGCGGCAGGAAAAGACTCCTCTGCTCGATAGCCTCCCTGTGTTCTGGAGACACCTCACTGGTCACTATCTGGACCCAGGAGTATGCTGTCAGCCTCTAGGTTCAGCAAAGCTCAGACCAGGTGCTGCTCAATAACTTTAGGACCACGGTCCCTGAAACAAGAAGGTTGTACCTCCTACTTCATAACTAATTTATAATCCATTTACAGACTGAACACAATACATAACAAACACTGAGTTCAGAGCGGTAGGCCAACTGTCAGCTTCATCTGAAATAATTTACACCAGTATATTCCTCCCTAATGGTTACTACGCCTCTGCAATTCCAGCATTATTTCTTTCTAGTCAATAATATAGGTGTCAGTGTACTGTTTGGCAATTCCATGCAGTTTTACTTTCCTCCGACACCTTCTGTTCAGGTTGGAGCACTATATAGGCTTTACCTCATGTTCGCTACTGAACCACACATATATACAGACATAAATTATCAATTTACATTCAATTTTCATTAAAAAGATATTGAATATATCAAGCTTACCACAATTCATGGAATAATACACAGTTACGTTGAATGGCAATGAATATAGCACAACTTCGATCTGCCGATGTCCCAGGCTTTTATTTAGAAAAATATGCACTGGCGCTCAACGCACTGGTTCTGTAGTAAGTTTATTTGAACATGTGGTGGTGACCTGACGCCTCTGATTGACTATATTCGCGGGTCTAACCAATCGTGCCATGTTTACCCAATCGTTTGAAAAAAAGTACTCCTACTCCCGTTTCCCCTGACAACAAAAGATAGTATTTATAGCCCGACTAATCGTGTTTAGCCTTACATTTATTGCGCTCCAATCAAATCGGATTTAACATGGAGACCCATTTCCCGTACAATGGTGGTGTGAAAATCTGCCACTGAGCGATTCTGATTTTGGTGTTGTCTGACATCCCTCACTATTTTATTTTGGCTATAATTTGGTAATTCCTAGACTATTTGCGTAACGTTTAACATATTCTTTGTCAGAAAGTCCTAAGGAACCCAAATATACAAATTTAAAGGAGCTAAGTGGCTGCGTTCAAAATATGCATTTTCTTCTACCTCCTGTTTACTTCGAATACGATGTGGTGTCTGGGTACTGTAATGTTTTCAAACGTAAACCAGTATAATGTCATGTTTCCTAATAAGCGTTTTGTGAGTTTTTAAAAACTAACTCTCGTGTGTGTAGTGTTTTTTTTCACTGTCGATTTGAAAAAAGCTAGTGCTTGTGGCCTTACACGCGTGATGGTAGTAATTGTATAGCGAGACGCGTGTTTAGTGTTGCATGCGTTCCTGCTTTCAGCCTCTCCCTTTCTTTCTATCTTTAGTCCATCTGTCTTTCGTTTTTTGGTAACGTAGTGTATAAAATGACATGAATGGAATTTTAAATCTAGGTCATCTTGCGTATCTCAAGGTTTTTCTTAGAAATGGAGTACACATTTTATTGTGTTGGGGAAACGCGTGTATGCTGCAGAAGGCTTTTACTATCAACGTGAAACGTTACAATTTGCAGACGAAGGAGAAAACAAGGGGGATTTCGAGTACAGTCATTGTGACAGCACTGTTCTTTACCATTCTTCTTTCCTTTTATTGAACTTATGTGTTAGGCTTTACAATTCCTGATAATTTATATATGTGGATTAGAATTTCTCACGACAATCACCAATTCCTACTACCATTGGAATATAAAACACGGCTGTACAAAAGCCAGCAACCATAAAGAGAGCACGATTAATATGCAATGCGGCTTCTAAAGCCGGCCAACTGACATCTTTCTCTGTCAGGCTTCCTGTTCACTCCATTCCATTGCACCCTTTTTCACCATTTCCTTTTAAAGCTGATGTGCGCACCAAAATGTATGTTTATTCCATCAAAGCCCATGTGCGCAACAAAAGATATTATGTGACATCTACCCCCTTCCCCAGAAAAGAAAACGGAGTTTTCTTCTCCCTGAGAGTAGTAGATTGCACACCAAACAACAAAATACATGACAAAAATATAAAAAATTGACACTGGTTTACGTATACATCGTGCCTACGAACACATATAACTCATGTCCCAAAAATTACAATATAGACAGAGCATCTGCCACGACATTAAGTCTACCCTCTAATGGGATAATTGTGAACTGGAACTGTTGTAGCAATAAGGCCCAACGAGTCAACCGTGAGCTTGTCGACTTCAAAGATTTCAAAAACAGTAAAGGTGGATGATCTGTCTGAAGTATAAACTGGGACTCTATCATTATCGGGACAGTTTTGACACTGCCCATATTATAGCTAGGCATTCCCTTTCTATTGTGGAGTACCTGGTCTCCGCCGGTAACAGTTTCCGACTAACATACATTACAGGATGTAGTGTACCCTCGTGGTCTTGCATAAGACATGCGCCAATGCCAAAAGATGACGTGTCGGTCCGCAGTATAAAGGGTTTGCTCAAATCAGGCAAAAGAAGGATTGGTCGTCTGGAAAATAACTCCTTGATTTTTGATTACGCTTTCTCGCATTCTGCCGACCATACAACCCTGTCAGGCATCCCTTTACTAGTAAGAGAGGTTAAAGCATCAGAAATAGAGGAAAATTGAGGGATGAATTTGCGATAAAAATTGACAAGTCCCATCAGGCTTCTGACCTGCTTCTTAGTCCTAGGTGCTTGTAGTTCCAACATTTTTGTAACCGTGCCAATCTCGGGTTTTAATAGATTATTACCTACGATAAACCCCAAAAAGTTCAACTCCCTAAAACCGATACAAATCTTACTAGGGCGTGCCGTTAAACCATGCTTACGTAAACAACGCAACAGGGAAGACAACCCTGACATATGTTGTTCCCATGTTTCATGGAACAGGTAGATGTCATCGATGTACGTAATCACATCCGTACGATGACCTAGTAACTTTCTCATCATTCTGACGAAAGTTGCGGGCGCATTAACTAGCCCGAAACACATAAAATTGAACTGAAATAAACCCTTTGGGGTGGAAAATGCCGTCAAAGATTTAGCCGACTCGACAAGAGGAACCTGCCAGTATCCCCGAGATAAATCCAGTTTACTAAAAAACCTGGCATGTGAAAGTTGAGTAAAGACATCCTCCTAGTTCGGTATTGGCTCAGCGTCAATCACCGTGACACTATTTAATTTACGGAAGTCGATGCAGACACGCAAGGACCCATTTTTCTTCCGAACTACAACCATAGGGAAGGAGTAAGCAGACTCCGATGGAGAAATGATCCCCAACAGTAACATGTCATCTAGTTCTTTTTCAATCGCCGACTTAAAATGTAATGGCTGCGGATACGGCTTTACCCTGATCGGTTGGTCGTCCATCAGGGTAATATTGTGGCAGATCAAGTCGGTACGTCCTGGCAAATCAGTGAGAACATCCCCAAACTCTCCAATGACTGATCGAGCCTCAGATTTCTGTGTTATCGTTAGGCCGTCACATATCTGCACATTCTCCCAAGACTCAGAAGGAGCAAGGGGAACGAGAGACAGCTGGAGATTAATATCATCTCCTATGTCACCCAATTCATTAATGACCACCGAACATGCCATCTTCGGGGTCTCCCCAGACAACCTAGTGTCCACCCCTTTTAGAGCCTCTCTATATATAAGGTTTTAACATATTAATATGGAATACCTTCTCCTTGTTCCGAACCTGTATTAAATAATCAACATCCGTTACCCTCTTAAGCACCTTAAACGGTCCCTGCCATGTAATGCTCAAACGGTCTTCCTTTGATGGCAGAAGAAGCCATACCTCTGCACCGGGAACCAAGAACAGTAATTTGGTTCCGCGGTTAGCGTATTGCCTGTACCGCGCACCCGCCACGGATAAATTATCACGTGCCATGACACACGCTTTAACAATACGGTCACGCAGGTTTATGACGTATTCATAACTGGAAACGGAGGACCCATCAGAACACCCACCAACCAGTATATCTTTCAGAATGTGCATTGGGCCTCTCGGATTTGCCCCGTACAATAGTTCAAATGGGGAGAACCCGGTGCTCTCCTGAGGCGCCTCTCTATAGGCAAATAATACTGCTGGAAGGAATTTATCCCATTCTTGGGGAAATTCAGCAGTGACCTTTGCCAACATGTCCTTCAATGCGCCATTAAAACGTTCACATACCCCGTTTGACTGGGGATGATAAGGGCTGGTGAACGATTGGGAAATGCCCAACAATTTAGTGATCTCGGCCATTTTCTTGGAAATGAATTGACGTCCCCTATCTGGCAATATCACCTCGGGAAACCCAAACCTACTGAACAACATCTGCAACGCATCCGCCACAGCCTGAGAGGTTATAGTCCTCATTGGCACAGCCTCGGGCCATCTTGTGCATAGATCCACCATTGTCAGAATAAAACGAAAGCCTCTCTCTGATGCAACAGAAAGAGGACCAACGATATCAATGGCAACTTTCTGGAAGGGGCGAACCGACAAATCAACAACCTGCAACGGAGCCTTCGGTAATTTGCCTTTATGTGTCACTGGCTGACATACCCTGCAAGACCTGCAGTATACCTTAATGTCTTTGTTGTATGCCGGCCAATAGAATTGTGACAGAACCCTATGGCAAGTTCTTGCAACCCCCATATGTCCAGCGAACGGTGAATCGTGTGCCACCTGCAACATCTTTGATCTAAAGGCGACAGGCACAACCACCTTGCGCTTGAATTCGAATTGGCTGGAAAAGCATCTGGTAAGAACATCATTTTTCATCTCAAACCAGTAACGTGCCGACTTCTTGCACTTTACATCACCATTTTGGGCCAAAGTGTAATATTTCTGCAATGTTCCATCAGCTCGCTGCTGCTGGACAAAGTCCGGTGCTGGTACATCGGGACCCGTGGAGGCAATACATGGGACCGCGTAAGATGTCGGTAATTCCCGCTGTATCGCCAATGAATTGTCGTCTGTTCTGGTCTGCGCCCTTGTGACCACCACATTGGCCACAACTGACCGTTCGACCTGCCATTTTGTGATGTCGGCCTGAGTACAGTCTTGAACACCAAGCACGTTCCCTATAATCAAATCGACCACTGGAGCCTCAAGAACACATGCCTGCACCCGACCAGAAATAAAGGGTGTATCCACTTCTATAATGGCTAGGGGGTAATATTCAACATTTCCCCCAAATGTCACGCATCCGACAGTCTTACCAATAAGGCACGATTCGTCAATACATGATCGGCGCACTCCTATCGTAGTGCATCCTGTGTCCCTCAACACAGACACCAACCGGTTCTGAACCATGCCTTGATGTAACTCTAAGCTTCCGCTCCCATCAAGAGAAGAGAGGCAAGGCAGAGTATGACCACAAATTAGTAATGGTCTGCCATCAGGTTCAAACCCCGTTTGATCAAATCCCTCACAATCTTCGTTATTAAAGGTTTTCAGAACGCATGCAGCATTAGCCTTTTCTGAATTGTTTGGACAGACTCTTGCAGCATGTCCCCTTCCGTCACACGCGCCACAACGAAGCTGACTACCATCATCTTTTTTAGGACTACCCTTTGGTGAATTGAGGAGTTCTTGCTCCCGTTTGTCATCCCTGTCATTCCTTTTACTCGGACCACTTCTTCTATACTAGCGATGATCGGGATCGCAAGTAGTGTCTATTCGGACCTGCCTCCGAGTAGACCTGTCATGTCTATCTCCGTGTATCTAAACGGAGATCTATCTTGACGGTAGAATGATTGTTTTTTCGGAGATCTGTACCCCTTAAAGCTATCATAGTTCCCATGAGATCCATGCCCACTAGAGTATTGCCGATCAAACATTCTCCTGGCAAACCTGTCCGCACTCTTGGACCGATGTTGCCGGAAAAGTTTCCCAATAACCTTGCCAACACATGTAGTGAAAGGCTCAGGGACAAATGACTTGTGAATTGTCTTACCAGGGTGAGCAGTAACGTACTGCCGCCCCAACTCTGCCATAGCAGTAATGTGTCTGGGTTTGCGTTCTTGAAAAAACGCAACCATGTCAGAACAACATGAGGACAACACCTTGTCCCTCAAAATGAGATCAAATAGACCATCAATATCTCTGTTTATTCCCTCCAGCTCTGTCCATCTATTAAAGAGAAGTTTAATTTTGGTGACAAAAGAGCCGAAATCTTGGTCGGCACTAGGCATCGCATCTCTGAAACGAGAGCGATACCCTTCGGCTGTCAGCTTAAATTCTCTCAACAATGTTGCCTTTACGGTATCATAATTAGTTCTGTCAGACACAGGCAAACTATATACGGTGTTTAAAGCAGAGCCGGAAAGCAATGCAGATAATAGTGAAGGCCATTCTTCCTTCCTTGCCCTCCAGGCAAGAGCCCGTAATTCAAATCTCTCCAAAAAGAAGTCCATGCTATCTACTTCCTCCCGAAAATTCGGTAATCGTAGCTTATAAGGGTGAGCTGGTTCCCTAGAAGTCGAACTAGGATTGCCAGAATCAAGCTCCAACTTTTTTATAGCAATTTCCTTGTCCGCCTCAATCTTCAATTTTTCTAACTCCATCCGTCTTAGATCTGCCTCAATTTTTTATTTTCTGTATCTGCTTGAATCTGTCTCAGTTCCCTATCTGCTTCAATCTGTTTCAGTGCCTTATCTGTTTCAATCTGTTTCAGTACCTTATCTGCTTCAATCTGTTTCAGTACCTTATCTGCTTCAATCTGTTTCAGTTCCCTTTCCCTATCTGCTTCAATCTGTTTCAGTACTTTATCTGCTTCAATCTGTTTCAGTTCTTTATCTGCTTCAATCTGTTTCAGTTCTTTATCTGCTTCAATCTTCAAATTTTGTAATTGACTCTCCTCATAGCGTTCTCGTCTGTCATCTTCTTGTTTTTTCTGTAACTCATACTCTTTGTGTTCGGCCTTTGCCCACTCAAGCAGAGAATCCCCCGATTTTCATGTCTTCTCTCCAATTTCAATAAAATCCTTAAGGCTAGACATAGTTATAATCTATGTGCACTACAAATGCGGTGGCAAGCTACGAAATAAGTAAAATTATGAAGGTTACCAATTTCTCAAATTGTACCCATACCCCTACAAAAATAATAATAAATATATTGTTGCACACGCGCACTATATACTTTGCAGACGATGGGTACGACGTACCTACAGTTACGAATGCACCTGATCAAAAAAACAAGCAGGTGAAAATACAGTATGACAAGACAGTTCCAAATAAGGGATCCGGTGAAACGAATCCTTGCTTGTCTATACCCAATCAATGTCACGATACAATGACATAAATCTCAAGCTCACACAGTGGTAGCTTTAGACAAGGACATCCGCATAATGGCTTAAAAAATGATGTCTGTACCCCATCTCTTATTTCACTAATGCGTGATTTTACAAATACAAGGGGCTTGACATAAGTCTTGGGCCTGACCATGAAGGAGTCATAGTAGGAAGATGAAACTCGGCACATTTAAAGTTCATCATATTTGCACTGAATGTGTGAAGTATGCGTTTGTTTCTTCAATGGGTTTTCCCGATACGGTGCACGGCGCAATGTACCCTATTGACCGGATCTGCTGCTCGAAAGATTTGACAAAACAATGGAAAAGAAGGAGGCCAGAGCTGTGATAAAATTTCTGATGTTTCAGGGAAAAACACCTACAGAAATACACAGGGAGATGGAACCAGTGTTTCGTGATTCTTGTCCTTCATATACTTCGGTAAAAAAAACTGGTGTCAACAGTTTAAGTGCGGCCGCTCAAATGTTGCTGATCTGCCAAGATCTGGTAGACCAGCCTCAGAGTGCAACGATGAAAATGCAACAATAGTGAAGAAAATCATTGACCAGGATCGAAAAATGACAATTGTGGAGATAGCTAGTAGAGTAAAACTGAATGAAAGAACAGTTTATAGAATTTTACACAAAAGACTGAACATGAGAAAAGTGTGTTCACGCTGGGTTCCGCGACTGTTGACTGTGAACAGAAGCAAACGAGGGTAAATTGCTGTCAACAGTTGCTCAAAAAGTGTCAGTCAAAAAACTTTTTGGAGACCATGGTGACAGTAGATGAGACTTGGGTATACCATTATGACCCCGAATCCAAAATTGCTAGCATGCAATGGAAAACTCCGGGCTCCCCAACACCTGTCAAGCCGAGAGCGCAGAAATCTGCAGGAAAAGTGATGCTGACTGTTTTTGGGACGCCAAAGGTGTCCTGTTGACAGATTATCTGCCTCATGGCAACACAGCTAATGGACAGTACCATGTAGATCTTCTCACCAAACTAAGAAAGGTTGTGACCAGGAAACGAGGGATAACGCGCACTCAAAATCTTCCTTTGCTTCAAGACAACGAGCCCTCTCACAAAGCACGGCTTGTGCAGCTAGCAGCCAATGATTTGAATATTGAAATTCTTCCACACCCACCATATTCTCCAGATTTGGCTCCATCAGACTTTTTTCTATTCCCAAATCTTAAACAACAGGTAAAAGGAAATCATTTTGACAGCGATGAAGAAGTTATACTGGCATGTGATGACTGGTTTAGTTTGAAAAATAGAGTGTTTTACTCCCAAGGTCTTTTCAAGGTCAAGCAGAGATGGCAGAAGTGTGTCAATTCAGATGGTGGCTATATTGAAAAGGAATAAACACTATACAAAATTTCAGCTCTCTGTGACATGTCCTTCATGGTCAGGCCCAAGACATATCATGTAATAAAGGAAATAAAAAATCCATATACTATGAACAGTACATATAATGATGAGACACGAACTCACTTGACAAACAAACACCAACAGTACGATAAGAAAGTGATGACAGATATATGAGATAGAAACACATAAGTATATACAAACCGTACTGTTAACAAACGAGAACAAGGAGATTGTCAATATAACTTATGTACAAGATAGCAAGAAGAAAACAGGAGAATACGACAGCAAAACATGACGAAAAAGAATACTTGCAAAAATATGACACTATGCATACAAACAAGACAATCACCGCTAAGACACTAAAAATGTGCACGGTCAGTTATGCTGGACAGTCAACAGGGTCAACTCTCTGTGCCTGTACCCCACTGCAACACTGACAGTGTTACTGCCTAAAGAAATCAGTTCAACAAAATCCCTTTCCAATAATAAAAAAAAGAAAATGTTAAACACACCACCAATTCCACCCTCAAACCAATGTATTACAATAATAAGACAATACAGACGGCACGAAAACCAGTAGTGGACGGTGAAGCGACGAGGTCTGTAGCAAGGCAATATCAAAAGGCAGAAAGAAGTCACACAAATAATTGAAATATGTAAAACAAATGAAAGTATCAGAGACAATGAAAAGAACAGATAATAAAATAGTAACAGAAAAGCATCATTGCAACTACCAGCATATGGAGAAACGAGCTAAACGAAAAAAATTCAAATGGATGAGCAGAGTAGACCAGTAATTAAAAACATGACGATAAGGGAAACACATAAAATAAAATGACGTCAAAAAAGAAAGTAGAACCGCAAGAGAAAAGAAAACAAGAAATATAACTAAATTTATGACTGTCTTTCTGTAAAATGAATCCTCAAAGTTCCAATACCAGCTCCTCAATCGAATGATGATAATGAATCACGAGACAAAAGCACGAATAGTACTAACAAATGTTAGTGCCACAATCAGTTACGCTTAGTGCACTCTGCACTGTCCGGTTGCGGCAAAATGTTCTGAACAAATTCAAAGACAAGATCCACAATCGGCGTCAGTTATTCTCGTAGCTGAAGCCTTGAAGCCACCAATGGATGTAGTAATAAGAAAATACATCAATGTTCAGTATCCTCCCATTCCGTTCCGCTCTCAAAAATCCACACCAATGTAACTGGCCTTCTTATGTCTGTGTCCAAGAAAGGCTATACTAGCATAATAAATGATAACTGGTAAACTCAGCGACGTCCAGAAATTATCATTCGTTATCGAACTATGGCTGCAGTAAGAAACGACATAAAGTCCATCAGCAAGACATCACGTCTTTTATCAGCTGCGTAACATAGACCACTGCATCAGAAAATGTGTCATGGTCGTATCCGCCATTCACGTACAATTAATCAGCACGACTACAATGTTCTGTCTCATCCAACGCTATATATCAGCATCAGCATTCACGGATAATGCTGCTCAGCAAATCACGTATAGTTCCTCATCACGAACAGTTTCTCAGCACGACAATGATAGTCGGTAGTATTCCCAAACGAGTTAAATTTTCATGCGGACAAAAAGTCCCTGCAGCAGAGTCGCGCAATAAGCATGCACAGGCAAGGCAACGTTTTCACGGTAGAGGCGAGCTGTAAGATGTGTACTGGCAGGTACACACGTGGAGTATCCACATAATTTGTTGTACCACAAATCCCAATGTAGGCGATGTATTCCTGCACTCAGCAGGTCGGCCACCAATGGCCAACTGATAGTCCAAAAATCAGCAGGCAGCTGCAACGACCGACAAATTAAAACCTCTTTGCCTACGCCTGGAAGGAACTAAAACCTCAAATTTTCCACCACAATTACGACAGACCCACAATTAGCTCTCCAAATCACTGACAATGGAACTAATCCAACAATAAGACGGCATCGTCGTCGCCCCAGCCAGACAGGAACTCATTAAACCTTAGCTTTATAGTCTTCACACTGCGCAATGAGTCAATGCACGAACTTGTGGCTTGTTTTCGCCGACAACAAACCCATTGCAAAATGTCCTCATCAGAAAAAACAATCGCACATATAATGGGATGCAACCCAATCGCCAACAAAAGCCTCGACAACTGTAAACTTGCTATGAGAGAGCCCGTAATAAGATCAATACTACAAATATCCAGATACCAGCAGTCACTAACAAAGTGGAAAGCTAAAATACACCTGTATAGAGGACCACAGCCCCCAAAAATATGTCACAGTATAATATCTACACCTTCATGACATTGTCCTCTAAGCTCGTATCAAACGGCGAGAGGTCACACAATCGACATACTTGTAAACGCCATTCACAAAGTGTACACGAAGGCGTGCTGACAATCTCCCTTTTTAATAATAACAATGCTACATGTACGAATGCAATAACAACAGCACTAAATTGTCAGCAATAACCATATGGCTGGATCACCAATTCCTACTACCATTGGAATATAAAACACGGCTGTACAAAAGCCAGCAACCATAAAGAGAGCACGATTAATATGCAATGCGGCTTCTAAAGCCGGCCAACTGACATCTTTCTCTGTCAGGCTTCCTGTTCACTCCATTCCATTGCACCCTTTTTCACCATTTCCTTTTAAAGCTGATGTGTGCACCAAAATATATGTTTATTCCATCAAAGCCCATGTGCGCAACAAAAGATATTATGTGACAAGTACCTTTTGAGTTAAGGAAAGCAAAGGCAGCGAGAAAAGAAACCGATCATCCCACCTCATAGAACTGACATCAAGTAGAAGAAGTCTCCAACACTTCACTCTCTTTCAATTTTGCTGTGTAACTGCATATTCCTTTATTCTGGGGTTATGTTCACCCTTCGTCCGTTTGTTTGTTTCTACTGCGGTTTTTTTCTTCCTTCAGTGAGGTTGAAGGTTATTCGTTTATTCTGTTCCTCTCAAAGTTATATAGATTTCTTTTAGTCATGGCTATTTATTCTAAGCATTTTCCTAATTAGATGATTGGTTTGAGAGTACCACGTTCCAAGTTTAGGATCCCGTTACACGCCCATCGAGGCATATTGGGAATATGGTGTGTCAGGCCCATATTTTCATGACCATCGTTCCAAGTTTAGCTCTGTCGAAATGTCTTATCTACATCTTTGTAAAAGGACAGTGGCTTACAGGACGCGGTGTATTTTATGTGAGGTGTCGGGCGCAAGTAGATTTCAGTTGCTAGCGCGCAGTGGCTTCAAGCCTCGTTGGCTTTGCGCAGGTGGGTCATTGTCTGTCCCTAGTCGTGGTGTGCTGTGGAACGACCGCAATAATTTGTTTTCAACATAAGGGTTACTTTCACAATTGCATCCGGCTGGCAGAATTGTGGATGTTAAAGCTGCAACCAAGGTGGCGTGGGTTCATTTTCTACATAAGACAACAGGAGGCGGAGACACCTGGGAGTCATGACTCAGGTGGGCCCGCCCCTTTTCGAGTGTAAAAGACATTGAAGGGCCGAAATACTTGATCGACGGGGAGACCTCTTCTGATGATCAGATTGCCTCCTGTTGTATCGCTCTGTATAGAGTTTCCTATCATCACTTGTGTATTTTGTAGCTCGCATAAATTAACTAATTCTCTTCAATTGTTTCTATTTGTAATCAGTATAATTATGTATCAGTCCTAATGTATGGCTCTGAAGCACGGAGAACAACAAATACAGCAATCAGGAAGTTACAGACTTACATAAATGAAAGTTTTTGTATAATAGAAGGATTTAAATGGGTCACGGTCATCAACGTGAGTGGAACTGATGGCAAGAACAGACAAGTGCCTATGGAACAAGAGATGAGAAGAAGAGATTGGAGACGGATAAACGACATTCTGAGGAAACCTGTTAATAGCATTAAAAAGGCAGTCCGTCTTCGGGAATCCCAAGGATAAGAGAGAGAGAGAGAGAGAGAGAGAGAGAGAGAGAGAGAGAGAGAGAGAGAGAGAGAGAGAGAGAGACCGGAAAACAAATGGAAAAAATAGCTAGAGACAGAAACGAAAGAGAGAAGGAAGACATTGAAAGGCCTGAAGGCATAGCACGGTACAAGAGGACTTGGCATGAGTTTTTGAAGGTCAGTGCCCCTTTGAGAGCTGAAGAATATATGATAATGATAAGGAGGATGATCTTGATGACGATGATGATGATGATATGTGGCTTCACTATGCTTTAAGCAAACGAGTGTATCAATAGTAGTGTCTGACGTCTGAACTGGATTTTTCCTCTACGTGACTAATATAGTTCCTGGCGCGCCCAAAATGATACGGTACTTTTATTTCTTTCATTGTCTTTTCTATGACCCAGTTCCTCTATGCCCTTGTTTAGTTAACTTCATGTTAACATATCTTTCCTATCATTTTTGCTCACGTTTTTTCGTTACTGTTAAAAGATCGTGTCTCGGCCTTTGTGCACTTTTTTCAAACTGAGAGTAGAACAATTCTTTTGTTTTATCATGGGGTCATTCGCTGAGACATAACTTTAGGAATACTCAGTTGTGTGCAGCGCCGGATTATTCATTAGGGCCACTAGACACGGGCTAGGGCCCTAGACTTACAGGGGCCCCGCAAAAAAAAGCAAATGAGCTATAACGCACAGAGCTCTACGGCAAAGACACGTACACGATAGTACGCTGGTGTGTGGCAGGGTAATGGTATTTGCACAACAGTTAGTTTATTAGTTACTTACAACTCCGCTTTTTTCCCTTTTTAATTATATTTTCTTTGTTGGGGCCCCACTACCTTTAGCAAAATCTAGGGGCTGTAACGAACATTAACATTTTTTTATTTTTACATATTATATATTAATAAAAACATTTATCTGAAATCCATTAGTTTTTATATAGTTTTACCTTCTAGAAGATTGGAGAGGGGCCCCAAAATATCTTAATAGCCTAGGGCCTCTGGAGTTCTTAATGGTTGTGTGATTCCAGAATTGAAGCGTCGATCGATAATTCTATGATTTGTGACTTCCCTGATTACGTAACATAAACTACTACAGAAACCACCACAGCAGGAGCATGTGAATGTTTTGTGCAGGCTTCCTACAAGATGGCCAGCTGAAGTGGTGGTTCCATGTATTCTGTCCAGAACGTTTCTCCATTCCAGCTGCTCTGAACGCATCAGGATTCTGGGCAAGTCGACCATGTTCCATAGAGAGCAAACAAACGAAAATGATGATGGTTCTGTTCACTTTATTATTATTGTTTTTTTTTCTTCATTTATCTGACGACGTTCAAAACTACATGAAGCATATGTGAATCGTCTTCTATCATAGCTGGCAGACGCTGGAGCTGGGTTGGCCATATGGTCAGAAGAGACCCCGATGCCACCACAAGAACAGCTATGCTATGGACCCCTGAAGGAAAACGAAAGAGAGGCCGACCAAAAACAACTTGGCGGAGGACTGTGGAGGCTGAGATGCAAAGAATGCACCAGAGTTGGGGCACTGTACGAAGGATGGCCACCGACCGAGCAAAGTGGAATCAATTTGTTGTTGCCATACAAGACGCCACCAGGCGTGATGGCCATTGACTGCTTTGACGGTCGGCGGCTAAGGATCAAAGAAGAAGACGAAGAAGAAGGCCATTATTTTAATATCAACCTTTTAGTTGTAACCTTATCATAATCAGTGTGGTAAATGAGGTTACTGGTGTTATTAATTAAGGGTAAACAGAGTGAGGTCAAGCTGTGTAAGTTCCCTGAGTCTAATTATTGATGATGATGATTGGCAGAGTCCCTATCCGCCACCTCTCAGATCTCACTCTGTGTAAAATAGGCTCTGTGATGTTGTGTGGCTGAGTGTGTCTAGGGTAATGTATTTAATATAAGGACGAAATAAAATGTAAACAGAACTGTAACTTAATAATATTAAAGTGAGTAAGACTTTTGTTAAAGTTTAGGTAATTATATTACAATTTAATTTCCCTGTACCTCAATTTTCTGGGACAGGGATTGTCAAACTCAATAAATTTGTTTATGTACACTATTTAAAATAAATAACTGGAACTCTGTCCAAATATCTTGTTTCTAGGAATAAAGATCACTGTAAGAATTCCACCCACTGATCTGTCTATCTGCTTGTACGTATCACTGTTAATATGTTGGACAGATTGTCTTCGTCATCATCTCAAGGTGAGTTTAATATTTATTATTATGCTTATGGTTGTGGTGGAATAATTGATGTTACACTCTCAGTGCCGGTCTAACGGACTTAACTTATAAAACTGGTGACAACTGTTGGCCCTTGGGTTCTCATATGCATTCAACTGGCTTTAGAGCTGAAGAAATGGGGTAGCTGCCGCAACAAGGCTGAGCGTTCCTCCCAAACTTTCTTCCCTCACTCGGTTTCCTGCCACCAATAGGTATGCTGGTATATGACCTGTAATGAGAGGAAAATGCCCTCCCCCTATAGATCTCATCTAATATTTAATTCCACACACAAACACGGTGACACCTCACCCTGATCAGCTATGTGTGCTGATCATTGCACCAATCTGTATCTTCCATTGTTTAACACCACTGCTGTGTAAACATTCTTCTTCAGTGATAGTACATAGCTCTGGTTTCCTCCTCCAAGAAGTCTCTTCCATACAATAGATAGGGGTGTACAATATATAGCTTGTGATCCCTTAATATCTCTTTACAACATCCCATACAGGGCTTGTCGTTCATACAATAGATAGGGTGTGCTTAACCTAGCACTGAAACCTGTGGATAAATTCTTTCTAACATTCTCTACATGATTTTACATAATATTTAAACATTTATGACACTGCAAAAGCCAATATCCCTTCTGGGTTACTGCATTGGCATGCGCAAAATTTGTAAGCCACTAGCAAATATGTTATGCCTTTCTTTCACTCCGAAATACTGCATTCCTATTTTGGCTATCGTAACACAAATTGTGGCCTGCATGTTAATCAAATCAATACAAATACTTATTGTGCCTTACCCTCAAATATAGATTTTTAACTGTAATAGTGGAAAATTCAAATTATTTTGTCCAATTTTTAGCGGTAAGTTTTACCTTGACCTTGGCAATTTTTCAAATATAGTAGTAGTGGTTTATAGGTTGTAAATTTACGATACTAGATTTTTGAATCGGGGAAATTTGAGAGGGGTGTTACACGGAGTTACTTTACTACAATCAGCTAATTTTACATATCTTGTATATCTTGTCTATACATACTTACTATTTACATAGTTTTTCCTCCTTTACCCTGGGGTGCAGAGGTTTGCCAGAGAGAGCGCCATACTATCCTATCGGCTGTCTTCCTCCTGGCCTGGTTCCAGTCTAGTCCTCGGTTCTACAGAAATTGTCTAATGTTATCCTCCCAGTTGACTCTGGGTCGTCCTGGAGGTCTGTATCCCTGGCTCTTAGTTTCCCATACTTGTCGTTGTAGCCGATCTTCTCCCATTCTGCAGACATGGCCAAATCATCTTAGTTGGGACTGTGCTACTTGGGTCTGGGTCTGCAGACGTTGGGCTTTGAAGCCTTGCCGTATGTCTGGTTGTGGACCATGTCTCTTCTTGTTACTTCAACTACCTTTCTCATTTCTAAGGTTTGGAACTGGCTTTTGTGGGTTCTAGTCGTCGCCCATGACTCGCATCCATAGGTCAAAACTGGAATATAGTTGGTTATACTGCACTCGTATTCTCCAAATCTCTGTTTGACCGTTTGAACTAATTTCCTTGACTCCGTCACTTAACATTACAGCAGTCAATTTTGATTGTGGTTTTGAATACCTAAAGAGATTCCGTCGGAGTTGGGCCAGGGCTGGATCATCCATAAAACACACTAAACACGTTCCTAGGGCAGCCGCCTTCTAAGGGCAAAAAAACAAAACAACACTTTTTTAAAAGATCAAGTTAATGATAAAATTGAATGAATTATATATGACAACTTCGATCTGCATGTTCGAGTATTTTGATTTGTAACGATGTCAACATTGATTTCCCCCCACCCTGTCAGCTGTTAATTGTCCAGTTCAGGCGTGCCTGCAATTGCAGGGTAACAGTGCTGAGTTAGAAAATGTAAAATATTTGAATTCCACTATAATAAAAATGTTCAGTGTGCTACTGTTTGTTAATTTAATGGGTATAATAATTGATTTGACAACAATAAAAGAAAATCGAGATTGACGTATTTTCAATCAAACATATAATATGATTTTTATTTCAGTTCAAATAATAAAAACATATTTTCTATCTTAATATTTTTATTTTGTTTCACATTTTGTGGGAAGGGGGTACCTTAATACTGTAAGTGTTAAGTGCCCCAGGGGACCTACAGCAGTGGTGGCTCAAGGCTCCGTTAGGAGCACAAAGAAATATCATAATTAGGGCCCTGGAAGGGAACCTTCCTCTCGATTTTCGTCCATCCTTCTTGTTTTAACTGACGACTGTGTTGTCTTCCTTATAAGTCATGCAGGTTTAACTCTTTGACTCCGGAACAACGCTCAGAGCATTGGTCAGATTTGACACCCATGCCAAAACAACTGTCTGACCGTTGTTTTTAATCTATCACTAATTAAAATTATGGCACAGGGTGGAAAATAATTGCGGAATCAGAGTTAAAACTGTTTTTTTGTGTGTCTCGGACGTGGCAATCAACTTTCTTTAGCCATTTAAAAAAAATGTTGAGCCCAACTCCGACGATATGTTCTTGTGGAGATGTACTACAAATATACAAGCGTCCGATTGGCAGAGTGGTTAGAGCACTGGTCTCTAGCGGGAAAGGTGCCGGATTCAGCTATCGATACGCTTCAGTCTACCCATTTGTAAATGGGTACCTGACTTTGCATTTGATTTAATGAATGAAAAGGCAGCGAGGAAGGAAACTGGTCACCCCACCTCTCAATGCTGGACCTGGTATAGTGAAGTCTCTAACACTTCACTCCCCTAGTGCAGTATCTGCTATGGGACTACCTTGACCTTTTACTACAAATTTTGTGTACGTAATAATTTACTAATAATTTGTCGGCGTCTGTGGCCTAATGGATATGAACGCAGTTTCATAATCCAGATATACCAGGTTCGAAACCCGCTGCAGGCGGTTTGGTAGCAGATCGCTTTGTGTGGATTTTTAACAATGGTATAAGCGCCGTACCGTTCAGAAAGCAATGGCAAACTACTGAATGAAAAAATTGCCTAGAAAAATCAAAAACAGCCAAAAAAGCTGGGGTTGATTGCCACGTCCTGTAAAGGATAAGCAACTAACTTTAATAATTTACTTATTTGTTCAAAATTTGTTTGCATTGCCGAGGTCAGAAATGGGAGCAAAGAATAACACTGTTACTTGCCAAGCAACTCGTAAAAGACAACTGAAGGGGTTAGGAAGAACTATAGAAAATTTAAGCCACAAAGACTTCAACAACAACAACAAAATACAGATTCTTAAATGGATGCTTGTGCAGTTTAGAAGATTAATTGAAATGGTACTACAGGACCATTAATGTGGAAATGGAAAAAACCAGAAAAGGACAGAGGAATAAGAGATGAACTGAAGACGGTAAGGCCTTAAGCAGTTGGCTTAGGACGGAGGTTGCTGTCCTTGGCATATGTTTGTTGAAGATCGGTGTCTCCTAAGGAGCTAAAAAAATATTGATGATGATATAAAACAAACTGTAGAAATATTCTTTGATCCCCTCTCTGTTGACTAGACTAGAGCACATACTCAATAAGATACAGCTGAAAAGATTTAACATTCCTTAAACCTTATTAAAACAACCCAGCTTTTCTTCGTGATTTCTCAGAATATGTCAAAGTTCCGGCCAGAATCTGCTGTTGTCACTGACACTCGAGAAAACTTGTTTGGTTGCTCTGCTTGTTATTTTCTTATCGTCATTTTCTCAAACTGAATTTACAGCTTAACTTTCGAGTGGAGATGTGCTACATATATCGTCTACGTAATAATTTACTTATTTTAGGAAATAAGTGTTTTACAGCTTGATATGTGTGGTTTTCCGTCAAGATGATGAAAAGTATGTATGCAAAGGGAAATAACAGAAATTATAAATCTTAAAAAAAAAAAGAGACCAAAAATTAAAAAGAGGTAATCTCTCTTTTCCTTTTAAAAAATTCAACCAGCATAACTTCGAAAGGCCATTTTAAGGCGCAAATACCGCCCACATTGTGGATCAAGCATTAGAAATGTATAGACTTGTTTTTGCTTCTAGAGCTCTCTCTGTCAAAATTCCTGTAATAAACATGACACTGTGTGTGGTTTTGCATAATACATCGCATTGTAACCACAAATTACTGCTAGTATTTGAACTAAGCAACTTGCGTAGGTTGACAAAATCATTAATGTAGTTTTAACTTTTTATTTTGCACTTTTTTTTACAATTCATTGTACTAGTTTGGAATAGGCATTTAATATAACGTTTCATACTAGCAACAACCCGCCAAAATTGGCAGGTTTTTAATTATAGTGTGTTGTTTCTGTTACACGTATAACATTGCTGCTCCTTCTATAGTCTCGCTTGCTCGCTGTGAATGAAGCGATCGTCTATTCCTTTTAGCCATCTTATCATTTTGATCCATAATAATAAGTGCAATACTTTAAATTAAAATTTTGTCTTGAAGAAACAAGCAGAAGCTTACATTTTAAGATTATTTTTAAGAAAAATAATGAGTTAAATCCGTTTCCCGAATGAAACTGGACAGAAGAGTATCTTGATTGTCTGTTGATTTAATGCACACCGTCACACTTTTTCTATTTTCGGGAAAGTACATATAAGGGGAAACGATACAATGTTATTGTCTAACTTTCAACCACAGTTGCACTCCCTTAACTGTGCTTGAAAGTTAATGCACTCTCTCGAAAATAGAAAAAGTGCGAAAACGACGGTGTGCAAAGTGTGACAGACCGACCGACCGAAGTATTTACGGCGGTAATTCTGTATTTTGATGATGCCTTATTTTTTCTCCTTAATTAGTTACACATGCACTCTATCTGTTATACTGTGACTATTGCTATGAATATTATTATTGGTGTGAACCCGTTAAAAAAAATGACGAGGCAAGAAGTGAAGCCGTCGTTTGGTATCTGTAGCGCCAATACACACAGCCATTTGGAAATTACGATTTTAAAGAAATAAACAAAGAAACAAACAAATAAACACACTTAAGAAATGGACAATAAACTAAAACTGTAATTCGGTTTAATAATTTAGCTGTGTTATTAAAACCCCCAAATGCCGTTTATCATTTTTTTTAAACTGTCTGTTAAAACTAGAAAATCTAAAGAAAAGAGAATTAATGAAAGATATATAAAAAAATTAGACGGCTGCAACATTTTGTCCACATAAAAAGGCATAACACCTTGCAGAAGACCATAATGGAAGGCAGAGTTGATGGCAAACGTGCAAGAGGAAGACAGCGCTACAAGTTGGAAGACAATATCAGGAGATGGGCAGGAAAGAGTCCATCAGAGTGCACCATCAAGACAAGAGACAGAAAACGCTGGAAATCAATTGCAGCCGACATTCGTTGTGGAGATGGCAGCTGACGATGTTCATGCTAAAACTAAAGATATATTAATGAATTAAAAACATTGTTCTTCACCTGAGACGGTAACTAAGCTCGGAAATATTACATGTCAAACAACCATTTTAACCAATCAAACACCGTGTGTTAATGTGTTACTGCTGATACCATGCATAATAAAAGCCAACAGGCGAACCTGTCACCTGCAATGAATGTATTTTTGTATTTTTAGTTGTTATGAGTCTGAGTATATGGGTAATCATAATATTTAAAAAGAAATGTCAAATTGACGTTTTCCCCCTCATTTGTCGACACAACGATGGTAAAATGGCTATTGGTCTTAGTAGTTGTTTCCCCTTACTTGGATTTCGTGTTTTTACTGGTAGCTTCCCTTAACATGTAAAAAACTATAAATAAATAATGAAGGAAACCTGAGCCGTGTGAATAGTAAATAAATGAATAAATAAATATAGGTAAATAACAGTCACTCGTTAGACAGATAGAAGGAGGACACCATATAATAAAAATAAAGTATAACTGATAGGCTCCCCTGGAATCGAACAATGGACCACCCAAACGGCGCGTTCGATTTGCCGCGAAAGTAAATCCTGAAAGGACACACAGCCAATTAAGCACACCCCCCCCCCCCCCCCCCCCCCCTCCCAAAAAAAAAAAATTTGACTTTGACCATCGTCGTTTTTCACTATACCATAACAACTACGGAATACAAGACCCGTGAACGCATATACGAGAGCTGCTTAATTTCTGTACTTCTGTATAGCGCAGAATGCTAGACTGTAACAGAAAATGAAATTTCCAAACCGTCCTCTTTGCACTGTCCTCTTTAAAACTGTTCTCTTTCTTCGAATTTTCTAGACGAACAACAAAAGTAGTAAAAGTTTGTGCACAAACGACATGAATTGAAGAGATAACGCCTAGTCCTGTTTTCAATCTAATTCAAAGCAAGAAACAAAATGGAGGCTGAACATTATATGGCGGGTATCTGTCAAAAACTGTACCAACAATTAAACTGTTGGTTGGCGCAAAACAGAATCAAGGATCTCGCTAATCTTTGTTACTGTATTATAATAAACGTTTAATGATTTTAAAAAAATGTTGTTATGTGCACAATAAAGTTTTCTTTATGAGAAAATTAATTACTCTGTTTATTTATTTTCTAATATGCATGGTACAATTTCTGTACTTCTGTACGGTGCAGAAATCTGGAGAGTAAGAGAAAAGGAAATTTCCAAACTGAGCTAGAGCTGGGACACTGTCACGAAATGGATTTAGGACTAGAGACTGTCTACATATAGTGACAAGACAATAGTAAGAAGAAAGACTGAAATGATAGATTCAGATAGAAATATAGTGCAAACTGTGAAAGTTGAGACCATTGGCTCCGAGGTTGAGAACCGAGGTTGATTCTTTCCTCGCCACTTCGGACGTTTAAATTGCTATGGCCTCGAACCACCTCTAACTACCCTATGGGGATAAGGTTCAATTAAGATTCACAAACACCAAGGTACAGACAACATATAGCTACTGTACTAAAGGAAATGACTGATGCCAGCTACAATTTATACAAGTTTATTATACACCTATAAACAACAAACATATGCATGTCCCATACATCAAGTGCGAGGATGCACTCCTGAAACAAAGCAAGCACAGTTAAAAATGCATCAACCCCAACCCTTCTCCCACAATTGCAACCTGTATGGAGAAAGAAGGTAAGGTTAACTGAAATGAACTACACTGCACTTGATGTCGCCTACACTCCAAACTAGCTGTTCTAAATTCTAACTCTAACTCTAAGTCCACTGATAGCTGGAACGACGGCGAAGTGACTACACAATCTCTGCACAGACTTCGGTTCTACACAGCCTATCCTGGAATCTCCTGAACACAACTAACTGCACCTCTAAACTTCAGCAGCTGTCCTCTGCTATGATTCACCAAAACTAACAGTTCTGCCTATCTGTGCTGACTTCAGTAGAGAGAATGTTTACCCTATCTCTCTCCACTAACTCTGGACTTGATGACTGAGGGTTAACAGAACCCCACTGGATTCTGGACTGGAACTGTAGCGGACTTCTACCACTCGGAAATTACCTGCCCGAGTACCTATAACTGGGCTGTCGGCTTTATTATGGCCGTGAAGAAACGAACACAAAATTACCACACCGCTGGCAGCCTGCCAAATCTGCGTGTGTAACGAGCGTCAGAGCTCAGGATTTATCCACAAAAATCCTATTCGCTGGAAAATGTCTTCCCCTGGTTGGGAAAACGTATTTTCTTCCTCTCCGTCCCCTAACTCTGGCAACTAACGTAAAACCCTTGCGGTTCTGCGAATGCCCCAACTTTGCCGTGGGAGAAATTTTGTGGTCTCAAAATTCCGCTCTCATTCCCACAAAAAGCCGGCACCTGCTGTTTAGACAAAAGCAAAAACAACAGCTAAACAAAACGTTAATACTCTATTACAAATAACAATTAACTTCCTGACAAACCCTTAAGTCTTTAACACTTAAGTCTCCCCGTCTATAATCAATACAGCTCCCCTACTCTCTCCCGTTATGCACCACCATACAAAATCATGCAAACAAAGTCCGCTCCCCCACTGAGCTCCCTTCTCTACCTGAGCCCACAAGGTAAACATTGGCTAACCCAGATCGCTTGTTCTGCCTGACTAACTCCGAGCAACAACCATATTTTCAATGGCCCGTCTGGGCAGACGTACTGTGGCCTACTTCTTACGCTGACACTAATGCCGTAATGTTTAACACAACTAAAACTAGCCTTCTCAAGGAATTCCTAAAATTCCCGTCAATAATAGTAATCACATTCAAAATGAAATACAAAATAATTCCCTTAACATAAATAAATGTCATCTCCATCTTCTGAATACACAGAATAACAAAGCACAATCAATAACCTATAACCCTGTTTACGCTAGCATCTACATGCCGTCAAAAGTTATACATAACCCCTGGTTATCAAATTGAAAACCCCGTAGTTCAACCACGTGTTTGTAATTTTATGACCACGTGCTTATCTCCCCTCGTCCCTCTGAACGTCGTATCAATAACAATTCCGTAACCAACGCGCCCACGCGCTTCCAAATTATGCCTCTTTCACTCCCGTCCACAGATATATGCGTAACTATATAAATAGCGAGCATCAATACTCTCACTAAAATCACAAATAAAAATACACATTACGCGCTCCCGACTATTCTGTAAATAAATAAAATTCGCAGATGCGAGTTTCTCTCCCGACCGACTTTGCAATAATACAAAGCGGTGATATCTCAACTTTTAAACCATGCCGCTATTCTTTCAACAAGGAATTAAATGGACCTAGTTTCTCATGTCTATCACTCAGATCGAATTGATGGCTCTGGAGTTAAATTAAACTAAACTGCCCAAAGAAACTTAAATGATCGGCTAGGACTAGAAAAATTAAATAAAGTCCTCACGCAAAAATTCATGCTTACCAAATCTCGAATGTCCAACTGAAGGCAATCGACTTGACTGGCAACCGGCTTTGGCAATTAATTTTCATTAAAGAGAAAGAACTATGAAATATAGGCCTTTTATAATCAAGACCCCCACGCGCCGACTTCATGACGTCATATGCGCGGCGTGGTTCTAAAGCCAATGAGAGCTCTGCATTTCAACTGCAGTTATCTCTCAGCCAATCAGAACCTTAGATCTTTCTGATGCAACCAGTTTCATGCTAGACAAAGAACCGGGATTGGTCCTAGCCCTATACTGCGGAAATGAAGCAAAAATGGCCGCAAATAATTTAACTCCCGAAAAATGCGTATATGGCCACGCAATATCTTTAAAAAAAGACAATCTGGTGCCAATCCTGATCTAGCATCTATAATCTTTCTTCTAGAAAAATACTGTCTAATTCCCTACACCCCCATTCTAAACACATAAAGAAGAACCATAAAGCAGATGAGATCAAACTCCCTCGTGATCTCATCTTGAAAAAACGTAAATAATAGAAGGAGAAGAAACATGGAGAAGGATTTCCTGTAATCCCTCCTAAAAATAGTGAACTAAATGCAAGGAGAAAAAGACATGGGCCATTTGAAAGACAGAATCTCAGTACTTTCGTCACATCACTCCCACCTTCGAAGATTGAGCATCGATCTCATTACTGAAATCTCTGTGTTTCACACTGGCCCTTAACTCTGTCTACAAGGCTGTCTGTCCTTACCCCTCCTATTCAGTGTTCTTCGACCTTCCTCTTTTGCGTTTCCTCCTTCCTCCTCTCCTAGAATGAGCTCCTATGCTCCGTTGGGAGAGTTGATCTCTCTTCAGACCTGTGCCGTCTAATGGCGGGTCTGAACTTTCCCTTGCTATGACCGTCAAAAGGCTGTTCTGGTCAGCTGATGTGACCGGCGGGCGCTGTGGCGACCTGGCGATGGCGACTTCCTCGCTGCGCGTCAGCAGGGTTGTGACTGCTGGTACCGTGCGAAACTGATGCAACGTCTCGGGTTCCTCTGGTGTAGAGCCTCCGATTTCTTGCTGGGTGTCTATTGGATCACGATCGACCTCAATAGCTTCTACCTTTGAAGAAAGGTAGGTAAGATCTGCCCCTGGCAGTGGTTCTGGACTCGCTCTTCCCCTACCAATCTGAAGCGGGACAGAGCTCTCCAAAATAGCTCCTTGCAAATGCGTAAGGTCGCTTTTCTCACTCTTTTCTGGCCTGAAAAGTTGGTGAGATGAAAATGTAGACCACGGGAGCTCTCCGTCTAACACCCTGGTTCTACCTTCAACCTTGCCCTCCCCTGTGAGAGTTACTGGCGTCAGTTGGAATGTGTCCTGCAGTGACACTTGACGGTTTAAGATCCCGTTAGATCGCGGAGAATCTGAGTTAAAGCTCTCAGTAACTGGTTCCAATGTTCCGTGAAACGAATTGGAAAAGATAGCCAATTTTTCAGGCTGCTCGTTACAAGAGTCGTTTCCTGTAAACGAGATACGAGAGTTGTGGGGCCCATCTCCGTCTATAGGCAAACGGATACTCAGATCACTGTCCTCCTCCGTTTGAGTAAAGTGCTGGTCGGATGGGGCTCCAGGGCTGGTTGGAACTATATGCTCGCTCAGACCGCTATCTTGTGCCCTATGAAGATGGCGCTGGTCGTTGACATATGTAATACTGCTCTTGTCAGTATGTTCCTCACTTGAAGGAGCTAATACCATCGGGGGCCTAATTCCCGACAACAAAGAGTGTACTTCCGGAATCAGAGGCGTCGTCACCACTGTTTGGCCGGTTGGCTGAACAGGGCTGGCGGGCGAATTTGCCTCTGCAAATAACATATCACTGTCGTCAGAGGCGTTGCACCTCTCCTTGGCACGACAGCTATGTTTGAGCTCGCTCGGGGCTCCGTGAATTAGGGGTTCTCCTTTTTCACTTATCTGGCCTGCAGTAGGCCCCCTTGCATCAGCAAGGATCGGTGTGGGCGGGTTCCCCAAAACTAAATATGGGTTACCGAGAATGAAGTCGTAGGCCGGCTGAGCCGTTACAGCTGCCTTGATGGTGCCAGACACGAACCTACATTTCACCTCAATATTGGCTACCGGAAAGCACTGTGAAGTCCCTTTCCTTAAAACTCCACCAATATTCACTTTTTCCTTCGTCATCTGCCAGGGCTTCACCAGATGTCGGGCGACTATGCTGGGGTATGTAAGCCCGCTGTCAAATAAGCATGTTGTCTCAGTCCCGTTCACTTCTGCTGGCCCGCTGTTGGAAAACAACTTCTCTGACTGGAAGGGTTTCCACTTCTTCCCTTGTTTCACCCTCACAGGCCTTAAACAAGCCACCTGATGAGCGGGTTGTTTGTTTGGGCACCGTGTTGTCCAATGAGAAGTAGTCCGACAGAACCTACAATATCTCTCATTATCTCCCCGGTTCCTGACGGGTTCATGAGAAGTCGGCCCCTGTGTTCTGTTAGGCGGCTGGGAGCGCATGTTATGACTGGGAGGGGGCTCCTTGCGAGACGGCCCTTGCGGTTGGTGAGCTGAAGAGGAAGGCGAATGCGATGAAGATGCTCCTTTGTCCGGGGCTGGCAGGTCAGGGTGTTTTCTTTTCTGGCCCAGTACTTCGGCCTGTGCCGTCTGGAACCTTTCTGCAAATAGAATTATCTGGTCCAGTTGCTGGGCGCCCTGCTCCGCCAGGTACTTCCTTAAGTCCGGAGACATGTTGGCCTTTATCTGTTCGCACATGATGAGCTCTTCGAGTCCTTCAAACGATTTAGCCAAACCCGACAACTCTCTCCAGCGAGTGAGGTAATTCCTCAGCCTCTCCGCGAACTGGGGAAAACTTTCCCCTTTCTCTAGTCGACTTTCCCTAAACATTGTTTGGCACTTCCGGGGAGTCCATTGGAATCGCTGTAACAGGGCGTTCCGCAGAGCCTCAAAGTTACCTTGGTCATCTACCAGCATCTTGCTATAGACCTCATACGCATGTCCTCTTAGAGATTGAGATAATTTGAGACACCAAAGACTATCATCCAGCCCGTATGCCTTTGCCATCCGTTCAAATTTTTCTAAAAATACCTCAATTTTCTCATTCCCGTTAGGAAAAGAGTCCATCGGAAAATTCATGGCTGCCATCCGGGGCCCTCCGTTTCCTGAGGTGTCTGTTGCCCCTGCTCCGGGAGAATCTCCGTTAGCCGAACTGCCTTCCGAAGATCGGTACTGCAGTTCCAGTGAACGCAGGGCAAGTTCATGCTGTCTCTCTGCTGCCTTCTCCCTCTCTTGGGCTTCCCTCTGTGCTAACTTCTCCTGGGCTTCCCTCTGTGCTATCTTCTCCTGGGCTTCCCTCTGTGCTATCTTCTCCTGGGCTTCCCTCTCTGCTATCTTCTCCTGGGCTTCCCTCTCTGCTATCTTCTCCTGGGCTTCCCTCTCTGCTTTTTCTCTCTGCCTTTCGGGTCTTTCTCTTCTTTCTCTCGTCTGCCGGTCCTGTTCCCTCATAATGTAAGCCCTAGTCTCGGCCTCATTCATCCCCATGCTTTTAGCTGCGTCCTTCCATGCAGTAAGTAGCTTGACCAATTCAGCCATCTTACCTGACAAATCAGCAGTACTCACAACGAGGGGAAATGACAAAAAAGGAACAAGAAAAATTTACTGTTACCTACTAGGAATATGCTGTCGCAAAAACCCGCACTCAGACTAGCACCAAGTCTGACTAATAACTACCTGAAAAAAATTCAAGTTATCCAGCTACCCAAAACCCGAATTTACTTTCCTGTCAAGAAAAAAATTCCATTAGCCATCAATTACTTCTAAGTCATAAACAACCTTACAACCACTATCATCTATACTAACTGGAACCTGTGGAAAAAAACTTATAGCTGGATCAGTCTTAATATAGCTCAAGTCTAGGGGATTTTTTTTGAAATCTATTTCCAGAACTTTCTACAGAGACAATCTATGAATCTAGAATTGATCCCAACAAAGATGATCCCAAGGACGACGCCACCACTTTGTCAAGATCACAGAATTGAACGTAACAAAGATGATCCCGGACGATAGCACCCACTTTGTCACGAAATGGATTTAGGACTAGAGACTGTCTACATATAGTGACAAGACAATAGTAAGAAGAAAGACTGAAATGATAGATTCAGATAGAAATATAGTGCAAACTGTGAAAGTTGAGACCATTGGCTCCGAGGTTGAGAACCGAGGTTGATTCTTTCCTCGCCACTTCGGACGTTTAAATTGCTATGGCCTCGAACCACCTCTAACTACCCTATGGGGATAAGGTTCAATTAAGATTCACAAACACCAAGGTACAGACAACATATAGCTACTGTACTAAAGGAAATGACTGATGCCAGCTACAATTTATACAAGTTTATTATACACCTATAAACAACAAACATATGCATGTCCCATACATCAAGTGCGAGGATGCACTCCTGAAACAAAATCAAGCACAGTTAAAAATGCATCAACCCCAACCCTTCTCCCACAATTGCAACCTGTATGGAGAAAGAAGGTAAGGTTAACTGAAATGAACTACACTGCACTTGATGTCGCCTACACTCCAAACTAGCTGTTCTAAATTCTAACTCTAACTCTAAGTCCACTGATAGCTGGAACGACGGCGAAGTGACTACACAATCTCTGCACAGACTTCGGTTCTACACAGCCTATCCTGGAATCTCCTGAACACAACTAACTGCACCTCTAAACTTCAGCAGCTGTCCTCTGCTATGATTCACCAAAACTAACAGTTCTGCCTATCTGTGCTGACTTCAGTAGAGAGAATGTTTACCCTATCTCTCTCCACTAACTCTGGACTTGATGACTGAGGGTTAACAGAACCCCACTGGATTCTGGACTGGAACTGTAGCGGACTTCTACCACTCGGAAATTACCTGCCCGAGTACCTATAACTGGGCTGTCGGCTTTATTATGGCCGTGAAGAAACGAACACAAAATTACCACACCGCTGGCAGCCTGCCAAATCTGCGTGTGTAACGAGCGTCAGAGCTCAGGATTTATCCACAAAAATCCTATTCGCTGGAAAATGTCTTCCCCTGGTTGGGAAAACGTATTTTCTTCCTCTCCGTCCACTACTGGCAACTAACGTAAAACCCTTGCGGTTCTGCGAATGCCCCAACTTTGCCGTGGGAGAAATTTTGTGGTCTCAAAATTCCGCTCTCATTCCCACAAAAAGCCGGCACCTGCTGTTTAGACAAAAGCAAAAACAACAGCTAAACAAAACGTTAATACTCTATTACAAATAACAATTAACTTCCTGACAAACCCTTAAGTCTTTAACACTTAAGTCTCCCCGTCTATAATCAATACAGCTCCCCTACTCTCTCCCGTTATGCACCACCATACAAAATCATGCAAACAAAGTCCGCTCCCCCCACTGAGCTCCCTTCTCTACCTGAGCCCACAAGGTAAACATTGGCTAACCCAGATCGCCTGTTCTGCCTGACTAACTCCGAGCAACAACCATATTTTCAATGGCCCGTCTGGGCAGACGTACTGTGGCCTACTTCTTACGCTGACACTAATGCCGTAATGTTTAACACAACTAAAACTAGCCTTCTCTAGGAATTCCTAAAATTCCCGTCAATAATAGTAATCACATTCAAAATGAAATACAAAATAATTCCCTTAACATAAATAAATGTCATCTCCATCTTCTGAATACACAGAATAACAAAGCACAATCAATAACCTATAACCCTGTTTACGCTAGCATCTACATGCCGTCAAAAGTTATACATAACCCCTGATTATCAAATTGAAAACCCCGTAGTTCAACCACGTGTTTATAATTTTATGACCACGTGCTTATCTCCCCCTCGTCCCTCTGAACGTCGTATCAATAACAATTCCGTAACCAACGCGCCCACGCGCTTCCAAATTATGCCTCTTTCACTCCCGTCCACAGATATATGCGTAACTATATAAATAGCGAGCATCAATACTCTCACTAAAATCACAAATAAAAATACACATTACGCGCTCCCGACTATTCTGTAAATAAATAAAATTCGCAGATGCGAGTTTCTCTCCCGACCGACTTTGCAATAATACAAAGCGGTGATATCTCAACTTTTAAACCATGCCGCTATTCTTTCAACAAGGAATTAAATGGACCTAGTTTCTCATGTCTATCACTCAGATCGAATTGATGGCTCTGGAGTTAAATTAAACTAAACTGCCCAAAGAAACTTAAATGATCGGCTAGGACTAGAAAAATTAAATAAAGTCCTCACGCAAAAATTCATGCTTACCAAATCTCGAATGTCCAACTGAAGGCAATCGACTTGACTGGCAACCGGCTTGGCAATTAATTTTCATTAAAAGAGAAAGAAACTATGAAATATAGGCCTTTTATAATCAAGACCCCCACGCGCCGACTTCGTGACGTCATATGCGCGGCGTGGTTGTAAAGCCAATGAGAGCTCTGCATTTCAACTGCAGTTATCTCTCAGCCAATCAGAACCTTAGATCTTTCTGATGCAACCAGTTTCTGCTAGACAAAGAACCGGGAATTGGTCCTAGCCCTATACTGCGGAAATGAAGCAAAAATGGCCGCAAATAATTTAACTCCCGAAAAATGCGTATATGGCCACGCAATATCTTTAAAAAAAGACAATCTGGTGCCAATCCTGATCTAGCATCTATAATCTTTCTTCTAGAAAAATACTGTCTAATTCCCTACACCCCCATTCTAAACACATAAAGAAGAACCATAAAGCAGATGAGATCAAACTCCCTCGTGATCTCATCTTGAAAAAAACGTAAATAATAGAAGGAGAAGAAACATGGAGAAGGATTTCCTGTAATCCCTCCTAAAAATAGTGAACAAAATGCAAGGAGAAAAAGACATGGGCCATTTGAAAGACAGAATCTCAGTACTTTCGTCACATCACTCCCACCTTCGAAGATTGAGCATCGATCTCATTACTGAAATCTCTGTGTTTCACACTGGCCCTTAACTCTGTCTACAAGGCTGTCTGTCCTTACCCCTCCTATTCAGTGTTCTTCGACCTTCCTCTTTTGCGTTTCCTCCTTCCTCCTCTCCTAGAATGAGCTCCTATGCTCCGTTGGGAGAGTTGATCTCTCTTCAGACCTGTGCCGTCTAATGGCGGGTCTGAACTTTCCCTTGCTATGACCGTCAAAAGGCTGTTCTGGTCAGCTGATGTGACCGGCGGGCGCTGTGGCGACCTGGCGATGGCGACTTCCTCGCTGCGCGTCAGCAGGGTTGTGACTGCTGGTACCGTGCGAAACGATGCAACGTCTCGGGTTCCTCTGGTGTAGAGCCTCCGATTTCTTGCTGGGTGTCTATTGGATCACGATCGACCTCAATAGCTTCTACCTTTGAAGAAAGGTAGGTAAGATCTGCCCCTGGCAGTGGTTCTGGACTCGCTCTTCCCCTACCAATCTGAAGCGGGACAGAGCTCTCCAAAATAGCTCCTTGCAAATGCGTAAGGTCGCTTTTCTCACTCTTTTCTGGCCTGAAAAGTTGGTGAGATGAAAATGTAGACCACGGGAGCTCTCCGTCTAACACCCTGGTTCTACCTTCAACCTTGCCCTCCCCTGTGAGAGTTACTGGCGTCAGTTGGAATGTGTCCTGCAGTGACACTTGACGGTTTAAGATCCCGTTAGATCGCGGAGAATCTGAGTTAAAGCTCTCAGTAACTGGTTCCAATGTTCCGTGAAACGAATTGGAAAAGATAGCCAATTTTTCAGGCTGCTCGTTACAAGAGTCGTTTCCTGTAAACGAGATACGAGAGTTGTGGGGCCCATCTCCGTCTATAGGCAAACGGATACTCAGATCACTGTCCTCCTCCGTTTGAGTAAAGTGCTGGTCGGATGGGGCTCCAGGGCTGGTTGGAACTATATGCTCGCTCAGACCGCTATCTTGTGCCCTATGAAGATGGCGCTGGTCGTTGACATATGTAATACTGCTCTTGTCAGTATGTTCCTCACTTGAGGAGCTAATACCATCGGGGGCCTAATTCCCGACAACAAAGAGTGTACTTCCGGAATCAGAGGCGTCGTCACCACTGTTTGGCCGGTTGGCTGAACAGGGCTGGCGGGCGAATTTGCCTCTGCAAATAACATACCACTGTCGTCAGAGGCGTTGCACCCCTCCTTGGCACGACAGCTATGTTTGAGCTCGCTCGGGGCTCCGTGAATTAGGGGTTCTCCTTTTTCACTTATCTGGCCTGCAGTAGGCCCCTTGCATCAGCAAGGATCGGTGTGGGCGGGTTCCCCAAAACTAAATATGGGTTACCGAGAATGAAGTCGTAGGCCGGCTGAGCCGTTACAGCTGCCTTGATGGTGCCAGACACGAACCTACATTTCACCTCAATATTGGCTACCGGAAAGCACTGTGAAGTCCCTTTCCTTAAAACTCCACCAATATTCACTTTTTCCTTCGTCATCTGCCAGGGCTTCACCAGATGTCGGGCGACTATGCTGGGGTATGTAAGCCCGCTGTCAAATAAGCATGTTGTCTCAGTCCCGTTCACTTCTGCTGGCCCGCTGTTGGAAAACAACTTCTCTGACTGGAAGGGTTTCCACTTCTTCCCTTGTTTCACCCTCACAGGCCTTAAACAAGCCATCTGATGAGCGGGTTGTTTGTTTGGGCACCGTGTTGTCCAATGAGAAGTAGTCCGACAGAACCTACAATATCTCTCATTATCTCCCCGGTTCCTGACGGGTTCATGAGAAGTCGGCCCCTGTGTTCTGTTAGGCGGCTGGGAGCGCATGTTATGACTGGGAGGGGGCTCCTTGCGAGACGGCCCTTGCGGTTGGTGAGCTGAAGAGGAAGGCGAATGCGATGAAGATGCTCCTTTGTCCGGGGCTGGCAGGTCAGGGTGTTTTCTTTTCTGGCCCAGTACTTCGGCCTGGGCCGTCTGGAACCTTTCTGCAAATAGAATTATCTGGTCCAGTTGCTGTGCGCCCTGCTCCGCCAGGTACTTCCTTAAGTCCGGAGACATGTTGGCCTTTATCTGTTCGCACATGATGAGCTCTTCGAGTCCTTCAAACGATTTAGCCAAACCCGACAACTCTCTCCAGCGAGTGAGGTAATTCCTCAGCCTCTCCGCGAACTGGGGAAAACTTTCTCCTTCTCCAGTCGACTTTCCCTAAACATCGTTTGGCACTTCCGGGGAGTCCATTGGAATCGCTGTAACAGGGCGTTCCGCAGAGCCTCAAAGTTACCTTGGTCATCTACCAGCATCTTGCTATAGACCTCATACGCATGTCCTCTTAGAGATTGAGATAATTTGAGACACCAAAGACTATCATCCAGCCCGTATGCCTTTGCCATCCGTTCAAATTTTTCTAAAAATACCTCAATTTTCTCATTCCCGTTAGGAAAAGAGTCCATCGGAAAATTCATGGCTGCCATCCGGGGCCCTCCGTTTCCTGAGGTGTCTGTTGCCCCTGCTCCGGGAGAATCTCCGTTAGCCGAACTGCCTTCCGAAGATCGGTACTGCAGTTCCAGTGAACGCAGGGCAAGTTCATGCTGTCTCTCTGCTGCCTTCTCCCTCTCTTGGGCTTCCCTCTGTGCTAACTTCTCCTGGGCTTCCCTCTGTGCTATCTTCTCCTGGGCTTCCCTCTGTGCTATCTTCTCCTGGGCTTCCCTCTCTGCTATCTTCTCCTGGGCTTCCCTCTCTGCTATCTTCTCCTGGGCTTCCCTCTCTGCTTCCAATTTACGCAGGTCTTTCTCCGCTTCCCTTTTCTCTCTCTCCGTCTGCCGGTCCTGTTCCCTCATAATGTAAGCCCTAGTCTCGGCCTCATTCATCCCCATGCTTTTAGCTGCGTCCTTCCATGCAGTAAGTAGCTTGACCAATTCAGCCATCTTACCTGACAAATCAGCAGTACTCACAACGAGGGGAAATGACAAAAAAGGAACAAGAAAAATTTACTGTTACCTACTAGGAATATGCTGTCGCAAAAACCCGCACTCAGACTAGCACCAAGTCTGACTAATAACTACCTGAAAAAAATTCAAGTTATCCAGCTACCCAAAACCCGAATTTACTTTCCTGTCAAGAAAAAAATTCCATTAGCCATCAATTACTTCTAAGTCATAAACAACCTTACAACCACTATCATCTATACTAACTGGAACCTGTGGAAAAAAACTTATAGCTGGATCAGTCTTAATATAGCTCAAGTCTAGGGGATTTTTTTTGAAATCTATTTCCAGAACTTTCTACAGAGACAATCTATGAATCTAGAATTGATCCCAACAAAGATGATCCCAAGGACGACGCCACCACTTTGTCAAGATCACAGAATTGAACGTAACAAAGATGATTCACCGGACGATAGCACCCACTTTGTCACGAAATGGATTTAGGACTAGAGACTGTCTACATATAGTGACAAGACAATAGTAAGAAGAAAGACTGAAATGATAGATTCAGATAGAAATATAGTGCAAACTGTGAAAGTTGAGACCATTGGCTCCGAGGTTGAGAACCGAGGTTGATTCTTTCCTCGCCACTTCGGACGTTTAAATTGCTATGGCCTCGAACCACCTCTAACTACCCTATGGGGATAAGGTTCAATTAAGATTCACAAACACCAAGGTACAGACAACATATAGCTACTGTACTAAAGGAAATGACTGATGCCAGCTACAATTTATACAAGTTTATTATACACCTATAAACAACAAACATATGCATGTCCCATACATCAAGTGCGAGGATGCACTCCTGAAACAAAATCAAGCACAGTTAAAAATGCATCAACCCCAACCCTTCTCCCACAATTGCAACCTGTATGGAGAAAGAAGGTAAGGTTAACTGAAATGAACTACACTGCACTTGATGTCGCCTACACTCCAAACTAGCTGTTCTAAATTCTAACTCTAACTCTAAGTCCACTGATAGCTGGAACGACGGCGAAGTGACTACACAATCTCTGCACAGACTTCGGTTCTACACAGCCTATCCTGGAATCTCCTGAACACAACTAACTGCACCTCTAAACTTCAGCAGCTGTCCTCTGCTATGATTCACCAAAACTAACAGTTCTGCCTATCTGTGCTGACTTCAGTAGAGAGAATGTTTACCCTATCTCTCTCCACTAACTCTGGACTTGATGACTGAGGGTTAACAGAACCCCACTGGATTCTGGACTGGAACTGTAGCGGACTTCTACCACTCGGAAATTACCTGCCCGAGTACCTATAACTGGGCTGTCGGCTTTATTATGGCCGTGAAGAAACGAACACAAAATTACCACAACGCTGGCAGCCTGCCAAATCTGCGTGTGTAACGAGCGTCAGAGCTCAGGATTTATCCACAAAAATCCTATTCGCTGGAAAATGTCTTCCCCTGGTTGGGAAAACGTATTTTCTTCCTCTCCTTCCACTACTGGCAACTAACGTAAAACCCTTGCGGTTCTGCGAATGCCCCAACTTTGCCGTGGGAGAAATTTTGTGGTCTCAAAATTCCGCTCTCATTCCCACAAAAAGCCGGCACCTGCTGTTTAGACAAAAGCAAAAACAACAGCTAAACAAAACGTTAATACTCTATTACAAATAACAATTAACTTCCTGACAAACCCTTAAGTCTTTAACACTTAAGTCTCCCCGTCTATAATCAATACAGCTCCCCTACTCTCTCCCGTTATGCACCACCATACAAAATCATGCAAACAAAGTCCGCTCCCCCACTGAGCTCCCTTCTCTACCTGAGCCCACAAGGTAAACATTGGCTAACCCAGATCGCCTGTTCTGCCTGACTAACTCCGAGCAACAACAATATTTTCAATGGCCCGTCTGGGCAGACGTACTGTGGCCTACTTCTTACGCTGACACTAATGCCGTAATGTTTAACACAACTAAAACTAGCCTTCTCTAGGAATTCCTAAAATTCCCGTCAATAATAGTAATCACATTCAAAATGAAATACAAAATAATTCCCTTAACATAAATAAATGTCATCTCCATCTTCTGAATACACAGAATAACAAAGCACAATCAATAACCTATAACCCTGTTTACGCTAGCATCTACATGCCGTCAAAAGTTATACATAACCCCTGATTATCAAATTGAAAACCCCGTAGTTCAACCACGTGTTTATAATTTTATGACCACGTGCTTATCTCCCCCTCGTCCCTCTGAACGTCGTATCAATAACAATTCCGTAACCAACGCGCCCACGCGCTTCCAAATTATGCCTCTTTCACTCCCGTCCACAGATATATGCGTAACTATATAAATAGCGAGCATCAATACTCTCACTAAAATCACAAATAAAAATACACATTACGCGCTCCCGACTATTCTGTAAATAAATAAAATTCGCAGATGCGAGTTTCTCTCCCGACCGACTTTGCAATAATACAAAGCGGTGATATCTCAACTTTTAAACCATGCCGCTATTCTTTCAACAAGGAATTAAATGGACCTAGTTTCTCATGTCTATCACTCAGATCGAATTGATGGCTCTGGAGTTAAGAATTAAACTAAACTGCCCAAAGAAACTTAAATGATCGGCTAGGACTAGAAAAATTAAATAAAGTCCTCACGCAAAAATTCATGCTTACCAAATCTCGAATGTCCAACTGAAGGCAATCGACTTGACTGGCAACCGGCTTTGGCAATTGATTTTCATTAAAAGAGAAAGAAACTATGAAGTATAGGCCTTTTATAATCAAGACCCCCACGCGCCGACTTCGTGGCGTGATATGCGCGGCGTGGTTCTAAAGCCAATGAGAGCTCTGCATTTCAACTGCAGTTATCTCTCAGCCAATCAGAACCTAGATCGTTCTGATGTAACGTGCATGGGTTTTAGACAAAGAAACGAGATTAAGCCTAGCCCTATACTGCGGAAATGAAGCAAAAATGGCCGCAAATAATTTAACTCCCGAAAAATGCGTATATGGCCACGCAATATCTTTAAAAAAAGACAATCTGGTGCCAATCCTGATCTAGCATCTATAATCTTTCTTCTAGAAAAATACTGTCTAATTCCCTACACCCCCATTCTAAACACATAAAGAAGAACCATAAAGCAGATGAGATCAAACTCCCTCGTGATCTCATCTTGAAAAAAACGTAAATAATAGAAGGAGAAGAAACATGGAGAAGGATTTCCTGTAATCCCTCCTAAAAATAGTGAACAAAATGCAAGGAGAAAAAGACATGGGCCATTTGAAAGACAGAATCTCAGTACTTTCGTCACATCACTCCCACCTTCGAAGATTGAGCATCGATCTCATTACTGAAATCTCTGTGTTTCACACTGGCCCTTAACTCTGTCTACAAGGCTGTCTGTCCTTACCCCTCCTATTCAGTGTTCTTCGACCTTCCTCTTTTGCGTTTCCTCCTTCCTCCTCTCCTAGAATGAGCTCCTATGCTCCGTTGGGAGAGTTGATCTCTCTTCAGACCTGTGCCGTCTAATGGCGGGTCTGAACTTTCCCTTGCTATGACCGTCAAAAGGCTGTCCTGGTCAGCTGATGTGACCGGCGGGCGCTGTGGCGACCTGGCGATGGCGACTTCCTCGCTGCGCGTCAGCAGGGTTGTGACTGCTGGTACCGTGCGAGAACGATGCAACGTCTCGGGTTCCTCTGGTGTAGAGCCTCCGATTTCTTGCTGGGTGTCTATTGGATCACGATCGACCTCAATAGCTTCTACCTTTGAAGAAAGGTAGGTAAGATCTGCCCCTGGCAGTGGTTCTGGACTCGCTCTTCCCCTACCAATCTGAAGCGGGACAGAGCTCTCCAAAATAGCTCCTTGCAAATGCGTAAGGTCGCTTTTCTCACTCTTTTCTGGCCTGAAAAGTTGGTGAGATGAAAATGTAGACCACGGGAGCTCTCCGTCTAACACCCTGGTTCTACCTTCAACCTTGCCCTCCCCTGTGAGAGTTACTGGCGTCAGTTGGAATGTGTCCTGCAGTGACACTTGACGGTTTAAGATCCCGTTAGATCGCGGAGAATCTGAGTTAAAGCTCTCAGTAACTGGTTCCAATGTTCCGTGAAACGAATTGGAAAAGATAGCCAATTTTTCAGGCTGCTCGTTACAAGAGTCGTTTCCTGTAAACGAGATACGAGAGTTGTGGGGCCCATCTCCGTCTATAGGCAAACGGATACTCAGATCACTGTCCTCCTCCGTTTGAGTAAAGTGCTGGTCGGATGGGGCTCCAGGGCTGGTTGGAACTATATGCTCGCTCAGACCGCTATCTTGTGCCCTATGAAGATGGCGCTGGTCGTTGACATATGTAATACTGCTCTTGTCAGTATGTCCCTCACTTGAAGGAGCTAATACCATCGGGGGCCTAATTCCCGACAACAAAGAGTGTACTTCCGGAATCAGAGGCGTCGTCACCACTGTTTGGCCGGTTGGCTGAACAGGGCTGGCGGGCGAATTTGCCTCTGCAAATAACATATCACTGTCGTCAGAGGCGTTGCACCTCTCCTTGGCACGACAGCTATGTTTGAGCTCGCTCGGGGCTCCGTGAATTAGGGGTTCTCCTTTTTCACTTATCTGGCCTGCAGTAGGCCCCCTTGCATCAGCAAGGATCGGTGTGGGCGGGTTCCCCAAAACTAAATATGGGTTACCGAGAATGAAGTCGTAGGCCGGCTGAGCCGTTACAGCTGCCTTGATGGTGCCAGACACGAACCTACATTTCACCTCAATATTGGCTACCGGAAAGCACTGTGAAGTCCCTTTCCTTAAAACTCCACCAATATTCACTTTTTCCTTCGTCATCTGCCAGGGCTTCACCAGATGTCGGGCGACTATGCTGGGGTATGTAAGCCCGCTGTCAAATAAGCATGTTGTCTCAGTCCCGTTCACTTCTGCTGGCCCGCTGTTGGAAAACAACTTCTCTGACTGGAAGGGTTTCCACTTCTTCCCTTGTTTCACCCTCACAGGCCTTAAACAAGCCACCTGATGAGCGGGTTGTTTGTTTGGGCACCGTGTTGTCCAATGAGAAGTAGTCCGACAGAACCTACAATATCTCTCATTATCTCCCCGGTTCCTGACGGGTTCATGAGAAGTCGGCCCCTGTGTTCTGTTAGGCGGCTGGGAGCGCATGTTATGACTGGGAGGGGGCTCCTTGCGAGACGGCCCTTGCGGTTGGTGAGCTGAAGAGGAAGGCGAATGCGATGAAGATGCTCCTTTGTCCGGGGCTGGCAGGTCAGGGTGTTTTCTTTTCTGGCCCAGTACTTCGGCCTGTGCCGTCTGGAACCTTTCTGCAAATAGAATTATCTGGTCCAGTTGCTGTGCGCCCTGCTCCGCCAGGTACTTCCTTAAGTCCGGAGACATGTTGGCCTTTATCTGTTCGCACATGATGAGCTCTTCGAGTCCTTCAAACGATTTAGCCAAACCCGACAACTCTCTCCAGCGAGTGAGGTAATTCCTCAGCCTCTCCGCGAACTGGGGAAAACTTTCTCCTTTCTCCAGTCGACTTTCCCTAAACATCGTTTGGCACTTCCGGGGAGTCCATTGGAATCGCTGTAACAGGGCGTTCCGCAGAGCCTCAAAGTTACCTTGGTCATCTACCAGCATCTTGCTATAGACCTCATACGCATGTCCTCTTAGAGATTGAGATAATTTGAGACACCAAAGACTATCATCCAGCCCGTATGCCTTTGCCATCCGTTCAAATTTTTCTAAAAATACCTCAATTTTCTCATTCCCGTTAGGAAAAGAGTCCATCGGAAAATTCATGGCTGCCATCCGGGGCCCTCCGTTTCCTGAGGTGTCTGTTGCCCCTGCTCCGGGAGAATCTCCGTTAGCCGAACTGCCTTCCGAAGATCGGTACTGCAGTTCCAGTGAACGCAGGGCAAGTTCATGCTGTCTCTCTGCTGCCTTCTCCCTCTCTTGGGCTTCCCTCTGTGCTAACTTCTCCTGGGCTTCCCTCTGTGCTATCTTCTCCTGGGCTTCCCTCTGTGCTATCTTCTCCTGGGCTTCCCTCTGTGCTATCTTCTCCTGGGCTTCCCTCTCTGCTATCTTCTCCTGGGCTTCCCTCTCTGCTTTCTTCTCCTGGGCTTCCAATTTACGCAGGTCTTTCTCCGCTTCCCTTTTCTCTCTCTCCGTCTGCCGGTCCTGTTCCCTCATAATGTAAGCCCTAGTCTCGGCCTCATTCATCCCCATGCTTTTAGCTGCGTCCTTCCATGCAGTAAGTAGCTTGACCAATTCAGCCATCTTACCTGACAAATCAGCAGTACTCACAACGAGGGGAAATGACAAAAAAGGAACAAGAAAAATTTACTGTTACCTACTAGGAATATGCTGTCGCAAAAACCCGCACTCAGACTAGCACCAAGTCTGACTAATAACTACCTGAAAAAAATTCAAGTTATCCAGCTACCCAAAACCCGAATTTACTTTCCTGTCAAGAAAAAAATTCCATTAGCCATCAATTACTTCTAAGTCATAAACAACCTTACAACCACTATCATCTATACTAACTGGAACCTGTGGAAAAAAACTTATAGCTGGATCAGTCTTAATATAGCTCAAGTCTAGGGGATTTTTTTTGAAATCTATTTCCAGAACTTTCTACAGAGACAATCTATGAATCTAGAATTGATCCCAACAAAGATGATCCCAAGGACGACGCCACCACTTTGTCAAGATCACAGAATTGAACGTAACAAAGATGATATCCCGGACGATAGCACCCACTTTGTCACGAAATGGATTTAGGACTAGAGACTGTCTACATATAGTGACAAGACAATAGTAAGAAGAAAGACTGAAATGATAGATTCAGATAGAAATATAGTGCAAACTGTGAAAGTTGAGACCATTGGCTCCGAGGTTGAGAACCGAGGTTGATTCTTTCCTCGCCACTTCGGACGTTTAAATTGCTATGGCCTCGAACCACCTCTAACTACCCTATGGGGATAAGGTTCAATTAAGATTCACAAACACCAAGGTACAGACAACATATAGCTACTGTACTAAAGGAAATGACTGATGCCAGCTACAATTTATACAAGTTTATTATACACCTATAAACAACAAACATATGCATGTCCCATACATCAAGTGCGAGGATGCACTCCTGAAACAAAATCAAGCACAGTTAAAAATGCATCAACCCCAACCCTTCTCCCACAATTGCAACCTGTATGGAGAAAGAAGGTAAGGTTAACTGAAATGAACTACACTGCACTTGATGTCGCCTACACTCCAAACTAGCTGTTCTAAATTCTAACTCTAACTCTAAGTCCACTGATAGCTGGAACGACGGCGAAGTGACTACACAATCTCTGCACAGACTTCGGTTCTACACAGCCTATCCTGGAATCTCCTGAACACAACTAACTGCACCTCTAAACTTCAGCAGCTGTCCTCTGCTATGATTCACCAAAACTAACAGTTCTGCCTATCTGTGCTGACTTCAGTAGAGAGAATGTTTACCCTATCTCTCTCCACTAACTCTGGACTTGATGACTGAGGGTTAACAGAACCCCACTGGATTCTGGACTGGAACTGTAGCGGACTTCTACCACTCGGAAATTACCTGCCCGAGTACCTATAACTGGGCTGTCGGCTTTATTATGGCCGTGAAGAAACGAACACAAAATTACCACACCGCTGGCAGCCTGCCAAATCTGCGTGTGTAACGAGCGTCAGAGCTCAGGATTTATCCACAAAAATCCTATTCGCTGGAAAATGTCTTCCCCTGGTTGGGAAAACGTATTTTCTTCCTCTCCGTCCACTACTGGCAACTAACGTAAAACCCTTGCGGTTCTGCGAATGCCCCAACTTTGCCGTGGGAGAAATTTTGTGGTCTCAAAATTCCGCTCTCATTCCCACAAAAAGCCGGCACCTGCTGTTTAGACAAAAGCAAAAACAACAGCTAAACAAAACGTTAATACTCTATTACAAATAACAATTAACTTCCTGACAAACCCTTAAGTCTTTAACACTTAAGTCTCCCCGTCTATAATCAATACAGCTCCCCTACTCTCTCCCGTTATGCACCACCATACAAAATCATGCAAACAAAGTCCGCTCCCCCCACTGAGCTCCCTTCTCTACCTGAGCCCACAAGGTAAACATTGGCTAACCCAGATCGCTTGTTCTGCCTGACTAACTCCGAGCAACAACAATATTTTCAATGGCCCGTCTGGGCAGACGTACTGTGGCCTACTTCTTACGCTGACACTAATGCCGTAATGTTTAACACAACTAAAACTAGCCTTCTCTAGGAATTCCTAAAATTCCCGTCAATAATAGTAATCACATTCAAAATGAAATACAAAATAATTCCCTTAACATAAATAAATGTCATCTCCATCTTCTGAATACACAGAATAACAAAGCACAATCAATAACCTATAACCCTGTTTACGCTAGCATCTACATGCCGTCAAAAGTTATACATAACCCCTGATTATCAAATTGAAAACCCCGTAGTTCAACCACGTGTTTGTAATTTTATGACCACGTGCTTATCTCCCCCTCGTCCCTCTGAACGTCGTATCAATAACAATTCCGTAACCAACGCGCCCACGCGCTTCCAAATTATGCCTCTTTCACTCCCGTCCACAGATATATGCGTAACTATATAAATAGCGAGCATCAATACTCTCACTAAAATCACAAATAAAAATACACATTACGCGCTCCCGACTATTCTGTAAATAAATAAAATTCGCAGATGCGAGTTTCTCTCCCGACCGACTTTGCAATAATACAAAGCGGTGATATCTCAACTTTTAAACCATGCCGCTATTCTTTCAACAAGGAATTAAATGGACCTAGTTTCTCATGTCTATCACTCAGATCGAATTGATGGCTCTGGAGTTAAATTAAACTAAACTGCCCAAAGAAACTTAAATGATCGGCTAGGACTAGAAAAATTAAATAAAGTCCTCACGCAAAAATTCATGCTTACCAAATCTCGAATGTCCAACTGAAGGCAATCGACTTGACTGGCAACCGGCTTTGGCAATTTTTTCATCAAAAGAGCAAGAAACTATGAAATATAGGCCTTTTATAATCAAGACCCCCACGCGCCGACTTCGTGACGTCATATGCGCGGCGTGGTTGTAAAGCCAATGAGAGCTCTGCATTTCAACTGCAGTTATCTCTCAGCCAATCAGAACCTAGATCGTTCTGATGTAACGTGCATGGGTTTTAGACAAAGAAACGAGATTAAGCCTAGCCCTATACTGCGGAAATGAAGCAAAAATGGCCGCAAATAATTTAACTCCCGAAAAATGCGTATATGGCCACGCAATATCTTTAAAAAAAGACAATCTGGTGCCAATCCTGATCTAGCAACTATAATCTTTCTTCTAGAAAAATACTGTCTAATTCCCTACACCCCCATTCTAAACACATAAAGAAGAACCATAAAGCAGATGAGATCAAACTCCCTCGTGATCTCATCGTGAAAAAACGTAAATAATAGAAGGAGAAGAAACATGGAGAAGGATTTCCTGTAATCCCTCCTAAAAATAGTGAACTAAATGCAAGGAGAAAAAGACATGGGCCATTTGAAAGACAGAATCTCAGTACTTTCGTCACAGACACCACGCAAAGGATGCCTGCCGACTGAACGAACGAACGAACGAACAAGTTGGAGACAATTTGTTACTGCCCTTCAAGACACCAGCAGACCTGATGGTCACTGATTACTTTGTCAGCCATCGGCCAATGATGAAAAAAGATTTTAATTCGATTTTCGCAAAAACAATTTTCAGTTGTATAACTGAACCACTGAGTGAAGCACTAAACAGAAACATAAAATGAATGTTTCAACTGTAAGGCACTAAACTTAACACTCAATAGAAACATCAAATAAAGCACTCAACAGAAACACTAACTGTAGCACTCAACAGCAACGCTGAGTGAAGCATTCAACAGAAACACTAACTGTAGCACTCAACAGCAACAGTGAGTGAAGCATTCAACAGAAACACTAACTGTAGCAATCAACAGCAACACTGAGTGAAGCATTCAACAGAAACACTAACTGTAGCACTCAACAGCAACACTGAGTGAAGCATTCAACAGAAACACTAACTGTAGCACTCAACAGCAACACTGAGTGAAGCATTCAACAGAAACGCTAAGTGAAGCACTCCACAGGAACACTAAGCGAAGCACTCGACGGAAACAAGCGGAGCACTCGACAAAAACACTAAATGGATTGCCTATTAGAAACATGTTGACAACAATGTTTATTCCTGTTGAGGTCACTTCATGGTGTGAAATAAATCTGTTATGAGTAAAATTCATAAAAAGTGTGCTTAATATAGGTTTAGCTCAGCGGAGCTCTTTGTTTGTTTATTTTATACGGGTCACTGGAAAAGACGGGTGAGCTACGTTAAGCCGATATGCTGGATGTTGTGTTACACAAGAATATATTGTCAAACATTAGTTATGAAAAAACTATTGTACAACATGCCTGTGGTACTAAATGTGATACAAACAAACCAGCACAACCTGAAAAAGTAAAGATCTCATGTCGGGGCAGATACAACTTCCCTCGACATCCCTCTGATGCCAGTGTTTCCAGTCGAAACAATACTGCCTCCTCTGGGAGTAAGTCATTGAGACATGCTCACAGTGCATCTGATCTTAAAAATACAGATGAGGTCGTCAAGGGGGACACAAATCTACTAATAAGAGTCATGGTGATACACGTAAGGTTGATGATAATGATAGTAAAAACTTACCTGGTCAAATTAATACCAGTACATCTGAGAAAAAATGTTTAACTGAGCCTTATAAGCTGTCTTCTACGACATGCTCCAAACCTACAGGCTCGAATGGGGATAGGTATCATACTCAGTTCAATCAGTATGATACATCATATAATACAGATACGACATCCAAGAGAAAGATAAATGACCATGTTTCTCATTTGAATAAGGGTGCTTACCACCCCTGCTCACAGTTTTGTGAAAATAGGATGCCTTATGGTGGTAATAGTGCATACTCACGCACCGTACTAGTGCGAAATCTGCCACCCAGCACTACATGGCACGCACTGAGCGACTTTTTCCAGTTCACTGCTGACGTGAAATTTGTACGTCTTTTGCCTATCAACAGTTTCAGTGATAGGGAGGCAATTATTTATTTTTACTCCAATGTGGATGCACGCATGGTCGTCAATCTTGACAACGGTGCTTACTTTCGAGACCATTATCTTGAGGTACAATTGATACATGATTCGGCACCACGCAGATTTTAATGCATTCTTGTGCACATTTTTCTTCTATTATCCGGTTTATTTCAGATATTGACTATCTCACCCGCTAGTTTCTTACTGTGTTGGATTGTGTATACTTCACTCTTTTTGCAACTTCTTTTTCTTGGCATTATTTCAGTTTCTATTTCATGTATCTCCTTGAGAACAAGTTCAGAGGCTTCCTGTACTAATTATTCTTTTCTCAACTTTGCAGTCTTTTAGGTCTTGTTTGATTCTATAGGAAATTTTTGCCTTATGTTTCAGATATTATTTCAGTTCTGTCTGCGTTTGAAGGAAAGAACTCTCCAAATAAGATTGTTTGGTTACATTCGGGTAATGTTTCATGAAATATACTTAAATGTTATTTGTTTAAAAAAAAAAAAAATTTTAAGATTGCCTGATACTCGTTTTCCTTTTGTCATTAGAGTCGACGCCTCTGGATCGGGAATCGGTGATACACTTATGCAGAAATTCGATGATTGTCTACATCCAATTCTGTATGTCAGCCGACAATTGACACCCATGGAGAAGAGATATCTAATTGTAGAGCGGGAGTTGCTCGCTGTGATTTATTGTTTCTCAAAGCTGCAGCGCTACCTCATTGGGGCAAAATTTGTCTTGGAGACAGATAAAAAAGCCTTGTCATATCTGAAAACTGCAGTTTCGCAATGAGAGGGCTGCCAGAGCATCACTTGCGCTCCAACCCTACGAGTACGACATTCGGGCCATCAAGGGCAGCCACAACGTGGTGGCGGATGTGTTGTCACGTTGTGTAAAGGACTCACTATTAGCTGACAACGCGGCAAAGACAGATACCTAGTGAGGGTACAGCAAACCTATTGACTGACTTCTTCACGTGGTGACCAATGGAACATTCCACTCTTGATGAACTTTTTTGCTGACAATGCTGATGCTGACAGAAATTTCCAGATGTATCGTTGCAAGGAATGAATATACAAACGCTCTGTGATGCATGCCAAAGCTGAGAACAATCATAACTTCTGCATCGGAAATTGAAAGAAATCGCTCAAGGACTCTTTTGACAGTATTTACAGATATTGATCGCTTCGCGCGGCACCTGATAATGATGAATGCTGATGTTCCTGATTTCAAGTTGGATCTAATTTTACTCAGCTCGTTACGGGGATGTTTTCGACCTTTTGAACAGTTGTCATACGTACTTTATGTGCACAGTTATTGGTTATTGCAGACATATGTCACATATATGGATATTTGGAATGCAAATCTTGTTTCATGTTATTATTGCCACGACGTCTCAAGATGAAGGGTCAGTACTCAAGAATTCTTCGCTTGGTCAAGGGGATGCAACGATTAGAATCATATCGTTCTTACAGCTACATTATAATGCGACTTATACGAGAATGTAGCAGAGGATCATGGACATGAACTTGAGAGTTTAGTTTAGTATTAGTCTATTAGTGTGTATAATTCTATGACATTATTACTGTTAAGACAGTGCTTTAATTATCGGTTAAATAGTTCTAATTCGCGAAATTATTGAGTAAACATTTTGAGGGTTCTCAATACTACTATTAATTTGTACCATACATAAGTGTATAATTACCAGAGTGGACACACAACTTCGTTAGGTGCAATAATGTTTTACCACAACAAATTTTTTCTGATAATTACTTAAGATGTACACATGCCTTTAATTGTTTAGCGTAAGATGTTGCATTCATTTACCTTACTATTATGATTGTCTGCCGCATTTCATCTAATTACGTTGGTGCATATTTGTTTATTATTTATTGCTTTGCATTTTTGATGTTGATCATGAATTAAATAAGTGACTACTGATACTGGACTTGACTAATAGGCGTTATGTAACGGTGTGAGGTATGTGAGTGCATGTATTGCTACCATCATTTTTTAATATGTTGAGTACTATTATTTATGGCGACCTCACATTGCGGTTAAATAGGATTTTGTCTAATAGGAGACATTGGATTTTGGTATTAACGATAGACCACACTTTTAGAGTTTAATTGCCTACCCTATGGCAGAAACCTGGGTGCTATACTAGTTCTTATTTATAGTGAAATTTGATGTTACCATATTTCACTCTGGTGTTGGTATACTCACACCACGGAAATAATGAAATTATTTTGCGGGGGGGGGGAAGTAACGTTATGAGTAAAATTCATAACAAGTGTGCTTAATATAGGTTTAGCTCAGCAGGGCTCTTTGTTTGTTTGTTTTATACGGGTCACTGGAAAAGACGTGTGAGCTACGTTAAGCCGATATGCTTGGCTGGCTCACGTGGGACTAGGGGGACAGAAGTACGGGGGCAGAGAGGATTGTGTGTCATGGCGAGTGGACGTAATGTGTTTGAGCTCCTGATTGTTAAAGTGTTTAAAATGGAGTTCTATTATTAATAATACATCAAGATCTTTGGTGAGATGTATCTAGTCATCTAGTTATCTGAAGTGACCAGAAGTATAATTGCTCAGTGTTGAGTGTTCATTTAAATAAATCATATTTGAGAGCTGCATGACAGCGTTCGTGACATGAACTGACTATCGACGGTATTTCGTTCACTTCATACTATCTGTCAGTACCTGTTGGCATGACCTATCTATTTGTGGAGCTGCGTGCTGTCCAAAATAAACTGTATTTCGTCCACATAGTCAGTTGTGACTTAAATACCTCTGAGTGATGTTGGCTAGTTGCGGTGTCAGAAAGATTTACTACCCTAGCTGGTATCTTGGCCGCAGGAACCATCCTGATATATAACATTAACATCAAAACGACACGTAACAAAATATCGGTAAAGTTAGTCTTTCGGGATTTTTCCACACCATTTCGAACCTCAACTAAGTCTATAAAGGGTGTGAATATGCGTTGACGATATGGCGTGAGAGTGGGTATCGAAGCATGACGTATCCTCAGTCTTGGGCAGTCTGCTTTGCGCTTGACAGCGTTCGGTTGTGTTCGACCGTGTGGCTCTTGCCTCTTAGGAAATGTAGCGCTGCAACTAATTGGAATGTGTATGTTCAGGAAAGTATTAAAAACATATTAATAATTCAAGTATGCTCACGGGCTGGGTGTATTGCCCGGTTATATGAAGCAGGTTGGTCAAAATAACGCGTGTGAAATTGATTTTCGAAAGTTAGTAGACAGAATCAATGTGTGTCGGAGACCACCGAAAATGCATAATATAAATATATATTGAGAATAAACAGAGGTCGACTATGTATGCATGAATGCACTATGTATTCTAGTGACGTTTAATATTGAGTCAAATGAGGATAATGCTTCGAATGCATTGCATATTTCAAGTCATAGACGATCGTGTAATGAATGCCTGTAATACAATGATACAGAACGAACGAACGAACTTTATTTTCAAAGGGTTAAGAATTGGGCACGCAGGCCCGTCTGACATTCTGCCCCTCCTCTCTCTCTCATCATGTAAACTTATTCATTTCACGTACATGTTTCGTTGAAAATAAACGGAAAGTCGTCAAGTCCAGGCGTTGAATCAAATATCTCAGTTTATAAGTTTCGTTCAAGTTTGAAATAAGTCTGAAATAACTGACACACAATTATAAAAGCGAAACGAGATTCCTTCGACCAAATGACCAGCTACAAAAACTTATAAAGTCGAATAAGTAAAAGCAAATAAATATTTAATATAAGTCCGAAATTTAAGATAGAACCTGAAATGAACCCACAACAGAATTTCTCGGGACCAGTCTCTACCCTTAACAATTCCTTTAATCGATTACGTACCCAACATCTCCTTGGGATACTTTCTTTTAATTATTGTTCCACACTAGAACAAAAATATGTGCGCCCTTAGACGAATAATGTGATATGGCAACAGCAAGACAACACGGAAGCAGTTTTTCAGGGAGATAGACAGCACTTACGACTGTTGAGACAACCCAGTGGGACAAAACTGGAGAGAGAAATGGAACCAGAGTGTAGAGATATAAACAAGAGCCATGATGATAGAATGGTATCAAGAGTCAGCGGTGATATTATGAAAAGGAAAGATAACAAGAGACAGAGCCTATGTAATAGCGAAGATAAATACAACGAGATACAGAGGCTATATAAGAGCGAACGATAAATACAAGAGGCTATATAAGAGCGAATGATAAAAACAATACGAGGCAGAGGTTACATAGAGCGAAAGATAAAGACAACATTGTAAAGAGGCTATATAAGAGCGAAAGATAAAGACAACAAGAGGCAGAGGTTATATAAGAGCGTGAGATAAAGACAAAAGGAGGCTACATAAGAGCAAACGATAAAGACAAAAAGAGGCAGAGGCTTTATAAGAGCGAAGATAAAGACAACAGGAGACAGAGGTTACATAAGAGCGAAAGATAAAGTCAACATAAGGTTATGTAAGAGCGAAAGATAAAGACAACTTGAGGTTATGTAAGAGTGTGAAGTGTAATGCAAAAGAGTCTATAGTAATCTGACAGCCTATTGTAACCTCATAGCTGCTCTGTGATTTGCTAGCTAAAAGCATGCATTATACTGTCTGTCTTTACTTACACAGCTTACTCTCTCGTTCCCGCCTCTTTTCTTTTAACACGAGCTAACGCAGTGTTTACAAACTTCGTGACCTGTCAGTCATAACAGGAAAGCAAATCAGGCTTTGTTTACCTCGTTCACTCACGCAAGCTTCATCTGTCAATCATAATACCTCTCAGACAGACAGCACGTGAGAGAGACGAAACACAGACCCTTTTGAAGTTTTACTCAGGGAAAGTTTAGAATCCCCTGTGCTCTTTGATCTCGAGACACGGGCATTTTAAAGAGAAACCCTTTAACCGTAACGAAAGCCTGTGATGTCGGTAAACAGCGCCAGACAAGAGATTCTGGTAGCCGAATCGTAAGCTTTCATCTTGAGCGCTAGTGTCTGAATTCTTCGTTCCACACAGGAGCGCGAAATTAACAACATTAGAGATCAAAGAAATCCAATGATATATATTGCTATTTTTCTTTAACCCAACTGTCAGAAGTCAGTCAGAATTTGAATAGTCTAGCGCAGTCCTAGAACCAGTTTTTCTTGTTGGAATAGTGTTTTATAGTGATTGATTCGTGGAGGTTTTCATTCTGAATTTTCTGATAAAAGTTTAATAGTGCTAAGGATTTAAAAAGTGATAGCTTTTAACATTTATTCTTCACTAGATTTTTCTCGCTAGTAAAACGAGTGAAATAAAGTAACGCGTAGCGATTTCATACCAGATATTCAATTAAAATGTTAAATCACGCCAAGGGCTACCCACATACCTTAGCCGGTAAATATGTTAACAGCGTAGGCAGACGCGACACTAAATCTCTACAGGAGAGAGGTTAACTCGACGGTTTAGCTGACCAGACTTATAGGCATTAAAGCGACTGATAGTGTGAGTATAGAATAAACGTTATATTTCATTTTGTATATTTGTTATTATAGTGTCTATTATTTTTAATTCCATACGACAAACTAACAGACGCCGACAATTTAATAGCTATTTAATGACAGGCGATCATTGTTTAGGTAGCGCATATGGAGAAATTAAATAGTAATTAACATTGTACGCTGACCGCCGGAGCGAGCAGGGGGCGGGCGAGTTAACATAATTCAGCCCGACCAAACTCAGCCGCCAGCGACGTCTGCTAGCTGGTAGGCGTAAGGAAACACTGTGTGCCTTTTGAATTTAATCAGGACTGACGGAGTGGAGAAGAGATCGTCTTGTCCCCGTCTGTGTGTATATGTATAGTAGTAGCATTTTTTCCATAAATGTTTCTTGTATTCTTCGCAGACCTGATCACACGTGTACTTGCCAAATGGTATTTGAGAACAAGAAAATTTAACACTGGACTTACCAAATCCAGATTTATATTTTTACCAGCCACAGTGGTGTACATATAACATTATTATTGTTCTCCGACTCCTGACAGTCGTGATTCAAGTGGAGTATATCTCTAGATACATACGCTGTGCAGAATCGGCGCTCTAACACAGAGTTGGCCGATAGAAGAACCATCATCATCATTTGTAAAATTTTTAGCAACCAGATGTTTCCCAATACCGGAAGTATTTCTCCGTGAAAGGGTGAACCTCAAGAACTCTCACAGTTTTAACTATTTGTAGTAACACTTATATCCAGGAGAAGCACCATATTAGGCGTTCATCTCATTAGTTAGTTTCTGTGGATGAACTGGGGCCAATTTGGATCTGCGACAACTTGGGTGACAGAATATTAAGTGAAATAGATAATATATTCATGGACTAATTCTATTACTAAGGGATATTACAGACCTACCATACCAGGCAATTAGGTAAGAGTGTGAGAGTGGCCATTGCTTGAGAGAGTGTGTGAGTATTTTTCCTTGTTTGCTGGAAACTATCCATATATCTGATTTGTCTCAATTTTGGTTACTTTACTGGGTCTCATAGAGTACCAATACTGTTCATTCTGTAACATAGTGCTAACCTTCAACCTTTGGTTAATAATTTTGGGTTTTTTTCTCCATTCGGGGAGGGTGCACTTTTTCTACTTTATTTCATATACATGTAAATGACTCTCTGATCTTTTCCTTTAGATATTTTGATGTTGTCGAGTTTAATGATAATAAACTACAATGAAACTTACCTTTGTGTGTTGGTCAGACCCATACCCATTTATCCGTAGTTTTTTCACGTTTGTGTGTCTTGTTGTCACATAGCTGTGTGCGTGTAGAGTACTGTAGAGTAACTTATCTATTCTTGATAGAGAGGCAAAGGCTGTCTGGTAATAAAGTACAGTCGTACAGATAGGCTGGAGGAGATAACCTAATCACTCCAGAGACATATCTTTCCCTCAATCTACCACCTGTGAAATCTATTTTCTATACCTTTTCTCGCGTATCTGTGGACATCCACTCTACTCAGCCGGGCCAAATAAAACAATTAACCTACCGTACGACAAAGAGCGACAGATAAAGACAACATGAGGTTATGTAAGAGCGAAAGATTAAAGACAACAAAAGGCAGAGGATATATAAGAGCGAAAGGTAAAGACAACAGAAGACAGAGGCTATACAAGAGCGACAGATAAAGACAACAAGAGGCAGCGGTTATATAAGATCGAAAGAAAAATACAACAGGGGAAAGAGGCTATATAAGAGCGAAAGATAAAGACAACACCAGGCAGAGGTTATATAAGAGCGAAAGATAAAGACAACATGAGGTTATGTAAGAGCGAGAGATAAAGACAATATGAGGTTATGTAAAAGCGAAAGTTAAAGACAACAAAAGGCAGAGGCTATATAGAGCGAAAGATAAAGATAACAGAAGACCGAGGCTATATAAGAGCAAAAGATAAAGACAACAAGAGGCAGAGATTATATAAGTGCGAAAGAAAAAGACAACAGGGGAAAGAGGCTATATAAGAGCGAAATATGAAGACAACACGAGACAGAGGTTATATAAGAACGAAATATGAAGGCAACATGAGAGGTTATATTATATAAGTGCGAAAGATAAAAACAACACGAGAAGAGCGAAAGATATTAATACTTCTGACAAAAGGAGTCAGAGGCTATATAAGAGCGAAAGAAAAAGACAACGGGTGTTATTATTATGATAGAGGCTATATAACAGCGGTGGATAAAGACGAGAAGAGAGTGAGGGAGAGAGAAAGAAAGAAAGAGAGAGAGAGAGCTAGAGAGGAAGTAAGAGAGTGTGATAGAGAGAGCAAGAGAGAACAAGAGAGTGAGTGGGAGAGAGTGGGAGAGAGTGAGATAGAAAGTTAGAGAGAGAGTGAGAGCGAGAGAAAGAGAACTAGAGAGAGAGAGCGAGAGAGAGTGAGCAAGATTGAGAGAGAGATAACATTAGACAAATAGTCAGCATGAGAAAACAAACCATAAAACCAAAAATAAAATAAAATTATAGTACAAACAGTGTGCCATCGCTGAGTTAACACACGATTGTAAAATAATGACGAGAACGTACTATGAATAAAGACGGTCTAAGGGAAGTGACTCAGGTATTAAGAGATAACATAGCGACCAGAGTTATAGAGGTTACGTGGGATAGTGACGTAAGGCCCTTTGTATAAGGATGTGCCCGAGTGACAATTAAGGCTCCAAAATGCAGCCATGAGAACCATTACAGGTGCATTTATATCAACACCAGTAGAAGCGCTAGAAGTAGCTCTTGGCATACCACCCCTTGGTCTAAGACGGAAAGAACTAAGATTAAATTATTAGAGTAAAGTAGCACAAGAAGTGACCCACCCAGCACATGAAGCATTTGTCAAAAAACCAACCAAGTGTATGGGACGTCCCCTTAAATAAAGATAGATATCCAACAGGGTGGAGAACTATAGAAGATCTAACGCAGTTCAAAGAACTATCAAACACAATTAAAAATAGTAATAAATACAGAAGCAAAATACCATCCTGGGAACTAAAAACGCCAATCATAGACTACTCACTTACTGATAAGATCAAACAAAACATAGAAGATAAGGAAGCCAAAATGATAAGTAGAAAGTTCATAGATCAACTAACTAAACAAAGTCTGGCCATCTACACTGATGGATCCAAGGGTGATAGTGGGCAACTAGGTGCAGGAGTTGTAATACCACAATGGGGAATTAAAAAGAGCTACAGTGTAACTGAAGGGGCTTCGATTTTTACCACAGAGATGGTAACAATTCTTAAAAGTTTAGAAATAATCGAAGATAACCCACCAGAAGCTGTTACGATATTTACAGACTCACTATCATCACTACAAGCACTAGAACACGCAGGTAAATGTAGCCGGCCAGACATAAAGGAAGAAATTCTAGCAATTAATACATCACTAGGGAACAGAGGATGTAGTGTGAGGCTAGTGTGGGTTCCAGCACACATAGGTATAGCTGGAAACGAGTTGGCAGATCAGAACGCCAAGAATAGAAGAATAAGTAAAAACAATATAAGAGCAGGACTGGGAAGGTCGGAGATCAAGAGCCAAGTGAAGATAACTATAAACGAGGAAGGGAAGACAACATGGAAGAAAAGTAGAAAAGGCTGACACGCGTTCAAACTGCTGAAAGAACCAACAAGGACGTGCCAGGTCAGAGAAGAATTAAAGATACCATCAAACAAAAAACTGTGGCGTCTCCGTCTCGGTGCAGCATACTTTATGATAGAGGAACCACACTGCCAAAAATGCCAGGAAGAGAATGACATAGACCACTACCTGATCCACTGTAAAAAGTATGAACAACAAAGGCTTGAATTAAAATTTTACTATAGAAATCACAATATAGACATGACAGCTGATAAGGTTTTAAGTATAGATGCCCCAAGAGATGCCCAATCAATACTTACAAGATATATACATAAAACAAAGGAAAACATATAAGGTTAGTACTTCAGAAAAGACATTCAACAAAATAGAAATTAAGCAACAAGAACTAACAAATCATTAAAAAACAAACACACAAAATTAAAACTTACTAACTACTCATAGGACAAGGAAAGACAACGAGGTACTAAAAAAAAAAAACAGCTCAAAAAGAACAAATACTAATACAAATTAAAACCAAGTTTAAAGGACAATAGTTATGAATAAACAATACAAAAGAGAAAATAAAATGGACAAATACTAATATAAATTAAAATCAGCAACTGCTAAAGACAATAGTTATTTAAATTTAAAACACAATTAGAAAATAAAATGACACTAAATACCCCAATTATAACCAAATTTCAGGTTGAACAGGGTAGATCAAGATGGAACGAGAAGAGGCAATAACGGTCAGCTGTTAAGTGCCCGCTCTTCACCAATCACCTCTTCAAAACAACAACAACAATTAAGGCTCACCTTTTTCCTTTTCTTAATATTTTTCTGCTTTTCCAGCGTTGGTGTAGCTGGCGAATCGTTTTTAGGGCAAGTCCTTTTCAGGGCTTCAGGCTAGCAGATGGATAATGTTAGTCCTTTTCAGGACTTAGTATCTATCAACGCTGGACCGTCTAGCAATCTTTTTAGTATTGCTCAAGAGTTCACATACAACCGGTGTTTCGCTGAAAACTGAGGAAGTACGGGCAGCGTTGGCGTAGCTGGCGAGTCCTTTTTAGGGCAAGTCCTTTTCAGGGCTTCAGGCTAGCAGATAGGTAATGTTAGTCCTTTTCAGGACTTTTTATCTATCAACGCTGATCGGGCTAGCAGTCCTTTTCAGGGCTTTTTCATGCTAGCTGATAGATGTTAGTAGTCCTTTTCAGGGCTTAAAATTTATCAACACTTCGCTTCAGTTAACAGAGTTCACTTATTTTTGAATGGCAAATGCGCTCTGATATAACCAAATAGGTTGAAAGGAACGCACCTCGCCACAAGAAAGCAAAAAACCAAACCAAACTAAACCAAAATTAAGGCTCCCGAGTTGCAACTGGTTCTGCAGAAATGAATAGTCATTCAAGTACCTTTGATTTTTGATGCAAATTGATGAAGACAAGAAGTCAAAGAAGAAAATCATGACCCGTAAGGCTGGACGAAGAATGAAAGTCTCGTTGCATTTGTATTGTTTCCAGATCTCTGTAAATATGTTCATTCAAAGGACTGAGAATAAAGTCTTGAAAACGCATCAGGCTTAGATTCAGTAATCTGCTTCAAGTGTTGTTCGTCTAAGCTAAGACTAAGCATCAAGTTGAAATTGAGCATCAGTAGAAGGGAAAAGGAGCTTAGGGCACTATACGATTCACGAGACGGCTAGAACGTCAATGTTGACCACTCGGTCACAAGTGTAAGAGACAACTAATACGCCTTTTCTACTCCCCTTCTTTTACTTTCCTTTAGACTAGGGGTTCCCAACTTGGGGATACGCATACGCGTCCGGGAGGGAGGGGGGGGGGGAGGAGGACAAAAAACTTGTCAAGAGGGTACAGGGAATATTTGGTAAATAACTATATTACTCTATTAAAATATTTCAGAAGTAGTAGAGTTAGTGAAAAACGACGTGGATTGAAGAGAGAACGGCAAGTCTCGTTATCAATCTTCTAATTCAATCTAAATCAAAGCAAGAAACAAAATGGAGGCGGAACAGGATATGGCGTAATATAACTGACGAAGCCTGTATCTAGGTTGAACGAGTAGAGTCCCGCCAAACGATGTCAAATTTTATTTGTCCTAAAGTTGTGAGAATCCCTTAAATACGAGTACATGCAGAACCCATAATGAGATACTCAGGACAGAAACTGCATCTCCTGACTCCGGACTCAACAAGTTGCGGAATGTCAGGAAAGTCACACACAAAACTAAATACACACATACACACATATATAAGCATACATGCATACATGCTCGCGCGCACCCTGTTCCTCATACTCGCGTTATTAAATATTATATCTGCTTCCTTTCTGAATAAACAAAACCCTACGCCACTGCTCGGCATTTACCTTTCTTGTCTCATTATTAGTCTCCAGAAATTCGGTATGTCTGGCTACTTATCGGTTCATTATCTGTCGTTACCTGAATAGTTGTATTTCTTTGTATTTTCCCCCCTTTCTTCTCCATTCATTATTGAGATCAATACAACATTTTGTTTTGAAAATAAGAAAATAAATACAATAATCTCTTGCACAATTACCCGAATGTTCAGCCATGCTAATAGACTGGAAGCGCTAGAAGAATCAACAATATGCTGGTCTAGTCGCTCTGGAAATCGCTCCCAAGCTGGTTGTTTACTGCAGCCTTATTGTGTAACTCTCACAGAACGTCGTTGTCGCATGCCGCCGCGCGTCCTCCAATATTACATCGCACGAGCCAGCTACAACATCGTCTCGTGGAGCGAAATTATCGATGAACTTTTTTGTCCATTTCTTTTCGTGTTCGTTCGCTTTTTTCAAAAGTACATTTTTATTCCTAAAACTAGGTCGATGCTTGTAGTTTCGAAGGCTGCCTTGTGCTACTATTTTTGGCAGCTATGAATGTTCTTCAATCATTTGTGTTTATTACTTTTAATGATGAGTGTTCGAATTTTCCAGCAGTTTTATTTTGGAATTTCTCAGTTATGTATACGGACTTTTTCAGACATATGTAATTGGAGTCGGTGGACATACGTAAACAGAAGAACATACATGTAATTGGCGTAACTATAGTCTCATACTTCATTTTATTCTGATGTATCTATATATCTCTTATATATAAGAGTGGGTTGAAAAAAAGGACAGTGGGACGTGTGTTCGATACGGCCTTACAAAAGAAGTCAGAGACGCAGTAATAATAGGAAACGGTTATGGTAAGATTTAGGGATCCTAAACCCTAACCTTAATCTTAAACCCTAACGACGCGGGCGACTTATTAGGTTGACATCGAAGAACACGTCCCGCTTTTCTTCATTTCGAACCAAGTTGTATTATTTATTTATGTATGATTTTCCAAAGTCCTTTCGAATATTTTAGTCAATAGTGCTCTTTCAACAGTGACATGTCACTTTTTCCTGAACTTTCTTCTTGTTATAATGGGCGACTATTCTCTGACACCTCATGTCATATATGATTTTGGGGACCGAAGTCGCAGCAAAATAGATGAATGCAGTCAGCGACTCATAGCTTGACTGCTTGTGTCAGGGTCAGCGAACCAGAGCTCACCAAGACCCTACACCATCTCCAAGTGGTGGTCCTGGAAACAGGCTGCATCACTGCAGTCTGGCCGAGAGAGTAGGGATCGAAGAGGGAAGGCAAACCCGGTCCCAAAAAATGCCGTGCGGAAGTCGGATGTGTCGGACCGAAAGGCACAAATATCGCAGCTCCGCTGTAAATGACGACATAACGCAACCAACGTCCATTTCAGGACGAAGGAGGAAGAGGAAGATGTATGATTTTTCATTACGTTACCTGGTTCTAGGATCGACACCAGGTAGCAATACACTCCGGTCTACCCAGCTGTAAATGGGTTGCTGAATCTGCTCTTGACACTTAGGAAAGGCAAAGGCGGAGAGGAAAGGAACTGGCAACCCTACCTCATAAAACTAAATCTCGTGCTGCGAAGTCTCTTAACACTTCACTACCCTACGGCAGTATCTGCAATGGTTACTACCTTTTTAACTTCCGGTAATGCCAAGATTTGGCTGTAGTTACACTGCTGTCATATACGTCCGCTTCTTCTTTGATCCTTAGCCGCCGAGTGTCAAAGCAATCAGTGACCATCACGCCTGGTGGCGTCTTGTAGGGCAGCCACGAATTGCTTCCACTTTGTTTGGTCGGCGGCCATCCTTTGTACAGTGCCCAAGCTCTGGTTCATTCTTTGCATCTCGGCCTCCACAGTTCTCCGCCAAGGTGTTTTTGATCGGTCTCTCTTTCGCTTTCCTTCAGGGGTCTAAAGCATAGCTGTTCTTGTGATGGCATTAGGGTCTCTTCTGAGGAGGTGGCCAACCAACTCCATTGTCTGCCAGCTATGATGGTGTGCATGTCCTCTTGGTTGCTCCGAGTAAACAGATCTTGGTTGGTGATGATATTCGGCCAAAAGATTCGGAGAATTTTCCTTCTGCAGTTTGTATGGAAAGAGAACAATTTCGACATTTCCTTCTCAGTTACTCTCCAGCATTCTGCACCATAAAGAAGCAAAGAAAGTACACAGCTATCATATAACCTTAATTTTGTGTTTATGCGGTACTGAGAAGACTTCCGGATGTTGTTTAGATTAGCAAAAGCTGTTCTTGCTTTATTCCTTCTGTTATTGATGCCTTTGCTTGTTCCGCCGATGTGATATACATTTGTCGTACTGATAGGTTTGGAAGTTATTTATGGTCCCATCTGAGTAGAGTTGATGGTGATAAGTACGTGAGAAATAAAGGTGTGAGTAATAGATTTCACGGGTGAATAGTTTAAGGAGAAGATCTGTCTCTGGAATAACTAAGTGTCTTTAGTCCAGCCTGTCTATACGACTATAATTTAGTACAAGATAATCTTCCCCTCCCCATACATATAAATATGAGTTTAACTACACACACACACACAGCTATGTGACAACAAGACACACAAACGTGAAAAAACTACGGTTAATTGGGTATGGGTCTGACCAACACACAAAGTTAAGTTTCTTTTGTTGTTTATTATCGTTTAAACTTGACAACACCAAATATCTAAAGAAAGATCAAATAAAATCAGATTTACATACATAGGAAAAAATACAGAATAAATGTGCCCTCCCCTTATTGAGAAAAAGAACCCAAAAAGTTAATAACCCAAAGGTCATAGGTTAGCACTATGTTACAGAATAGACAGTAAAGAAAGAGGTTCCCACTAAATGCTACCCAGTAAAGTAAACAATTTTAAGCAAAATCCAGGTTGGGATGATCCTGTAACAAAGAAAAATATTCGCTCTCTCTCTGACATACAGTGGCCACTCAATCGCGCTTACCTAATCTTGGTGATATCCCTTGGAATTACAATGGTTCCTGAATATACAAATTGTCAGGTGTATTTCCCAAATTGGCCCCAGTCCATCCTCAAATAAATAAGATTTATAAGGTGGACGCCTAATTTGGTGGTTTATTCCTGGATGGACAAATGTCACTTCGGATAGTTAGTGTAGAAAAAAACCGAGATCTTGGGTTCACAGTAAGCAGAGAAAAATACTTCCAGTATTGGGAAACATCTGGTTGCTAAAAAAAAACTGTTACAATTGATAAATGATGGTAATCCTTTCGGCTGGCTCTATGATGAGTGCCGATTCTGAAAAAGTGTAACTCTTCTGGATTTAAAAAAAAATCCACTTAGATACGACTGTCAAAAGTCGGGAGTAATGTTATTGGTTTCACACCCCAGTGGGCTGATAAAATTGAACAAAAAATATTTCTGGGTTTTTTAAGTCCAGTTAAACTTATGATTTAAAATGTTTCTTTGTCTCTTTGGCCAATCCTGTTCACAAAGGAACTTGGGGATGCACAAGCCAAGAAAAAGACAACATTAACTAATCAGTAATTGAAGAAAGAAGACCAATGGACGCCCTTTGATCAGGTCTGCGTGGAATAAACAAACATTTATGAAAAAAATGCTACTATTTTATATACACACGGACGGGGACAAGACGATCTCTTATCCACTCCGTCAGTCCTGATTAAAGTTAAAAGGCACACGGTGACTTTCTTTACACCTATACGGTCAGCTTTTTGCTAGCACGGCGATTTCAGGTCGGTTGAAGGTATGCAACCCTCCCCCGCCCCTTACACGTGCTAACGATCAGTGTACAATGTGAATTATTATTTAATTGTCCCTACGCGCACTTACATAAATATCGCCTGTCGTTAATAGCTATTAATTTGTCGGCGTCTGTTGGTCATCGTATGGTATTAAACAATAGTCACTTACTATAACTACACAAAGTGAAATATAACGTGAATTCTATTCTGCCACTATCAGTCGCGCCTAGCACATATTCAGTCAACTAAAAGCGTGTGGTAAAATTAACATTTCACTGAACAACTGGTATAAAATAGCTACGCGTTATCTTATTTCACTGGTTTTAACAGCTAGAACTATAAGTGAATTATAATGGTAAAAGCTTTAACACTTTAACACGTAAGCACTAATTTTCTATTACCAGAACATCAGAATGACAATCCCCACGAATGCTATTAACACATCTTCCACAATGGTTCTAGACTACGTGTTTAGACTATCCGAAAAATTCTGAGTGACAACTGATAGCTGGCTTCGGAAGACACAGTTTATATATCATCATGTTTGCTCTGAACTATAGATGATACTACTTTTCACACTATAGTGCGTAGCAGAGAAACAGAAGCATGAGTCCCCCAGATGAAAGTTTTCACGGTCGCTCTGTCGGGCTTTGCTAATCGACATCAGAGACTTAAAACCGTGTAACGGGGTTCTCGGATATTTTGCCCGTATCTGAAGATCAAAGAGTTAACTCCCCTCTTGTACGAACTTCAAAGGGTGCTCGGGGAAATATTTTTGCCCGATCGTCTACTTCAAAAAGGTCCGGTGTTTTCCACGTGCGGTCTGTCAGGTATCCAATGATTGACAGATCAGCTCGCGTGAGAAACTTGATAAACAAACCTGATTAGCTCCCTGTTGTGACTGGCAGGTCGCGAAAGTTGGTAAACAACTTCGTTTGTTTATGTTCAAGGAAAAGAGGCGTGGATGAAGAATAAGCTTGTGTGAGTAAGACAGGCAGGAAAATGCGTGGCTTTGATAGCTAATCATAGAACGCTAACGGGATAAGAAAGACTGTCAGATTACTGTAGGCTATAATTCCAATATTGTCGTAGATTTTTGATAGGGAAATTAAGACTTGGGTTGGTCCCTTCTGAATAGGTTAGAATGAGTGATAGCCACAGTGAGATGTGATATTAGAAATAGAGTTCCACGAGTGAGATGGTAGAAATTTATAGAGGCTGTCCCGGAAATCGAGAATCTCTCTCTCTCTTTCTGCCTATCTTCTACAACAGATCCAAAGGAGTCAGACAGTCTATAAAAAATAGGTATATTAATATATATCTATCCACTCACGTTCCCGCACATACGATAGACGACAGTTAGACACACAGACGTGGGAAAACTATAACAATGATTATATAGATATATTATGGGAACGAACTGTCCACCACACTGAAATAAATGTAGGTATAGTTTAATTATCATAGTAAACTTACATCACAACATATAAAATACATCAAAAGCATACACATAGTCATAAAAAATCAAGGAATGCTACAATAGTGATAGACCCGTTTGTATGGTCCTCCCCTGGATATATAGCTCACAGTCCCGTTAGAAGAAAGTGATAACCCCAAGGAGTTACAGATGCATATGATTGAGTCTATGGTTTCCCCCTTTTAAGGTATGGACAGACTTGATACTCTGCTTTATTCTAAGGGTAACTATTGTTAGCAATAACTTGCATACAAGAATTCAGGCAGCAAAATGGGTGCCACATTACAACAATTAAGAAATCACTCAGTCCTGCATTCACTCTATTCATTCAGCAGTGATCACGTGCAGTTGCTCATACTCACAGCTTTGGTAGCCACTTCTGGGAAATACAATTTTTCAGGACATTTACCTACAGAATCGTCAATGGCAGCCTTGACCAAGAAATCCCCAGTTCCAAAAAGACGGGTTGAATTCTCTGCTTCAGGGAACGATTCCTTGGGGGGGGGGGGGGGGGGGGGGCTTATTTGTCGAATGTCAGTTTAAGTCACATAAAATTTTCCAGGAACGAACGTTATTAGCAAGCACAGTGTCACTAGCTTAGTTTCTAGAAATAAGGAATGTCAGGTCGGTGGGTTCTTTCAGGTTAGGACTATAATCGGTCACCACATCACTTGTCAAACTCTGTCGGAATGTTACTGACGTTAATAAGTTACTTGCCACACAGGCTAAAAATGTACTAGAGTTTTTCTCAGGAAGAATTTAATATGGCGCGATAGGCCTATTTCTTCATTTATCCTTTAAAGTACTCGTAAAGATTTTGCACCAAGTCACTCTAAGGAAAATGGGTTAGTTCTTCACAGGTATTTACTCTGTACTAACGCTGGCAAAGATTGGGTCACCCCAGTATTCACTGAATAAAGAAAAAACACATATGAAATATGTTACATATTATGTACTCAATATAACTTACGTTTTTAAAATGCAAGCGTACAGCTTGACTTATCATTTAAAACTTCCCGTGCAATAAGTTATATATTTAAAAATCATCAATCCTCATGAATTAGGAATACATACGTATTCCGTCAACACTCAGGAGGCATCTAGCATTATAAGTTAGTTTAGAAAAATTGTTCCCGTCTGATTATTTAGCAGTTAAATTAAATTCGTTACAGCTACATTGTTGTTTAAGCTAGAAATTATAATTTATTCTGCATTCCACTGAAACACGTCACTAGAAAATAATACAGACTATATAAATTAAGCACTCTGCACCAAATCTAACTAGTAAAATATGAAATAAGCGATTATCACTTTAAACACTCACAAAATACTAGATATTATATATAATATTTACCTCCACACACAGAACTAAAGACTAAACCATGAACTAGAATACTGCAATCTAATGGTAGTCTAGAACTCGGCAAAATGGCCAAGAAACTCAGACTTCGCCAAAACACAGATATTTGATCTAGCACAGCGATCTGTCTACTGCAACATTTTAGGAGTCAGAATGAAAATAAAGTTTAACATTCTCTTTATATCTATTACCAGACAAAGGGGTCCCACTTATTTCGCCAAACGAAATAATCTCCCCTTTCCGTCTAAAACACCTTACATCAACTAGAAGACTACCATGAACTGACACTCGTGCGTTTTCACACCTCACGCTGACCAGGCCAACAGTAAGTGCCTTGTCAGCTGGGATTTCCAGACAAATGTCTCAAACTGCGCCGAGGAGGTGTCGGCTATCGCGCCTCACCTAGCGCTCAGCCGATGCAACTCGTTGTGGCAGGTGAAAATGCAGACAACTTTGTCGCCTATAGGTCTGGCGAAAGCGAATATTCACGGTGTATTTCGTCTGGTGCAGGGAATGCTGTAGACATATGACTGCTCCTGTGTCTGGCCAGACGAATATATTCACAGTTTCGTCCACTGACACCTAATGCAATAAAATGCATTTTAACGCTCTCTCTCTGACACGTTATGTCATAAATGCGTTTACCAGTATGAGAAAGAAAACGGTAAAGTTGAGAATGGGGAAGAAAATATTTTTCGGAAACGAATGGATGCAAAAATACAGGAAAAAGGTAAAGAGTGATAATAAAATAGAGGATACGGATGAAAGAAAAAGAAGAGGATATAGGCAATTTATGATCAATAAACTCTCTGTGACAGAACGTCCCCCTCTTTAAGATATGGAATCACTCCATGTCTACGTTATGGAAATAAATTTCCTATATCCGTAGCTTCAGGGTGTCTGTCTTCTTCCCTCTCATCTCCCCCCTCCATCTCTCTCCAATTCCTACTCAAGTCTACTCCCAAAGTTTCCTTTTTCTGGAATGTCTCCCATGCGCGCTTGAAAGAGCGTCGCCGCTTCTGACATTTTTGAAAGATTTCGTGTATGTGCAGTGGAGTTTCCCTGCCACTATCGTCATTTTCGTCAGTTTTGGCGATCGTCAGGAGATGGTCGGAGGTTGGCACCGGTCTTTCCAAGTATCTCTTTAACAGATTTAAATGGAAAACTTTCTCTTTTCCTTGAATAGAGATCTGGTAGTTAGACTTAGAAATCTTTTTCAGGACGGTAAACGGCCCTTGCCATCCGATCTTCAGTTGGTTGTTTCCGGTAGGGAGTAACACCAAAACTTTCTCTCCTGCTTCCAGTTCTCTCTCTTTTGCGACTTTCCTGTATCGGTTAGCGTGCTTTGTGCGTGCTCGCTTAAAGTTAGTCGTTGCTAGGTCCCATCCTAGTTTCAACCTTCCTTTTAAATCCGACACGTCTTTACTTGCTGAGACGACTGTCTCATCAGCCTTCTGGTCTGTCAGCGACCAAAATAAGGCTTCGAGCGGGCCCTTAATGGGTCTGCCGAATAAAAGCGTAGCTGGCGGAAATCCTGTGGAAGTATGAGGAGATTCTCTGTAGCCAAATAAAGCTGCCGGAATGCAACAATCCCAATCTTCAGGTTTCACTTGTGCCAGTTTACTTAACATCATGTTGAGGCTTCCGTTAACACGTTCTACTAACCCACTTCTGGCCAGAGTGCAAGGCTTAGTGTAGATGTGCTGGTCCCTCAAGATCTTAACGATCTCATCCATCAACAGGTTTCGGTATGGAGATCCGTTATCCGTCAACACTTGCTGAGGGAATCTCAACCGAGTGAAAATCTGCACGAGAGCTTCTGCGACATGCTTGGCATCTGCGCATGTTAGCGGGATAGCTTCTGCCCATAAAGTGCATGTATCGACTAAGGTCAGGATAAACCTGTTCCTTCTTTTAGTCCTTTTTAAGGGTCCTAAAATGTCGATCACAACCCGTTCGAATGGTGTACCTGTAAAGTTTCTTTTCTTCTTTCCACTCTGTAAAGTGTCAGTCTGTATGCTCTGTAAGGAAGAGTGGTGTGTTGTTGAGATCAGGCATGCTCCAGTCTACCCAGCTGTAAATGGGTAACTCACCCTAGTCCTGAGTTAGGGAAGGCAAAGGCTCCAGGGGAAGCAGGCCCTAAACTTGGTCACTCCAACCGACGCAGGATGGTGTATGTATGAAGTAGAAGTGTAGAGTGCGATTACCGCGAATGGTGTACTGTTCGTGTGCTGACCAATATAACCACTCATACACTTGTGTCTACAAGGCACCAATGCAGACTGCTGGAATCTTTGTTTACTCAATTTATTCAGACGTACACACTGGGACATACGAGTACATCATGGTATGTTGACATATCAATTTGTAGGTATACATAGCAGATCTGAAGTCATGACACATTCAGAAATAATGGGCAGTACATCAAAAGTTCAATGTCATGATACATTATGGCCGCATCCCCCTATCTGACTAAACGCGTCAGTGAAGGCAGATCGGTAAATAACTAAGGTTACTTGACGTCCATAGTTTGTAGTATATATTATGAAACCACGAAAGAGGGGTTTCTAGCAAGATTGAGATCTCCCTGTCACTGTCCGATAATAGGATAAATAATCTGTTCTCTTGGCAGTGATCAAAACATATGATGACCGAAATCTAACATGGCTGCCTCCCTGAGTTGTCGTTCACTCATTCATAGGAAGGAGAATATAAGCCAGAGTTAATTTATAATGGGTATATAAATGATTTCATAAATGTTTCCATACAGCTCTACGGTGATCAGGTTAATTCACGTAGCCATAACCGCTGTAGGAAAGTCTGTCATCTTTGTCGATACAAAACACGACCCTAGCGATACGAAGCACAATGTTCCATCTAGGTCGAATCGACATGAGATCATCAAAATAGGGTCTGGCAATACATGGAGTCCGAATTATACATTGTACCGTACCTTAGGAGAGTCTCTAACATAAACTATAGTAGAGATACCATCTCCTTTAGAAGAAAACCACTTCATGAATTATATTTCCTTAAGAATCTACCAGCCCTTTGAAAAGTGCGTACCCGCCATTATCACGGTACATCGGAACTCATCACGACTTGTCAAGACAACTCATACTTCCGCTAGACCGGAATAATAAGAATCTAGTCCCGCCTACCCATCCAAAATATACAATATAGGACTGATTCTACTTGTACTAATAATATGTAATACATATGAATTCAGGCCATAAACATAATAAGCAAATTAATATATTTTCTGGCCCTAAAAAATAAGTACAAACGTAAGAGCAATCCTTGCGCCGGATCAATATCAAGAACGATTACTCCTATAATCAAAAGTGTGAATCAAACATGGATTCTCTCGCTTTTACCATAGACAGCATTTTCATACACAAATGAATGAATGTCTATATTTTTTCCATATTAAATAGCCATATCGATTTTTGTAATATGTGCGTCAAAATATGCACGCAACAGATTACCACACCCCTCGGGAAAAAAAAATGGTACATTTTTTTTTTTTTGAAATACATCTAGGAGCAACATACAATAGGCTCACAACGCACCAATAACAATGCGCAGATGATAAGCATAAGTTTTATGACCTTAGAGAAAGTACTTCTCTAAGTATTAATATTTCCAGAGAGGTGTCACCAACGCATACTACAATATTAGCAATGACACAATTTCCACATTAGTTTATACATAAATTTCATCTAAGATATCTTAACATCATGATCATCAAAGACGAAAAACATTGAAAGATCAGCGGTGAATAAATATCAATGAACCGCTAAGTAGTGTTACAATCAATATATGATATATTACATATGTGTACACATTTCAACATAGAAACAACTGTATCAAAGTTGTATAACAGTTATGAATCATGTGGGCATCTAGACAAAATATCTGCCATCACATTTTCTGACCCACGGATAGCTCGCACCGAAAAATGAAATGGCTGTAGAGCAATCGCGTATCGCGTTGATCTCGCGCTCTTCAGATTTTTACTCTGAATAGCCGTAAGAGCTTTCTGGTCAGTTTCCACAATGAAATGCGCGCCCAGAAGAAATCTTTGCAGTTTAAGGATTGACCAAACCATAGCCAATAATTCACGGTCTAGGACCGAGTAATTCTTCTCTGCGGCATTTAATTTCCGAGAAATATACATCACAGGATGCAGAGTTCCAGAGTACTCTTGCATTAGTGCAGCTCCAATCCCGGTGGATGAAGCGTCACTACGAAGAATAAATGTCTTATCCTTAGAAGGCAATACTAGGATAGGTGAAGTAGAAAACATAGTTTTAACCTTATCCAAAGAGGATTGACATTCTTGAGTCCAATGGACTACATTAGGAGACCCTTTCTTTAGCAAGGAAGAAAGAGGTGACATAATGGAGGACAGATTCGGGATGAATCGTCCATAAAATTGTATTAGACCTAAGAGACTTCGTACTTGCTTTTTAGTCTTAGGAATAGAAATGTTAAGTATCTTACTTGTATTATGGTCTTCTGTTTTTAGGAACCCATGACCAACACGGTGTCCTAAGAAAGATATTTCGCTAAAACCAATACATGCTTTCGATGGTTTCGCTGTCAGGTTATGCTCGCGTAAGATAGACAATAGTTCATTTATACCATTATAGTGATCGTTCCAAGTATCACTGAAAAGACAGATGTCATCAAGATACGCAATGACATCTGAGCGATGAGATAGGATTCGACGCATCATGCGTACAAATGTTGCAGGGGCGTTCATAAGACCGAAAGGCATGAAATTCCATTGGAATAGACCCCTAGGCGTCGAAAAAGCAGTAAACGGTTTGGCGTGTTCGGATAGTGGAACTTGCCAATATCCCTTAGACAAATCGAGTTTAGTAAAGAAGTGAGAATTCGATAGTCTCGTAAGTAGCTCTTCTAGTAAAGGCATAGGTTCAGCATCGAATTTAGTCACTTGATTCAATTTGCGATAATCCACGCAAAGACGTATGTTATTGTCTTTTTTTCGTACTATAACCATCGGCGAAGAATATGCTGATGTGGATGGTTCAATAATTTTTAACTCTATCATCTCATCTAACTCTTTCTCTACCTGTGCTTGAAAATGTATCGGGATAGGATACGGTCTGACTCTTATAGGACTATGGTCAGTAAGAATAATGTCATGTTGAATGACATCAGTTTGACCAGGAATGTCAGTAAGGACATCCTGAAATTGTTCTAACATAGTAGAAACTTGTTTCTGCTCTCCTGGAGATAATTCTGGAGAAATTGCAACATCTTTCCATGATTCATTAGAGTGAAGAGGAATCATTGGAAAAGGTAAATTTACATCCGAGAAACTCGTTTCCTCATCCTGTATTACTGACAGAGATGAGTACTGTCCATGTTGGACTGGAAAATCGTCCGTTGCCTGGAAAACAGGTTGTAAATAATCAGGACGTTCATGGAATTCCGTGAGCATGTTGATGTGGAAGGTTTTACGCTTCCCGTCAATATCGACGATATAGTCAACATCGGAAACTTTTGATATTATATCGTACGGACCTTTCCAAGAAATGAGAAGTCTATTTTCCCTACAAGGTAGCAAGACAAATGCTTTGTCACCTGGACAAAGTTGACGCAAACATCTCTTTTTATTGGCAAATTCCCTTGCCTTCTGTTTCGCAAATTCAGAAGAAGCAGTTGCCAATTTGCATGCTTCAATAATCTTGTGTCTAAGTGCGATGACATATTCATAAGAGGATTTTGTGTCATCGACAATATTATCAGCAGTTATAAGATCATGAAGTAAGGACATAGGACCTCGCGGTTTCGCGCCAAAGACAAGTTCAAAGGGAGAAAATCCTGTATGTTCGTTGGCGACCTCTCTATATGCAAAGAGAGCCGCGGGTAAAACCCTATCCCAATCCTGAGGATGATCTTCTGTTATCTTACCTAGTAGGTTTTTCAGAGTTCTATTCAAACGTTCCACCATCCCATTGGACATAGGATGATAAATACTACTCAGCGATCTCTCTATCTTCAGAGTCGACATTACTTGAGACATGGTATCCGATATGAGTTGGGTACCATGGTCGGATAATATTTCTGCTGGAAACCCCAGACGAGAAAATATTAACCAAAGAGCATCTGCGACATCAGCAGTAGTTATGCTCTTTAGAGGAACAGCCTCCGGCCAACGTGTGCACATATCAACACACGTCAAAATAAATTGGTGTCCTCTAGCAGACTTTATCTTAAATGGACCAATGATGTCTATCGCCATTTTTTGAAATGGCCGAATGGGAATGTCTGCAGCCTGAATAGGTGCATCATGGCGTGGACCTCTGGATTTAATCTCTTGACATACTTTACAAGATCGACAATAGATTCGTATGTCCTTATTCACAGCAGGCCAAAAGAAAGATTGAAGAACTCTAGCTTTAGTACGGGAAAAACCCATATGTCCAGCACACTGCGAATCATGAGCGTGCTGTAAGATTTTAACTCTCATATTTTTAGGCACAAGGATTTGAGAATGAATGGACTTAGCGGAGTCTTGTACCATACGTACAAGTACGCCATTCTTCATCGTAATCCAAGATTTACGATTTGTATCCTTATTCGGATCACCTTTTGTTGCCAGAGTAAAGAATTTCTTTAGAGTAGGATCATCTTCCTGCTGTTTGATAAAGGAATCGTGGGAAATCTCCAAGGGATCATCTTGGATCTGCGCATCATTATCTTCAGAATGTGAAGATTGTGGCATATTAAGAGCTTGAGCCCTAGTGATTACTGCATTAGCAGATTGCATATTAACATTTTCCCAATTAGAAATTTGCTGTGGAGTGCATTCTTTCACCCCATGAATGCGACCGATGATAAGATCAGCGATCGGATTCGGCAAGAGACATGCTTGCACCTCTCCTGTAAAGAAAGGCGTAGCAATATTGATAATGGCAGTGGAGTACTTCTCCAATGTGCCACCAAATGTTACACATTTGACTATATTGCCTGTAGCTCGAGAAGGATTTACGAGTGATTGCCTCACTCCAATGGTAGTGCACCCCGAATCGAAAAGAATTGATACCGGAGTACCATCTATTAGGCCCCTATTAAAGACAAGAGCACCCCTTCCATTATGCGCAATTGACGCATGGAGAGCGGGAAGCGGGTGACCGCAGCTTAAAGTAGACACTGTGGTTGGATCGAATAATGTTTTGCATTGCGAACACTCAGATGCTCTAGCAAAATCGAAAGCGGAATTTGCTACACTATTGGAGTCTTTTTTATCATTATTCTGATTATCGGTGTCGTGGAACTCCTGTTGTGCAGAGTTAGCCTGGTAATAAGATTTACCATGTCTTTTGTGTTGTGATCTACCTCGGTTATAATTGTCTCTATAATTATTATTGCCTCTGTTATAACCCCTATTTGGGTTTGAATCATAATATTCATGATCATAATCATCATGCTCGTTATATTGAGTATCCCTGTAATATTGTTTCTTTTGTCTCCATGAAGCACTTGGGTAGTTCCTATAGCTACTCCCTTTCCGAGAATTTCTAACATTATGGGTACCCCTCGCGTGTCGAGGACTATCAGCCCGATTCCAGTTCTTCGAAGAAGAACCCTGATTTGAGTGGTTATCTTGGTTTTGATACTTATTCCAATTAACCTTTTTATCAAATTTATTTTTAGCTCCTTGGAATTTGTGTGAGTAATTCTGATTATATTCTGTTGCCGAAGCAACTGGCATACTCTCTTTAATGTTAGAGTTACTAAGAATCATGTCAGGGTGTGCCGTGGCATACTGGTCACAATATTCTTCCATTTGCTTTATTGTACCAGGTTTACGCTCATGTAAGAACTCTAGGAATGATTTATTTACAGAAGACATGACCTTGTCTCTTAGCAATAAATCCGTAAGACCATCAAATGTTTTCTCTGTTTTGGATAATTCAATCCATCGTGAAAGTGTAATTCGTGCTTTTGAGATGAAATCTGAGAATTCTACACCTACCTCAGGTCTCATTGTTTTAAACAAAAGACGGTAACCTTCCTCAGACAGCTGATATCTCTTTATCAAAGCTGCCCTAACAGCATCATAATTATCTTTGTCGGCCTCTTCAACAAAATATAACTTACTCAGAGACTCCCCTTTTAGATTTTCAGACAACTGATTCACATACTGTGATTTGTCAACATTATGAGATCGACAAGCCCGTTCAAATCTAGAAAGCCAAAATGTTATGTCATCACTGGTAGGGTTAAACGCTGGTACCTTGACCTTGTACACAAAGGGTTTACCATTACCACCAGATGCCTGATTAACATTACTCATACATGTCAATTTTAATTTCTCTAATTCAAACTCATGTTCTCTTATTGCTTTTCTCTCTTCAGCTTCTCTATCTAATCTTCTCTGTTCTGCAGCAGCTTCTAATTTTTTCTGTTCTGCAGCAGCAGCAACTTCTAATTTTTTCTGTTCTGCAGCAGCAGCAACTTCTAATTTTTTCTGTTCTGCAGCAGCAGCAACTTCTAATTTTTTCTGTTCTGCAGCAGCTTCTAATTTCTTCTGTTCTGCAGCAACTTCTAATTTTTTCTGTTCTGCAGCAACTTCTAATTTCTTCTGCTCTGCATCAGCTTCCAATTTTCTCTGTTCTGCCTCAAATCTCCTTTCCTCCATTTGCATCTGCAATTTCTTTAGTTCAGCAGCAGTATCAGCTTCTTTTTCTAATCTTTTTTCTTCAGCCAGAGCTTTTTTTTCTTCTCTTTGAAGTTTTCTCTCCTCAGCCGCAGCTTTTTTTTCCTCAGCAGCAGCTTTTCTTTCTTCAACAGCAGCAGCAGTTTTTTTTCTCTTCTGCAGCTAATGCTTTGTCATATTGAGCAACAGCCCATTGTTCTAAGTCTTTTCCAGTCTTATCAAGAGATTTTCCTTGTGCAATGAAATAATCTAATGTAGACATATTGTCTTCTTAAATCAGAAACCTGAAAAAGTAAATAAATTACCCTCTTTCACGTTAATGAGAGACAAGTCTATACCATAGACTTAGTCTTAGTCCAAACTTGTATGGTTTATAATAACCAATGATAACTTGAGTACCTGTGGACAACAATAACTGTATCTCAAATACTGTGGGGACAAGCCTTACAAAGGTCTTGTATACCTCAATGTAATCAAAGATCACTTGAGTACCTGTGGAAAAAATATTTCCCTTTACCAATCACTTTGGGAGACAAGCCTTACAAAGGTCTTGTACATTTTGTTTTATAACAATAACAATCATAAAGTACTGATCTGTACTATACTATCAGTGTATACCACTATACGTCATATGTCAACTAAAGACATTACAAAGGACAAACAAGAAAAGACAATATGAACACATTTGCAGAGATCAAATTAAATTAAATAGGAGAAATGAAAAAAATGATCACAGAAACCGTGATGATAACTGCAATAATAAAATGACAAGACAAATAACGCCACAGTGTATAAACATAAGGGTGTAAAAAACTGAAATGAAAGGAAAGATGAGACCTACAATTATACAAACAAATCAAACAAAACTAAGGAACACAAAATTATTACCAAAAACAACGAAGAAAAGAACACCTCATCACAACTAACAGAAATAGCAGCAAATTGTTGCTAACAAATTTCCAATTAAGAAAATGTGTACCTATAGAATACTAGTCCAGACCAATGTCACTCGGCATACCTTGTACTAGTCACACAGAACATAAACTAATTTAATACATAACAAATAACATGTAAGCATAAATAGCATATAGCATACAATATAATTTATGTCATGAATGGAATGTGTTGCAGGTATAGTGTTGTAAAGCAGGCACAGTTTATTTTAATACTAATAACTTGCCACTTTATTCAGTAATAGATTTAATTTTAAACTATTACACTGTCAATTTTTCTCTGTTGAGCATATGAAGATCCAACGATGAACTATGCACTTTATGTTCAACAACACTGTGATTCTTCTGTACGTTGAGAAATGTCAACAATACTGCTCCAGATATTTTCTACACTTGATACCACTGTCCTGTGTAATACTGTCTGTACAGCGAAAAACTGTCAACAAGCGCTGACCTAGATACAGCATCCTATCGGTAATACAGGTCAAGCTGACATCGACTGTATAGCTGTCCTACTGGTGTTGATGTGTTCAAACAAATGTTCTTTCAGCTGTAAACTGTGATTCTCAACACAAAACTGCGTAAGCTGGACCCAGGAATCTGGCTCGCCACTGTAAAGTTTCTTTTCTTCTTTCCACTCTGTAAAGTGTCAGTCTGTATGCTCTGTAAGGAAGAGTGGTGTGTTGTTGAGATCAGGCATGCTCCAGTCTACCCAGCTGTAAATGGGTAACTCACCCTAGTCCTGAGTTAGGGAAGGCAAAGGCTCCAGGGGAAGCAGGCCCTAAACTTGGTCACTCCAACCGACGCAGGATGGTGTATGTATGAAGTAGAAGTGTAGAGTGTGATTACCGCGAATGGTGTACTGTTCGTGTGCTGACCAATATAACCACTCATACACTTGTGTCTACAAGGCACCAATGCAGACTGCTGGAATCTTTGTTTACTCAATTTATTCAGACGTACACACTGGGACATACGAGTACATCATGGTATGTTGACATATCAATTTGTAGGTATACATAGCAGATCTGAAGTCATGACACATTCAGAAATAATGGGCAGTACATCAAAAGTTCAATGTCATGATACATTATGGCCGCATCCCCCTATCTGACTAAACGCGTCAGTGAAGGCAGATCGGTAAATAACTAAGGTTACTTGACGTCCATAGTTTGTAGTACAGTAGAACTCCATTTATCCGAACCCCAATTATCCGAACATCCAATTATCCGAACACTTTTTCAAAAAAAAAAAAAAAAAAAATCAGGAGCCACCAGTCATGTTAGACTACATTTCTGAATCTTTTGATGCGGCAAGCTTCAAATGTGTGCGAACAATTTGTAGAGGATATGATGTGCTAATGGTCGGTCGCTTACATACAAGAAGTCAGTTAGATCATAAAGTCAGTTAATATCTGGTTTACCAATCCAGTGTACGTGTGCGTTCTAGGCAGAACACTGGCTAAACAGACAGTTCAACTTAAAATAATTGTGTCTGCTGCTACAGCAGAATAATTTTAGTGTACAAGTATTTCTCTGTGCGATATAGCATCTTCCAGTAGACCTAAAGCATATAAAAGGAACCGCAATGTTTTGTAAATTGAAACGAAAACAGAAATTATCAAGAGACTAGGAAAAGGTGAAACTGTGTCTTCACTTGCGAGGATTTTCAATGTTGGGAAAGCTACCGTCTCTGACATCAAAAGTAACAAGGATAAAATTATGAGTTTTTGCATCGAAATTGGATAGTGAAAATGGGTCGAAGAAACGTAAAACCATGAGAAATGCGAAAGATTTGAAATTGGAAGAGGCTTTGTATATATGGTTTGTGCAAAGAAGAAGCAAAGGGGAACCTGTCTCTGGCTCTCTATTGTGTGAAAAGGCACTTCAGTTCAACAATCAACTTGAGGTCCTCCTGACTTTAAGGCTAGCCAGGGATGGTTAAGAAACTTTAAATCTCGTCATGGCATACGAGAATTGGAGATTCAAGGGGAATCTTTATCTAGCGATGCAACTGCCGCTGAAAATTTTAAAGAAACACTCTTGGCTTTTTTGGAAGAAGGTTATTCACTCGATGATGTGTATAATGCCGATGAGACTGGCTTATACTGGAAATCATTGCCTCAAAAATCACTTGCATCTCAGCACGAAGCATCTGCCCCTGGGTTTAAAAAGTGCAATTTTGGTAGCCGCGAATGCCAGTGGAAGTCATCGTTCACCGGTGCGGTGCTAATGATCAGCGAAGCCAAAAAAAAACCACGTTGTTTAAAGAATGTGACATGTCTCCCATTGTGCCACAAAGCACAGAAGAGTGCTTGGATGAATAGTGAAATATTTCTTGATTGGTATACAAATCAGTTCATCCCAAATGTGAAGAGGCTGAGAGAACAAGAAAAGAAAACTGGAAACGAATTTCTTCTACTGGACAATGCACCATCTCATCCAGAGACGGATACATTGAATGCAGTTGATGCAAATTTTAAAGTAATTTTTCTGCCTCTCAATGTAACAGCACTGATTCAACCAATGGATCAGGGTGTTATAGCAAAGCTTAAAAAGATGTACAAGAAGGAAGTCCTGCGTCGTTTATTGTTGGCTGAAGATGAAGAAAGTGTGGTAGCGTTTTCCAAAAAGCTTAATCTCAAAGATTGCTGCCATATGTTAACTGATGCTTGGACCACCCTGTCACAAGATAATCTCAACAAGGCTTAGAATAGATTGCTTGGGAAAAAGGAGGAAATGAAACTACTGCAGTGGACACAAATGATGATTGTATAAATGAAGTTGTGGAACTGTTTCAAGCAATGCCCGGATTTTCGGACTGTGACAAAGATGATGCACACATGTGGCTAGAAGATGATAATGATTCTGGTTTTCCGTTTTTGAATGACGAAGAAATGTTGTTTTTGTGCAAGAAGAAAAAAAATGCATGTAGTGACCAGTGATAAAGACTCCTCAGAAGTACATGATGTACTTGTAGATTATGAAGAAAACCCAAAACGTCGACCAAGTCCTGAAGAGGCCTTTATAGCACTAGAAACAGCGTTGGCTTGGTACGAGCAAGAAGATGACAGCTGTCCTACACAGCCTCTGCTGTTGAAGAGAATGCGGGACTTAGCACCCAAAAGGAGACTATCCAGTTTGGTGCAAAAGAGGATTCCTCATTATTTTAAATAGTGGGCTACATCTGTGCAAGTACATGTATACGTAAGTTGCGCCTGGTTTTGAATCGTTTGTAATGTTATTTTGAAAACATTTCTCTTTCTTAAAAAATAATAATTAATACAAGTAGTACATGCACTGCAATGTAATGAAAGATTTTGGTGATACGGTGATCTAATACAGTGTGGGTATTATTATTACAGCACAATTAAATATGTTTTATAGTGTATTTTCCTTGTGATGGTTAATTATTTTTAGAAATATGTGTACATGTACTCGATACATTATGTAATCCAATTATCCGAACATTTGATTATCCGAACGATGCTCGGTCCCATGGGGTTCGGATAAATGGAGTTCTACTGTATATATTATGAAACCACGAAAGAGGGGTTTCTAGCAAGATTGAGATCTCCCTGTCACTGTCCGATAATAGGATAAATAATCTGTTCTCTTGGCAGTGATCAAAACATATGATGACCGAAATCTAACATGGCTGCCTCCCTGAGTTGTCGTTCACTCATTCATAGGAAGGAGAATATAAGCCAGAGTTAATTTATAATGGGTATATAACTGATTTCATAAATGTTTCCATACAGCTCTACGGTGATCAGGTTAATTCACGTAGCCATAACCGCTGTAGGAAAGTCTGTCATCTTTGTCGATACAAAACACGACCCTAGCGATACGAAGCACAATGTTCCATCTAGGTCGAATCGACATGAGATCATCAAAATAGGGTCTGGCAATACATGGAGTCCGAATTATACATGGTACCGTACCTTAGGAGAGTCTCTAACATAAACTATAGTAGAGATACCATCTCCTTTAGAAGAAAACCACTTCCTGAATTATATTTCCTTAAGAATCTACCAGCCCTTTGAAAAGTGCGTACCAGCCATTATCACGGTACATCGGAACTCATCACGACTTGTCAAGACAACTCATACTTCCGCTAGACCGGAATAATAAGAATCTAGTCCCGCCTACCCATCCAAAATATACAATATAGGACTGATTCTACTTGTACTAATAATATGTAATACATATGAATTCAGGCCATAAACATAATAAGCAAATTAATATATTTTCTGGCCCTAAAAATAAGTACAAACGTAAGAGCAATCCATGCGCCGGATCAATATCAAGAACGATTACTCCTATAATCAAAAGTGTGAATCAAACATGGATTCTCTCGCTTTTACTATAGACAGCATTTTCATACACAAATGAAAGAATGTCTATATTTTTTTCATATTAAATAGCCATATCGATTTTTGTAATATGTGCGTCAAAATATGCACGCAACAGTACCCACTATTGGCATTTCACCCAAAGAGACTGGGGGTGCCCGATGCTTGGGTGGCACATGTTGGCACTGGGCACAGGATTTGACATACCTGATAATCTCAGTATTTACTCCTGGCCACCAATAATGAGTGGTTATCCGTTGGTTTGTGGCGTTCTGTCCCATATGTCCGCTGAAGGGAAGAGAGTGCCCCATTTCTAGGATTTGGCTTCTGTACTGTTTCGGTACTAGGAGCTGGTTATAACCTTGGTCAGGCTTGCCCGTTCTGCGATAAAGTACGCCATCCTTAGAAATAATGTCCCCGTGTTGTGTGGGTTCCTTAGCCATGGGCAGTTTCCTAAAGCAGGGTGCCAAAGTAGGGTCCTTTTGTTGCGCTTCTTTAAGTTCCATAGGTAACAAATTAGGCGCAGGCTCCCGTTCCTTCATGGTTTACCCTCTTGTAGTTACTGCTGCCACAATCGGCTCTTCCGGTTTCCCAATAGACACGTATCTACCGCCAAGTATGACTGGGTAGATGGGATCATCCATAACAGCCGCTTTGATCACGTCTCTGACAAATTTGGAGTGGATCTCCACCAATGCGATGGGAAGCGCTGTAGGTGCATCACTCTTACGAACTCCACAAAATTGGACGGTCTCTGCTGTCTCTTGACCGGGTTTGACCAGGTTTCTGGCAACAATGCAATCATAAGAAAGCCCCGTGTCAAATAAACAAAACGTTTGAGAACCATTCAATGTAACAGTACCTCGCGTTGAGGGTCTATCCCCAACAGGTTGGGAATCACTGTCAATAATTCCGCCTTGCGAGACTGTTAGTAAGCATCCGATGCGTTTAGGCTCGGTGTGCTCACTCTGATCATTAGTCCCGTGCTCAGGGGTTCTCCCTTTGCCACCTTGTCCTTTCTGGCTGCGCTGCCATGTAGGGCGGTCGGGTTGATCAGACTGTTTACTGTGGTTGGGGTACTTGTTTCTGTAGAACTTGGATTTTTCAGGAGGGGGGTTTTGAGGTCCAGTTTCTCTGTGGTTATTCTGATTAGAAGCATGAGAAGCATCAGAAGATTGGTCTAAATTATTTTTTCGAAAATGCTCTTCTGTCGGTTTACGTTTTGAGGCCGGTAATTCAGCCAGCGCATTTTGATAACGCTCAGACTTTTCCAAGATGTCTTCAAGCTTTTCTGCACCCTGCTCAGCTAAAAATCTCCGGGTATCAGCAGACAAAGTGTTCTTTATTTGTTCTGTAATAACAAATTCCTCTAGACCGTCATAGGTAGAGGGGAGCTGTGAAAGCTCAAGGCACTTTGTCAAGTATCCCTTCAAACGAGACGAGAACTGCTGAAATGTTTCAGAGCTCTCCTTCCTGCTGTTGCGAAACAGTTGCAGAAATTTTCGAGCATTCATTTCAAAGCGCTCCAGTAACGCTTTCTTCAACACCTCATAGTTGTCTTATTGGCTGCTTTCCAGTTTGGCGTAAACATCATACGCACTGCTTTTCATCGCATGGGAAAGCTTTATATTCCAACGCGACCTCTCTAAACCGTACAGAGTTGCAATTTTCTCAAATTTTTCTAGATACGTATCACTCTTCTCATTTGGACAAGGGAAAGATTCTAGCGCAAAAGACATAGCAGTGAGGTGAGTAGATTGAGTGCTAGAAGGATCAGTTAAGGAAGAATGAGGAGAAAACTCTCCATTGCTGGAGGTAGAGGTAGCGCCACGACTTTGGAATTCTAGAGTTTTAAGAGCCAACTCATGCTGTCTCTCTTCTCTCTCCTTCTCATGCTGTCTCTCCTTCTCTCTTTCCTCATGCTGTCTCTCCTTCTTCTTCTCTCTTTCCTCATGCTGCATCCTGCGAATTTCCATTTCCTCGTCCATCTTCTTCTGCTGTAATAGCCGGTCTTCCGCTTCTTTCCTCTCCGCTGCTTCTTCTTTCCTCCTTAGTTCTTCTTCTTTCTTCTCCGCGTCATATCTCTCAAGTTCGTCCCTGACAAAAGCTTTCGCTTCGTCTCCGTCCAAACCTTCTTGTCTCGCTTCGTCCCTGAGCATCTGTCTAAGTTTCGCCCTTTCGGCCATTGTAAATCAGTGACTGAGACTTAGTCGAGAACGAAAGAAGAAAAAGATACACTGGTTCCTACCACTTGCGAGAAAATACCAAAACAAAAGATGATATACTGTAACCTGGGAAACCTCCTCCAAAATATATAGTATCTAACTATCGCTGCTATTAATCGGCAATAAAGCACCTAATGCAGACGACTACGCCAAATTATTGGTAGTTAAGATTTATTATTTATTATTATTCCTTTGACCGCCGACCGACTAAGCAGTCTTCGGCCATAACACCTTGCGGCGTCATTAGGGCAACAAGAAATCGTCCGTTGTTCCGTCACACCTAGCGGCGTATATTGGTACAACAGACTTTTAATTGTTGTTTCTGTGATCAATGTGACAAGCAAGCGGTAGATCAATCCGCTGTGCCCCGAACTTGCCCTCATGTGTACTCTACTCCTGTCGCTATAAAACCATTTCGCCATGTCTCCCAGACGCCCGTCCAGCCAAAATCCTTTCGGGACCGAAGGTCCTCGAAAAAGGGCAGTCTGGCACAGACACAGTTCCCACTCACTGCCTCTACTGCGCTGGGAGGACCCGGCAACCGGGACCACACATCATTCATGCGCGTCACTAATTAGATGACGAGGCATTTGGCTACCTTAAGAGAGTCATAGTTACTCCCGCCGTTTACCCGCGCTTGGTTGAATTTCTTCACTTTGACATTCAGAGCACTGGGCAGAAATCGTAGTTAAGATTACTCACTGAAAAATAATTTGCTACAGTGGAAACAAAATAATTATTGTAAAAATTTAAAGAGAAAAAAAAATTCCCTTCATTTTTAATCCACTATCAAGTTTTACCCCTGAAGACAGTTAGGGTAAGGGAGGCAATTAATCTGGACAAATAGTCCGAAACGCACTACTTAACTTAGTTAAAACACCTTATTGCTTCAGAACCCTGTGAATGTTATACACTCACAAACTTTACCAGCGTTTAGTATTACAAAATCATCAGTTAACATATATTCCGACAAAATCAACCTGTAACTCAAATGTATATTACTCAATAATGCTGTGGAAAAACAATTATTAGTTGTGTGGTCAGCACGCCCATAAACAGATCGATACGTCTAGGAGATAAATTATTTGTAAAAAGTACAAAACTCCACGAGACAATCACACTCTTACTCTATATCAGAATAAAGAAAATTTATCCTGCAAACGAGCTGATATTCGTATTTGCTCAGGACTAGAGTTCGATTCCCGGAAAAACGAGCCACCATTCTGTCGTAGATTTTTGACAGGGAAATTAAGACTTGGGTTGGTCTCTTCTGAATAGGTTAGAATGAGTGATAGCCACAGTGAGATATGATATTAGAAATAGAGTTCCACGAGTGAGATGGTAGAAATTTATAGAGGCTGTCCCGGAAATCGAGAATCTCTCTCTCTTTCCGCCTATCTTCTACAACAAATCCAAAGGAGTCAGACAGTCTATAAAAAATAGGTATATTAATATATATCTATCCACTCACGTGCCCGCACATACAATGGACGACAGTTAGACACACAGACGTGGGAAAACTATAACAATGATTATATAGATATATTATGGGAACGAACTGTCCACCACACTGAAATAAATGTAGGTATAGTTTAATTATCATAGTAAACTTACATCACAACATATAAAATACATCAAAAGCATACACATAGTCATAAAAAATCAAGGAATGCTACAATAGTGATAGACCCGTTTGTATGGTCCTCCCCTGGATATATAGCTCACAGTCCCGTTAGAAGAAAGTGATAACCCCAAGGAGTTACAGATGCATATGATTGAGTCTATGGTTTCCCCCTTTTAAGGTATGGACAGACTTGATACTCTGCTTTATTCTAAGGGTAACTATTGTTAGCAATAACTTGCATACAAGAATTCAGGCAGCAAAATGGGTGCCACATTACAACAATTAAGAAATCACTCAGTCCTGCATTCACTCTATTCATTCAGCAGTGATCACGTGCAGTTGCTCATACTCACAGCTTTGGTAGCCACTTCTGGGAAATACAATTTTTCAAGACATTTACCTACAGAATCGTCAATGGCAGCCTTGACCAAGAAATCCCCAGTTCCAAAAAGACGGGTTGAATTCTCTGCTTCAGGGAACGATTCCTTGGGGGGTGCTTATTTGTCGAATGTCAGTTTAAGTCACATAAAATTTTCCAGGTACGAACGTTAATAGCAAGAACAGTGTCACTAGCTTAGTTTCTAGAAATAAGGAATGTCAGGTCGGTGGGTTCTTTCAGGTTAGGACTATAATCGGTCACCACATCACTTGTCAAACTCTGTCGGAATGTTACTGACGTTAATAAGTTACTTGCCACACAGGCTAAAAATGTACTAGAGTTTTTCTCAGGAAGAATTTAATATGGCGCGATAGGCCTATTTCTTCATTTATCCTTTAAAGTACTCGTAAAGATTTTGCACCAAGTCACTCTAAGGAAAATGGGTTAGTTCTTCACAGGCATTTACTCTGTACTAACGCTGGCAAAGATTGGGTCACCCCAGTATTCACTGAATAAAGAAAAAACACATATGAAATATGTTACATATTATGTACTCAATATAACTTACGTTTTTAAAATGCAAGCGTACAGCTTGACTTATCATTTAAAACTTCCCGTGCAATAAGTTATATATTTAAAAATCATCAATCCTCATGAATTAGGAATACATACGTATTCCGTCAACACTCAGGAGGCATCTAACATTATAAGTTAGTTTAGAAAAATTGTTCCCGTCTGATTATTTAGCAGTTACATTAAATTCGTTATAGCTACATTGTTGTTTAAGCTAGAACTTATAATTTATTCTGCTTTCCACTGAAACACGTCACTAGAAAATAATACAGACTATATAAATTAAGCACTCTGCACCAAATCTAACTAGTGAAATATGAAATAAGCGATTATCACTTTAAACACTCACAAAATACTAGATATTATATATAATATTTACCTCCACACACAGAACTAAAGACTAAACCATGAACTAGAATACTGCAATCTAATGGTAGTCTAGAACTCGGCAAAATGGCAAAGAAACTCAGACTTCGCCAAAACACAGATATTTGATCTAGCACAGCGATCTGTCTACTGCAACATTTTAGGAGTCAGAATGAAAATAAAGTTTAACATTCTCGTTATATCTATTACCAGACAAAGGGGTCCCACTTATTTCGCCAAACGAAATAATCTCCCCTTTCCATCTAAAACACCTTACATCAACTAGAAGACTACCATGAACGGACACTCGTGCGTTTTCACACCTCACGCTGACCAGGCCAACAGTAAGTGACTTGTCAGCTGGGATTTCCAGACAAATGTCTCAAACAGCGCCGAGGAGATGTCGGCTATCGCGCCTCACCTAGCGCTCAGCCGATGCAACTCGTTGTGGCAGGTGAAAATGCAGACAACTTTGTCGCCTATAGGTCTGGCGAAAGCGAATATTCACGGTGAATTTCGTCTGGTGCAGGGAATGCTGTAGACATATGTCTGCTCCTATGTCTGGCCAGACGAATATATTCACAGTTTTGTCCACTGACACCTAATGCAATAGAATGCATTTTAACGCTCTCTCTCTCTCTGACACGTTATGTCATAAATGCGTTTACCAGTATGAGAAAGAAAACGGTAAAGTTGAGAATGGGGAAGAAAATATTTTTCGCAAACGAATGGATGCGAAAAATACAGGAAAAAAGGTAAAGAGTGATAATAAAATAGAGGATACGGGTGAAAGAAAAAGAAGAGGATATAGGCAATTTATGATTAATAAACTCTCTATGACAATTATACGTCACAACATTCTGTATTTTTATGTGGATCCTCCGGTTTTTCCCTCTATCAGCGGCAATCCTTATTTAAAAAAAAACCAAAACTGTTATAGCTATTTATTTTCTGGGACTTAAATCAAAGTAAGATACAGAAACAAATTGAAGATATTTCCAGTTGCATTGTTATACCTAACGTTTGTGTGTACTTAATTCGTCATTCATTTATTACCATTTAACTTCCTGTTGAGTATACGGAATGCCAGCATTCTGAAAGTTTAGAGCTATAGCTTAGGGCTTCACAGTCTGAAGGGGCCTCTCTAACGGTGGTGTAGTTGGGGGGGGGGGGGGCCTTAGCGGCACAAAAAGTTATAGAAATAGTTATAGCAGGAGTAAGTCTATAATGTTAATTTCCACTTATAATGACTGTACCGCCGTACATTATACATGATATGTCTACATGAATTTTTAAACGTAAGCATGATTTATTTCAAAGAAAGTGCCTAACTATTTTCTTTTATACTTTTCAGTAAAAATTCCTGTTACAAATTGCCAAATAAGGCCTCCACAGCTTCCTATAGCTTAGGGCCTTGATGCGTGATGCCATATGATGATGGATGGCATCCGCATGTCTGGTTTTGTGTAGTGTGTAGATGTGTTCAGTCAAAACAATGTTCATGCAACAATAACAGGGCAATCCACATAGGACGTCAGTAAACTCACGACGTATAAAGTCAATGAGTCTTTTTTTTTTTTTTTTTTTTTTTTTTTAACGCCCGCTAATACTCGAGGCGAAATCTCAGGTTATTATTTATGTCTAACCTGACATTGATTTTACGTGAGTATCCCTTTATTTCTTGTACAGAGACAGGTGTCCCTCGCCATTCAGGCAAATACTCGCCGATTTCGGAGGTACCCATTGCAGCTGGGTCGGCTCAGGAGCCGCCAGTCCCTGGTCGACGACACTCCTTCAAATGTCCTCGCCAGGTCTCGAGTTAATCCAGTCCAAATCCCGGTCGACGAAAAATCCTCAAATGCCGTCGCCCGGGTTTGATCCTGTATCACCCGGTCGCCAGAGCGGTGTTGTAACCACTACGCTAGCGCGGCTCCCAAATGAGTCTTGAAACAGCCGTTGACGTTTTTCTTCATTATTTATTGTGGACGCCACAGTGACAAAATGGTTACGCAAATGTGTAGGCACATCAAACAGTCATTATCACAGCAACATTCAATACAGCAATAAACGGTAGACAGCATTACAATGATGAGTCAGATGCATGTTATATTTCATAGTGCTGTAAATGTAGTCAGGTGGAAAACTCCATCCTTTTCTATAACAGCCAGGAGATAACCAGATGTATGAGATCAGTTCACTCTCCTTAGTTTGACTTCAGCAAGACAGACACGTCTGCCGAAGTATAAATAATGTCCTCAAGAATATCCTCTAGATAATAAAGGTTTTCTAAACCTAGTTCATTTAACAAAGTAGCAAGTAATGGTCCTTGGTACATGCATCAACCGATGCAGTACAATGCAGCGACATGTGAGCTGGGAAAGAACATCTCGTGACGACGACTTTCGGAGACAGGCTATGAATCGAAATCGCTCACGACCCAAAATCGATAGAGTTAATGAAAAAGTCAATTTACCTTGCTTTCATGAAATACACAGAAATATCACGCCTCCCGACATGTGGGAAAACACTAGAGGTATTATCTCGACTAAACGAAATATCCATAAGAGGACTACACATCCCTGACAGAACAAAAATAGCGGAGATCCCCTCTTCAACGAGGCATCTCTTTCGCCATTCCAAATCGCTCACTCCCACTAGTGGTGGGCGGAAACCGATCGACCAAACAACAAGACAAGTCATGCGCAGTCCAGCGCAAAAAAACCACAGCTCAAAAGTTAACTGCATTCGATACTAACGCGAGAAGACAAATGCTTACCGAGAAAAGTGACTATAAATTTCAAGCAGTTGTTGCCCTTGCGTTATAAAACAGATATTGAAATAAAACGATGTTGCGAGAATTTATCACGCAACATATCACCACCTCCTCCCGATAAAAAAAAAATGTGGAACATATTTTTTTTTCAATATCAAAGAGCAAGCGATAAGCGGCTCAAAACGCACGAATTATGCGCTGATAATTAATTAAATTGCCAAACAATAGGCTAATTATAGAGTGTCTGGTGAGGATATACCTCAACAGAAAAATAAATATGTCTCAAAAAATATTCACATCGGGGAGGTGTCACCAACACACATCACGTTAGCATGTAAACACAATATACGTATGCAAGTTACTATAATCATCATTAAACAGCATACTCTAATATTGTCTTTAAAAATGGATGTACAAATCTGATAGGAAAATTTAAATAGTACATTCTTTGACATGTAATGACATAAGTACATAGTAAAGTTAAACTACATGACGATCCAGGACATATGCTCTGGTATTCCGAGGGTAAGTACACAATCTAGAACTCGTAAGGTAAGTCCTCAGCTCAACAATGACATTCTGAGAAAGTACAAGCAATATAATGCTAATTAATAACTAATATGCTTCATAAGGTACAATACATTATTAATAATTGTGGCTGTTTAGTAAACTAACGGCCCTTATATTAACTACTCAGTCCTCCTCTATCATCTTAAAAAACGAACAGAAGAAGATGACAACAAAGCACGATAGTGTGTACATATAAAGTAAGTACAGATGTGCTAATCTATTGTAGAAATATAGGTGTGTTATGACTCTGTAATATATAGAAATATAGGACAGAAGTATTAGTTGGAGTCATGTGGGCATCTAGACAAAATGTCAGCCATCACATTATCCGCACCACGGATAGCTCGTACCGTGAAGTGAAAAGGTTGAAGAGCTATAGCATATCGAGTGGATCTCGAACTCTTCAAATTCTTAGTCTGAATAGCTGTAAGAGCTTTCTGATCAGTCTCTAGAATGAAATGTGCGCCCAGGAGGAATCTTTGTAGCTTTAGAATTGACCAAACCATCGCTAACAACTCACGGTCTAAAACCGAGTAGTTCCTCTCTGCCGCATTTAGTTTTCTAGAAATGTACATAACAGGATGCAGAGTATTTGCATATTCTTGCATCAGTGCTGCTCCAATCCCAGTGGATGAAGCATCACTCCGAAGAACAAAAGTCCTATCAAGAGTAGGTAATCTTAAGATGGGAGGAGAAGAAAATATATTCTTGATTTGGTCTAGTGAAGATTGGCATTCTTCAGACCAACGGACCAGATTAGGCGAACCTTTCTTCAACAATGTTGAGAGAGGTGCCATGATCGAAGATAAATTTGGAATAAATCTCCCATAAAATTGAATTAAACCTAAGAGACTCCTAACTTGTTTCTTCGTTTTAGGAACAGAGATGTTCAGTATTTTGGAAGTATTGTGGTCTTCTGTCTTCAAGAGACCATGACCAACACGATGACCCAGGAAAGAGATTTCACCAAAACCAACAAAAGCTTTAGAAGGTTTTGCTGTCAAATTATTCTCACGTAGAGTGGACAGTAAGTCATATAACCCTAAATAGTGATCTTCCCAGGTATCACTGAAGAGACAGATGTCATCTAAGTATGCGATGACATCCGAACGATGTGACAGAATTCGACGCATCATGCGAACGAAAGTGGCAGGGGCGTTCATGAGACCAAAAGGCATAACATTCCATTGAAATAGACCCCTAGGTGTAGAAAAAGCAGTAAGAGGTTTGGCATGCTCTGCTAAAGGCACTTGCCAATAACCTTTAGACAAGTCAAGTTTAGTGAAGAATCTAGAATTAGAAAGTCTAATCAGTAGATCTTCTAACAAAGGCATCGGTTCAGCGTCGAACTTTGTGACCTGATTCAATTTGCGATAATCAACGCAAATTCGTATGTTCTTATCCTTCTTCCGGACAATAACCATGGAAGAAGAATATGGTGAAGTCGATGGTTCAATTATATTTAATTGAATCATTTCATCCAATTCCTTTTCCACTTGCGACTGAAAGTGTATAGGAATAGGATACGGCCTAACCCTAATTGGATTATTGTCGGTAAGAATTATGTCATGTTCTATGACATCTGTGTGTCCAGGAATGTCAGTGAGAACATCCTGAAATGTTTGTAACATCGACGAGACTTGTCGATGTTCGTCACCAGAAAGATTAGGAGAAACAGAAACGTTTTTCCAAGATTCCGTGGAATGTAATGGAACCACTGGAAGGGGAAGGTTGACATCAGAGAAGGTAGCTTCCTCATCCTGAATGACAGACAGGGATGAATAATGACCGTGAGGTGCAGGAGCATCATCCGTTGCCTGGAAAATAGGCAGCAAATAGTCCGGACGTTCGTGAAATTCCGAAAGCATGTTTATGTGGAAAGTTTTATGCTTTCCATCAATATCGACCACATAGTCAACATCGGAAATCCGAGAGACTATTGCATACGGACCTTTCCATGCAATAAGAAGTCTATTTTCCCTACTGGGGAGTAGGACGAATGCTTTGTCACCTGGACAAAGTTGTCGTAGACATCTATTCTTGTTAGCAAACTGCCTTGCCTTCTCTTTAGCAATTTCTGATGAAGCAGTTGCTAGCTTACATGCCTCAATGATCTTTTGTCTAAGAGCAATGACATACTCATATGAGGATTGAGTTTCATCGCTAATATCATCGGCAGTGATGAGATCGTGTAATAAAGACATAGGGCCGCGTGGACGCGCGCCAAAGACAAGTTCGAAGGGAGAAAATCCTGTGTGTTCATTAGGGACTTCTCTATAGGCAAAGAGAGCCGCGGGTAAAACCCTGTCCCAATCTTGAGGATGATCTTCAGTTATCTTACCAAGCAAAGTCTTGAGCGTTCTATTCAGACGCTCAACTAACCCATTAGACATAGGATGGTAGATACTACTGAGAGATCGTTCAATATGTAAGGTAGACATTACCTGTGACATAGTGTCAGATATGAGTTGAGTGCCATGGTCTGACAATATTTCTCTGGGGAACCCCAAGCGAGAAAATATCAACCAAAGAGCATCTGCGATATCTGTAGTAGATATGCTCTTAAGAGGAATAGCCTCTGGCCAACGTGTGCACATATCGACACATGTAAGGATAAACTGATGTCCTCTGGCCGACTTGACCTTAAAAGGGCCAATAATATCTATGGCCATTTTCTGAAACGGCCGAATAGGAATGTCAGCAGCCTGGATAGGCGCAGCATGTCGTGGTCCTCTAGATTTGACCTCCTGACATACCTTGCATGATCGGCAGTAAATACGAATGTCCTTATTGACAAAAGGCCAAAAGAAAGCCGCAAGGACTCTCGACTTCGTACGGGCAAAACCCATATGTCCAGCACATTGCGAGTCATGAGCATGTTGTAATATTTGGACTCTCATGCTCTTGGGAACAAGAATTTGCGAATGTGCCGACGTAGTCGAATCTTGTACCATACGTACAAGTACGCCGTTTCTCATTGCAATCCAAGATTTTCTATTTGTATCCTGATTCGGATCACCTTTCTTCGCAAGAACGAAGAATTTTTTTAAAGAAGGATCTTCTTCTTGCAATTTTATGAAAGAGTCACGAGTGATTACTAAGTGACTATCTTGGCTATCAACTTCATTATCACTATTCAGTGAAGTTTCGGGTGTTTGTAGAGCTTGTGCTCTTGTAACTACTGCATTTGTAGCTTGCATGTTATTATCTTCCCAAGCAGCAATCTGCTGTGGGGTACACTCCCTAACTCCGTGAATACGACCAATAATAAGGTCCGCAATAGGATTAGGTAAGAGACAAGCATGCACATCTCCAGTAAAGAAAGGAGTGGCAATGCGAATTACAGCAGTAGGATATTTTTCTAGAGTGCCGCCAAATGTGACACATTTAATAACCCTTCCTGTAGCACAAGATGGATCTACAAGCGATTGTCTAACACCAATAGTGGTGCATCCGGAATCGAAAAGTAGTGAGACCGGAGTATCATTAACAAGACCCTTATGTAGAATTAAAGAACCCCTCCCGTCATGCGCAACAGCAGCAGGAAGAGCGGGAAGTGGGTGACCACAACTCAAAGTAGTTATGGTACCCGGTTCGAATAAAGTACTGCATTGGGGGCATTTGTTTGCTCTCTCAAAGTCAAAAGCAGAACTAGTGACAGCGTCAAAGTTTTTACTATCAACAACATGATTACAGGCTCCCTCAGTTTCCTGTTGTACAGCATTAGCCTGCTGATATCTCTTTTTTTTGTGTTGAGATCTACCCCGACTATTATTACCTCTGAAGTTATCAGAGTTATTATTATCTCTGCAGTTATTATTGTCTCTATTGTAATTGTTATACTGGTTCGAATTCCAGTTTCCACGATTACTATCATGTTCACATTGATGCGAACATCTATTTGTTTGGTTCTGAGGTCTTCGGCAGGAATAACCTCTATTACCATATCCTCTTTTGAAATGCTTATAATTATTAGGGTGATAGTAACGACCACTATCAGGTTGTCTCCAATTCTTCGAAGAAGAATCACCATGAAATTGGTTTCCATGATTTTGACAGAAATTACCGCTACCCTTTCTATCAAAATTTTGTTGGGATCTACGAGCAAAGTTTTGACCATACGGAGCTGCCGAAGCAACTGGTAAACCTTCTTTCACCTTAGAGTTACCCATGGTTATGTGTGGGTGCGCAGTTACGTATTGGCAACAGAAATCTTCCATTTCTTTTATTGTTTTAGGTTTACGTTCATGAAGGAAAGCAAGGAAAGACTCATTGACAGACGACATGACTTTGTCTCTAAGTATTAAGTCCATAAGTCCTTCATAAGTTTTTTCCGTCTTAGATAGTTCAACCCATCGTGAGAAAGTAATGCGTATTCTTGCAATAAACTCGGAGAATTCAACTCCATTTTCAGGTAACATGTTTTTAAATTGTAGACGATAGCCGTCTTCGTTAAGCTGATATTTCTTTAACAAAGCGGCCCTGACAACCTCATAATTGTTCTTGTCAGGTTCATCCACCATATTTAATATACTTAGAGCTTTACCTGTCAGTATCCCTGATAACTGATAAACATATTTTGCTTTGTCTATGTTATGAGCTGTACATGCTTGTTCAAATCTGTCCAGATAGAACATTATGTCATCACTGGAAGGACTAAATGTTGGTAACTTAATCTTAAAAGTATCATTATTAGCCTTACCAGAAGATGAACCCTTGTTTGAATCATTACCATTACTCATGCTCGTCAATTTCAATTTTTCCAACTCTAAAGCTAAGAGTTTTTCTTCATGTTCCATTTTTGCTTTCCTCTCATCAGACTCTCTTTGTAACTTCCTTTCTTCAGCTTGAGCCTGCATTTGAAGTCTTTCATTTTCAGCTTCTTTTTCAAGTCTTTTATTTTCAGCTTCTTTTTCAAGTCTTTTATTTTCAGCCTCTAGCTGTAGCTTTCTTTCCTCAGCTTCTGATTCCCTTTTTTGTTTTTCCATTTCCATTTGGAATCTCTTTTCATCCACCTGCATCTGCAGTTTCTTTTGTTCAGCTTCCATATGCAGTTTCTTTTGTTCAGCTTCCATTGCTTTATCATATCGAGCAGTTGCAAATTCTTCTAACTTATCACCAGTCTTCCCAAGCAATTTACCCTGCTCAATAAAGTGCTCAAATGTAGACATGTTGTCTAACATATGAGTCCAAAACCTGAAATAATTAACTAATTTATTTCAAACCTAAGTGTAACAAGTCTTAATTAAGCACTTGTATATTCACATCACATTATATTATCCCAGTCTCTGTGGGAAACAAGTCTCCAATCAAAGAACTTGTATATGAAATATCAGCACTCAATTCTTGATCATAAGTGCACTTCTCATTCAATAGTGCACGACACTATTCATCATTCATTTATCATCAGTGTAGTAGTAACAGTGCATTAGCATAGCCCATTAACTAATTACTATAACTGTAAACAATGACTATGTAAACACATGCAGAATGTAAACATTGAAAATGTAAACAATACAAACAATGTAAACAATAACAATGTAAACAATAACAAAGATCAGCAACAATACAAAAACTTTCGCAGAAATCAACTAAAAATAAAGCAGAAATTAATGAAATATCACAAAAAATGTGACGATATCTGCGATAGAATTAAACAAAATACATGACACCACAGTGTATAAACAAAAATGTTGTATGAAACTAAATTATAGACAAGAGTAGGCTAACAAATACAAACAAATCAAAACAAAACTAAAGAATGCGAAATAATAACGAAAACAATATTAAAACATGTCATCACAGCTAACATAAATAGCAACAGAAGTCGCTTAGCAAATTCCAGTATCGGAAATTTGCAAACCCTACAGAAAACGCTCACAATAGACGACCTCTATGACGTGGCATAATCTAACGGAGACACCACCCAACCGAGAACCCGCTGAAATATAAACATATAAATATACAAATAACATATAGACATATAACATATAGAATGAGATGATACACAGAAGACTCAGCAGAAGTATAAGGGCACAGTTTACATACAAACAGGCCACTTAACTTATAGGCTTCCAATCGTAGAACAGCAGAAAAACGGATGTCAATCAACGTCCTAAAGAGCGAAGCTCCAACGATGATGGCACATCTGAACTGCTTCCACTGCTAACACGATGGTACAAGAGCTTCTGAAATACTGTGTGTTGAGTTGTTTCGGCACTTGACCTTCTAATCCAAAAGTAAGTTGATGGAAATCGGTACTTGGCCTTCTTCAGAAAACAACCCGTTTCAACCGGCACTTGACCTTCTCAAAAAACGACAGCACTGGAACCTTGACAGCAGCAACTTGCTTGACTTGCGTAAAAGATAACAGCAGTCCGAGTTATCCGGCAACATGTAACAACGCCGGGTACTGTCAAATTCTTGTTTCCGTCAAAAAGTTGAAATTTTGACTTTTACCGGGCAACGCCGAGTACTTTGAAAATTTTGAAGATGTTGACTGTATTGAAGAATGTTAATTTCTTGAAGGATGCTGATGAATTCTTGTTGAAAATGAAGTGGGTAAGGGACCCCGTGTTTGCTAGTACCAGAATCAAACCAGCTTATGGCCACCAAATGATGCGTGATGCCATATGATGATGGATGGCATCCGCATGTCTGGTTTTGTGTAGTGTGTAGATGTGTTCAGTCAAAACAATGTTCATGCAACAATAACAGGGCAATCCACATAGGACGTCAGTAAACTCACGACGTATAAAGTCAATGAGTCTTGAAACAGCCGTTGACGTTTTTCTTCATTATTTATTGTGGACGCCACAGTGACAAAATGGTTACGCAAATGTGTAGGCACATCAAACAGTCATTATCACAGCAACATTCAATACAGCAATAGACGGTAGACAGCATTACAATGATGAGTCAGATGCATGTTATATTTCATAGTGCTGTAAATGTAGTCAGGTGGAAAACTCCATCCTTTTCTATAACAGCCAGGAGATAACCAGATGTATGAGATCAGTTCACTCTCCTTAGTTTGACTTCAGCAAGACAGACACGTCTGCCGAAGTATAAATAATGTCCTCAAAAATATCCTCTAGATAATAAAGGTTTTCTAAACCTAGTTCATTTAACAAAGTAGCAAGTAATGGTCCTTGGTACATGCATCAACCGATGCAGTACAATGCAGCGACATGTGAGCTGGGGAAAAACATCTCGTGACGACGACTTTCGGAGACAGGCTATGAATCGAAATCGCTCACGACCCAAAATCGATAGAGTTAATGAAAAAGTCAATTTACCTTGCTTTCATGAAATACACAGAAATATCACGCCTCCCGACATGTGGGAAAACACTAGAGGTATTATCTCGACTAAACGAAATATCCATAAGAGGACTACACATCCCTGACAGAACAAAAATAGCGGAGATCCCCTCTTCAACGAGGCATCTCTTTCGCCATTCCAAATCGCTCACTCCCACTAGTGGTGGGCGGAAACCGATCGACCAAACAACAAGACAAGTCATGCGCAGTCCAGCGCAAAAATGACCACAGCTCAAAAGTTAACTGCATTCGATACCAACGCGAGAAGACAAATGCTTACCGAGAAAAGTGACTATAGATTTCAAGCAGTTGTTGCCCTTGCGTTATAAAACAGATATTGAAATAAAACGATGTTGCGAGAATTTATCACGCAACAGGCCTTCACAGCTTCCGATAGCTTAGGGCATCACCATATCTAAATCCAGCCCTGCATATACGCGTGAATCATTGCAGCGAAGATCTGTCTCAAGAATATGACAACTAACTGCAGTCCCTAGGGTGTTATCCAGCACGGGAGATGGATCACGATTCACCTTCTGGAAGAACGGAGCAGACGAAAATTTATCTTTGTGACCCTCTGAGAAAGAAGAAGCCCGTATCATGAGCTTCAATAAATTCACGCCAAACTATCCTTTCTTGCTCGACCAGCTCAAGGTCTGTGCATGATGTCTTTATTCCGTTTAAGTACATCATCAATACCATTTTCTATGAGTTTTTTTAAAAAATCTCTCTTACCCTGGAAATTCCAGAACAAGGACACCCTTGTAACGCTATCATTTGATTTTCCTTAGTGGGTGACCAATCCAACACCAGACCTTTTCTTAACCTTTTGTTCCGCTAGTGTATGTCTGGTTCTGTCCGTCCTCTCCACATTCGTGATCACATCATTTAATTGATTCTGTTCTAAGTAAGCATCCATTTATGAAAGTCTGTCAATTTTTTGCTGTTGTTGTTATTGTTCACCTGCGTGTTACCGGGGCCCGATAGGGGAACAGAGAATAAAACACTGTACCCTACCAGGCACGTTGTAAAAAGAGATTAAGAAGGGTTGGGCATGAGATTGGTTACCTGTCGTAGATTTGTGATAGGTGATTAAGACTTAGTTTGGTCCCTTCTGAATAGACATAGACATAAGTGATAGTTCAGAGGGAGGTGATAAAATAGAAATAGATTTCACGAGTGTGGTAGAGGAAATATAGTAGATTCTGTCTCTGACACTCGAGAAGCTTCTCTCAGTCAGCCTATCATCTACAACAGAGTTAGATTAGTCAGACAAATCTAATATAATATATATTAATATATCTGTTCCTCACATACACACACACATAAGTGACTACAATAGACACACAGACATGAAACTATGACAATAGAAATATAGATATTTGGGAACAAACTGACCGCCACACTGACTAAGTTTAATGTGAAGTTTAATTATCAAAATAAAATTCCATCACAACATATAAAATTACATCAGACATATACAAATAGTCATAAAGTCAATGAATTGCTACAAGAATGATAGACCCATTGGTATGATCCTTTCCCTCGATGTATAGCCCACAGTCCTGTTAGAAGAAAAGTGCTAGCCCCAAAGAGTCACGGATACATTTGATTTAGTCTAAGATTTCCCTTTAAAGGTATGAACAGACTTTGATATTAGTATGATCTATCCTAAGGAAAAATATTCTTGGCAACAAAATTTTCATAAAGAAATGTAGGACAGCAAAATGGGTGCCAAAATACAACAATAAATGAATCACTCAGTCTTGCATTCACTCTATTCATTCAGCCGTGATCACGGGTTTTTTTTCATGCGTACTTACAGCTTTGGTAGCCTTTTCTGGAAACACAACTTTTATTAGGACATGCACATACAGAATCTTCAATGGTAGCCGTGGCCAAGATAACCCCAGTTCCAAAAAGACGGGTTGAATTCACTGCTTCAGGGAACGTTATCTTGGTTCTACTTATTTTAGGATATCTGGTTCTGTCACATTAAAATTGTCCAGGCACGAACGTTACCACCGAGCACAGTGTCAATAGCTTAGTTTTCTAGTAATGAGGAATGTCAGGTCGGTGCCTTCTCTCAGTATAGGACCTTATTTGGTCCCACCACAGCTAGTCAAAACTCCGTCGGAATGTTACTGATATTAATATTTTGATTGCTACAAGGGCTGCAATGTACTTGAGGTTTTTCTCTGGAAGAATTAAATCAGGCTCGATGGGCCCGTTACTTCATTTAAATCTCTAAAAAAAAAGTTTATGTAATGGGTACTCTGTCCTTCTGGATGCCAATGCAATCTAGACAGGTTTTACTTTATAAACCCAAGTCTTTAAGAAAAATGTTTTTGTTCTTCACAGATATTTCTCCGTACAAAACTTGGCAAAGTTGGGCTACCCAATTTTCACTGAATAAAGAAAAAACAACATCTAAAATACTTATACATATTATTCCTCGGTTATAACTTACATTATAAACTGCCAGCGTAGAGCTGGTCTTATCATTTAAATCTTCTGTGAAATAAGTTATATTAATAAAATCAATCATCATGAATTAGAAATACATACGTATTTCGTCAATACTCAATGATGAATCAGTGCATTTATAAGTTAGTTTTAAAAATATTCTCGACTGATTATTAGCAGTTAAATTAAATTTATTTATAGCTGCATGCGTTTAAGCTAGAAATTATAATTTATTATGCTTTCCATTGAAACACGTCCCTAGAGAATATAACAGACTTATACATTAATTTCTTCTGCACAAAAGAAACTAGTGAAATATACTAGGCGATTTAACACTTAAATCACTCACAAAATACTAGATATATATATTTACCTCCACACAGAACTACAGATTAAATACCACGAACTAGAATCCTTCAATATAATGGTAGTCTAGAACTCGGCAAAATGTTGCCAAGAAACTCAGAACTTTGCAATATACAAGATATTTCCTAGCACGAGTGAACTGTCTATTGCAGATTTAGGAGTATGAATGAAATCAAGTTTAACTACGGGTAGATATATCTTAAACAGACAAAGGATCCCACGTTATTTTGCAACCCCCTTCCCCCCCCGTCTCCCCCGTCTCCCCCTCTCCTTTCTTAACACTTAACTTAGACGCTGCCATAACTGCCAAAATGTGTCTTAGACACCTCCGTCTAACTATTTCTCCTTCCTGAGCAATGCATGAGGGCGCCGTTCACACCTCATGCCGAAAACTCAGCCGAAGAAACGCTGTGTCAGGTGAAAGTGTAGACGATATGTCTGCCATCATGTCTGACTAGACGAAATATCACACTATACGCTCACATCCCGGGGACTGACACATGATGCAATAAAATGCGTTCTAAATGAGAATAGAAACAGGCGAAAGTTTGAATGGGAAAGTAATATTTAGTCGCAAACGAACGAATGCGAAAAAAACTGGAAAAGGATAAAAGAGCGATAATAAAGTAGAGGACACGGGTAGAATAAGAAAAGAAATATAGAAAATTTATTGATCATAAATCTCTATGCGACATTACCCCAAACGGTAAAAAAACGTTTTACCACAAAAACTTCAACAAACACTATGGATAAGCCAAGTACAGAATATAAATCAACTCAGACGCCCAAGAAGGTCCTCTGAAAAGCAGGCGCATGAAGAAACTCAGAGAAAGCCGCATGGAGTCTGGGTTGCTGACTAACCTTACTGCGTCTAGATAAATCTCCAGGATTGGCACCTGGAACGTTCGCATTTTAGGCAGAGGTAGACCAAAAACACATGGAGATGAGAATTGGAGACCGAAGTGAAAATGAGGAGGAAAACGTGGGAAGAACTTGAGCTAGTGGCACTTGATAAGAGGACTTTTCATGTGTTTGTTAATGATTTATGCTCCTTGGGGAGCTAAAGGGCATTGACTGATTGTTGTTTTCCATGTGTCAGAGCCATACAATAAGGCTGACTTGACATCTGAGTTGAAGATTCATATTTTTATACTGGTTTTTTTTTTTTTTTCCTATCCATAACTTCCCATGCAAAGAAAGTCCCCCTGCCTTTTGTAATCATATTATATCAAATTCTGTTTCTCCAACTTCGTTTATACTACTAACAAGATAAATATACAAGTCCAGATATTGTGGAATGTTACTGCAAGTGCTCATCTACCTATAATTATTCGCATTTATTCTCATAACCTGTGTCTTTTCTCTGCGTTTTTTAAGACTCAGTTGTTGTGACCTCTCATAAAGTATTCTCATTTTGTCTCGCCTCTGATTACAGCTATCGACAAGATCAACCAGATTATCGACGAAAACCTAGATCGTCAAGCTATCTATATTTCAGAACCCACAGAATTTCATTACTATTGTTTGATGGCATTGTTTTCCCAGTCCATTTTATAGCCAGTTATAAGAGAAAGAGTCGAACTCACGAACTCACGTTCTTATCTCTAAGGGTTCATGACGAATTTTGCATTTCATGTCTTCAAATGCTTTCCTTAATAGCTTAAGGAACTAATGGGGCACTCCATAATGCCTCGTCAGTTTCCAAAGTGATTTTCTGTGTGTGCTTAACAGAGCATAACAACAAAGTTCAATAGCCATTGTCTCATTAGTTTATCAGATTTGTTGTCTCTTCAGCCAGGCGGCTGTCAAGTTAACTACGATTACGAATCTTTCGTTACCTGTAAGGTTTGTTGGAAAGGCATTTCGAGTCCGTTCATCAGAAGTTCGTTAGTGCCGTGTATCCAACTTCCTCTGTGGCACTACTTCACCCTGACGCCAGTTCTGATCTTGAAGACTCGTCATCACGGTTCATCATATCTGAGCAACTGCCATGTTTGCGTCGAAGGTCCGCTGCAGCGGATTTCCAACGTTTTATGACTCTTGCTTTGGTGGTACACTCTGAGAGATTTTCTTTCCTGTCCATCTCTTCATGTTGTCTTCCCACTTATAGCGCTGTCTTCCTCTTGCATTTATGTCTTCAACACTTTCTTCCATTTCGGTTTTCAGCAAGACAGTCTGTCTTTTTATGTGACCAATTTATTTTATCTATCTAACTTTGATGTCATTGATTATTTCTCTGTTCATCTTTAGTTTTCCTAGGACCTTCTTATTGGTTTTCTGTACTTCCTATCAGATGTACCCCCATTGCATATCAGCATCACAAGAACCTTTTTATTTGTCCTCGTTTTAGCGAGGCGCGCATCGTTCAACCTAGACTTTGTGTCCATCGGTTATATTAGGGCGAAAGGCTAAATATAAAAGACATTGTGGTTTGATATGGTTTTTTCTTCTTTTTTTTGCATCTGTTGTCAATGAGGTGAAGCATCGCATGTGTGATTTATTACTGGTTTATTACTGCATATAATAAAATATGTTTGTTACCTCCCGTTACCGGGGCCGAAAGGGGAGCAAATAATAGCAATAATGCCCCCTTCCGAGCATGTCGTGCATGGCGACTAAGAAGGTTTCAGTGTGTGGCCGGCGACTAAGAAGGTTTCAGTGTGTGGCCGGCGACTAAGAAGGTTTCAGTGTGTGGCCGGCTACCTAACCCTGTAGAAACTCTTTAAGCCGCAAAAACTTCAACAACAATATGGATGAAGACGACACTGCCGATCAATAGGGAACACATTAAGGAAATCTACTGATAACATTACAAGGCAGTCCTTTTTTCTGGAATCCCTTGGGTAAAAGTGGTAGAAGGATACCATACACCACATGGAGGAAAGATCTGAAGACAGAAATTAACCAGATTGAGAAAACACAGAAAGACTTTGAGTTGATAGCACAAGACAGGAGGACTTGGCACAAGTGTGTTTCAAGACGTTTGCTCCTTGGGAAACTGAAGGAAATGATTGATTTGTTTTCACTGGTTACTGACATGTAATTAGAACAGTAATAATTTTCACTTTCTTATAACAAAACACAAATTCAATGTAAATATGATTAATCTACATTATGCAGTAATATTTTTTTGTAAACTACAGTATGTATTGGAGTATAATGCACTTGATTATTCGTCTGTTCGATTTCAACGACGTCAATATTCTCTCCCTTGTTTAACCTTGACCTGATGTTTGTAAACATCCCATTCGTGTTGTGAACGGCCTGGATCTTTCATCGAGGCATCGCGGATTTCATAATATTCGATTAGAAAATAGCGGAATCCTTAAACGCTGGTAATTAAACAATATAACAACGCTCGATCTGCTCAGAATAAGTATTACTAACAACATGACAGAACTAAATCTGCTCTGAATAAGTATTACGTGATACGGTAAAACTTGGACTAAGGTAGGAACAAAATATTAACGGATATTTGTAAGTTCTGTGTGTAGCTCCCGGAGAACTTTGAGGAGACAAATGTAGAAATGGACTATTGCTCACTCACGCATGTCGTATAAGGCGATTAATATGAGATTGTGTACTGGGCTGGTGACCTCATTACGTAAGACATTGCTACATAAACCACGGCTTCTGGAGTTTGTGATTTGTTGCAGGCTTACCCAATGAGACATCAGCAGGGGGCATCTCCATCATGCTTCCTCAGGAGTAAAGATAATAATGAAAAAACAAAACACAAAGATAAAATGTTTCACCTTTCGGTTTTTGCGCTTTCATTACGACGAATTTACACTTATAATGTCAAGCAACATTACAACCCTGTAAGCTCACAAGAATGTTATTCAAAGCCCAATTGGACCGTTCGATTTTCGTAGGACAATCTCCAGAATTGGCAGCTGAAATGTTCGTACAGTAAACGAACAAGGGAGAACTGCATAGGAGGTACCAGAAAGGACAATCACAAGATTAATATGCGTAGTGTGGATTTGTTGAAGGCTTAATTCCTTCACTTGATGCAGTTAATTGTTTTTAAATAATAAATTATTAATGTATTTCCCCCTCCTCCCTTATTTAAATCATTCTATTTTTCATTATGTTTGTTTTCCGTATTATATTGTTTCCATGTCTGTGGCTATGTTTAAAAAAAAGGATGTATGCTTTCTGTTTTAGAGTTCATCTGACAAGTACAAGAAAAAATACAAACCACTCTGAAATCTAAAGACATGTTTCTTTCCACATCATCGTCCTGGCCACGGACTTCTACTTTTCTGTACACTCCCAGAATGTGGCCGATTCTTATCTTAATATTATGTGGAATTTTCGACACTGTGGGAGGTAAGTGAAAAAAAAAGAGTTTATATTCATTTTAAGAAACATTGCAAATGCTGGCAATCGTCTGTCAAAAGTGACAGGAAAAATATAAATACTTTTTTAAAATCACATTTTCTTCCACATTACATCTATGTGGCGCTAAATCTGCAACGATAAGAGTAGATTATGGTCGACAGTGAACCGAAATACTCTTTGGCATCAGCACAATAATGTACAAAAAGCATACATTATCCACGTCTAATCTGCTATCAAATCTTTACTCATAACACCTGTAGTCCTGGAGACACTAAGTTGTGGAGAAACATGATTTCCTACGCCAACATGCACGGCACTTGAAGAACTTCTGTAAATTATGGAAATACATGTAGCTTTTTTTAAAGATTAAGTTCTGTACAACAGCTTCAGAGTTTTGTCTAAGTATTGTTCCGATATTGGTTTGTGGCATTTATGAAGTTATGTCTTCCGACTGTAAATAACTTCGTTAATTATCTTCCTTTTAGAAGAGTGACTGGGTTTGAAGGTGTTTATACAGACGTGCAAACATTAAAATGATATGATAGTTTAATATGTAGGTTAGAATGCAACTTTGTTAATTCAAGCATTTGTTACCCCTCAGACTCTCGTGAAGCAAACTCTTACCATCAATTCATGCCACGCCTTCCTGTCCTCTGCCACCCATTCCAGCTGTTTCAGTATTTTATATACTTTTGTTATGTCTGTCTCCAGTATTCTTCTCCGTGATTGCTTGGGAGGGGGAAGGGAGGGGGGGGGGAGGGGGGGGGGCTCATTCTTTTCATTTTCTTATTAGGATTTCCGAACAAGACTTGCTTGGAAATCCCACCTTCTTGTTTCCTCAGTGTGTGCTCTATCCAACTTAAGCGTTGTTTTCCTCCCCTCCAGATTCACTGTATTTTGTCTGCCATTTCCATCTGTCATACAGTGGTGATCTTTATCATTTTGCTTTAAAGTTTCTGCTATGCGCAAGCGTCCATTTATGAAAGTCTGAAATTCTGGGTAGTAGTTCTTATTGCTCGTTTATTAAGAGAAAAGTAGAAACTGAGCTCGGAAGAAGTAGTGTTATTCTCAGGACGTAAGGAAGAAAGCACATCTCCCGGCGAAGGTGTGACCCTAACGCTGTCAAAGCAGGCACATACGGTACCCATAGAATGGGAAGCAATGAGACACAGCCTAATTTTAGCAGCATTCAAAACTTTGGGGGGAAATAATAAATAAAAATATGATCTAATGCTATGCGATAATTCCTTGGATAAGAATGTCTGGGAAATCGTTAACCAATCTCCCAATTAGGATGATGCAAGATGAATTATATCTGATCCAAAATTACAAGTTGGAAGGAATCTGTCGAAGTCTCTCCTTGGATTGGATAAAGGCGGGACCCACGAACGGAGCACTAAGTGAATAAATAAATCAACGCGCCACAGCTACGCCACTTTTCATCTCGTACTCCCAGAGCGAACATCAGCAGCAGTTATCAGCGCTAGTATTTATCAAAGATCTAGATAGAACTTCATTACTAGAAATAAGCCAAGTACTAATATTAATGTCACGAGAGGGTTGATTGTTATAGAAATTATTAAGTATCCTGGACACAAAATTGTATCAGGTGATACCAGGATATTGCCAGATAAGATACTGGTCTTATAAGTAATACCACCTTCTCTGAAAAGAGTAAGGGTGTATGGACATCAAAGGTAGGATCAAGCTGTATAAGTTCCTAGAGAAGATGGTAATGTATTACCCTAAGTTCCTACACGCTCCTCTCAAGATCCTCCTCTGTTAATATTAATAGCTCTGCTAGGGGAATTAACTAAACTGTCTACCAACAAGAACAGTAACTTAACTTAAATAATTTAAGTAAGTCTGCTGGTAAATATTTACAATTTATTTTTACAAGTTTTCCTTTTCTGTTTGAAAATCTTTCAAGGAACTCAAAATTTAATTTACAACATTAAATAAACAAAACACTTGAAAATTGTTCAAAAGTATCAAAAGTCTCTAAATTTGTAGAAAATTCTTCTCTCTTGGTTGAACTCACTCTGGTTGTAGAATATTTATATCTTAAGACCCATCGTATTTCACAGTTATTGAATGATTGTTTATACTGGCTATAACCATGCCCAAACAGATGTCATCATTAGATATTGCTGTCTTTAATAGTGGTTTGACTGGTGTACTCTGAACAGTAGCCTTGTTTGGCCACTTATCTGGTGAATTGAAGCCTGTCACACTTCTGACATGGAAGGAAAAGTCACATGAGGTGACACAGGCAGTGGATACTTGGTGGCTGTCCCGATTAACAACAAGGGCGCTCGCACCACTAGTTCCTGCAGTAGTGGCTGACTCTTTAACGTGTACTTGGATGACAGGATATAACCTGAAACACATTTGATTAACCACTATATTGTCTATCACTATCCCTCTACTACAGATGTAGGGGATGAGAGACAGTTTCAGACAGTGTGCAAGTAGACGCACAGGGCATAATATATCAGTAACAACACAATCCAAGTCACTGTGAATACAATTTTCTCCAAATCCTTAGTTAGAGCCATTTGTCCATGATCCGCCTCAATACAATTATTAGGTCTTGTGGAAAACACTAAGTAATAGCTTAAACAATACAGTACTACAATTCCTTTCATCCTTTCCTTTGTTCCTGATGGGTGGTCCATTCCTACAAGAAATAATTCTTTAAATGCTTTTCTAAAACCATGGACACCCTTTCTGCTTCCATTCTGAATTTATTTAAATATACACAGGCTTAGTTAACCTCCAGAAATTACACAGTACAGTAGTTTGAAACACATCTACACACTTCCTAACGAACAAGTTAATCTAACTAGAATTATATATATATATATATATATATATATATATATATATATATATATATATATACATATATATATATATATATATATATGTCGTAGATTTGATAGGGGAATTAAGACTTGGGTTGGTCCCTTCTGAATAGATTAGAATAAGTGATAGTCACAGTGAGAGATAGTAATAGCAATAGATTTCCACGAGTGAGATGGTAGACTGTGATAGAGGCTGTCTCTGAAATCGAGAAATCTTCTCTCTTTCACCTATCTTCTACGACAGATTTAGAAGAGTCAGACAGTCTGAACACATATATATATATTACATATATATATATAGTTCTATCCACTCACGTGCACGCACATACAAGACGACAGTTAGACGTACAGACGTGTGAAACTATAACAATGATTATACAGAAAATTTGGAACGAGCTGACCAACGCGCTGATTAAGTTCTCGAGAAATTGTAATTATCGTAATAAACTTCTATCACAACATACAAATATTACATCAAGCATATACAAATAGTCATAAAAATCAAGGAATTGCTACAAGAAATGATAGATCCACAGTTATGATCTTCCCTCGATGTTTAGCCCACAGTCCCGATAGGAGAAAGATGATAGCCCAAAGAGTCACAGATACATATGATTTGGGTCTAATATTTTCCTTTTTGAAGGTATGGTCAGACTTGATATCTCTGGTCTATTCTAAGGGAAATAAGGTTAGCAGTATTTGCATAAAGAAAGTTAAGTCAGCAAAAATGGGTGCCAAATTACAACAATAAAGAAATCACTCAGTCCTGCATTCACTCTATTCATTCAGCCGTGATCACGTGCATTTGTTCATACTCACAGCATTTATAGCCACTTCTGGAAACACAATTTTTCAGGACATTTACATGCAGAATCGTCAATGGCAGTCTTTGACCAAGAAATCCCCAGTTCCAAAAAGACGGGATGAATTCTCTGCTTCAGGGAACGATTCCTTGGGTGTTCTTATTTTTCGGATGTCTGTTTTAAGTCACATTAAAATTGTCTAGGCACGAACGTTAATAGCAAGCACAGTGTCACTAGCTTAGCTTTCTAGAAATGAGGAATGTCAGATCGCTGTCTACTTTCAGGATAGGACTATATTTGGTCACCACATCACTAGTCAAAACTCCGTCGGAATGTTACTGACGTTAATATGTTACTTGCCACACAGGCTAAAAATGTACTTGAGTTGTTTCTCAGGAAGAATTAAATATGGCGCGATAGGCCTGTTACTTCCTTTAACCTTCAGAGTACTTGTAAAGATTATGCACCAAGGTTTTTTAAGGAAAATGTTTTAGTTCTTCACAGAAATCACTCTTCAGTACTTAACGCTGGCAAAGTTTGGGTTAACCCCAGTATTCACCGAATAAAGGAAAAACACATCTAAAATAATTATACATACTAGGTACACGTTATAACTTACATTTTTAAACTGCAAGCGTACAGCTTGACTTGTCATTTAAAACTTCCCGGAAAATAAGTTATATACATAAAATCAATCACCATGAATTAGGAATACATACGTATCCCGTCAATACTCACTGATGTAGCATTTCAGTTATAAGTTAATTTTAAAATATATTCCCGTCTGATTATTTAGCAGTAAAATCAAATTCATTTATAGCTGCGTGATTTTAAGCTAGAAATATAATTTATTCTGCTTTCCACTGAAACACGTCACTAGAAAATAATACAGACTATATTTTAAGCACTCTGCACAAAAATCTAACTAGTGAAATAAGCGATTTAACACTTAATCACTCACAAAATATTAGCTACTTAATGTAATATTTACCTCAACACAGAACTACGGTATCACAATGAAACTAAGAGATTTCACTTATAAGTTTAAGTATCTAGAACGAAGTGACCACGTCTACTGCAAAATGGAGAATGAGTGCAATCAAGTTTCAAACTCTGGTTAATATCTTAAACCAGACAAAGGCTCCTACTATTTCCAAAAACCCGATCTCTCCCCTTCTCATTAACACCTACGTTAACTAGGAGACTACCATGAACTGTCACTTGTGCGTCTTGACACCTCACGCCAAGAAGTTGGCCCTTCTGAGCGAATGCGTGAGTTTCATATCACACTTATCGCCGAGACCAAACCGTATAAGCTACGCGTTAGATGGAAATTTTCAGACAAAGTATCTGCTCTGAGCGAGCATGTCTGGCGCGATTCACACTTCCGTCTAACTATCGGACAGTGAGCGCTCATGTCAGATGCGAATGTCAGACAACCCGTCTCCACTGCAGAGGGCAGTTTTCACACTTCGCCGGGAGCTAGCCTGACGAAACTCCCGAGTCATGAGAAAAGTACAGACGCATGTCTGCTATCTCTGTCTGAGTTAGACGAATATTCACAGTTTCGTCCACTGACATCTACATAATAGAGTGCGTATCAGTATGAGAAAGAAAAACGGTAAGTGTGAGAATGGGAAAGAACATACAGGCAATTTTAATGTGACTTAAAACAGACATCCGAAAAATAAGAACACCCAAGGAATCGTTCCCTGAAGCAGAGAATTCATCCCGTCTTTTTGGAACTGGGGATTTCTTGGTCAAAGACTGCCATTGACGATTCTGTATGTAAATGTCCTGAAAAATACGGGAAAAGGATACAGAGTGATAATAAAATAGAGGACACGGGTGGAAGAAAGAAAGAATATAGAGAAAATTTATTGATCATAAAACCCTCTGTGACAATATATATATATATATATATATATATATATATATATATATATATATATATATATATATATATATATATATGTACATTCTTTCTTACCCTGAAGTACATACAGTCGAGCTGTTAATAGTCACGCAGCCTGCTCTCAGATGCAGAAGGCAAAGAAGTCTTCACTGACAGAACTGGCGCTCTCGCTGTATTTGACAATTTTTTATGGCCTGCTTTCCATTTAGGGCACGTCCTATATATAGGCCAAGGCAGAGGGAGCTTTACTGCTAAAGTGTGTTTGCGTTCCGAAATACAGGCATACATTTTTCCAGATGTGCAAATATGAAAAACTAGTAATCTACATATCCTCCTTATTCCTGGATCGATTTCCTTCAGCTTAGGCTTAAATTACGCCCTGGATTATTCTTTCTTTTTCTCGACAATTGTCTTTTATTATCATACTACCATATTTTCTTAGGCGTAGCCTAAACAGCAACATTTTTGACTTGCCTGATGTCTCGATGCATTCCACTCGAGATTTATCCATTATTATATTACTTCCCGTGGACATTTTTGCACACTCTATTAATTGAACATTCATATTTGTGAATTATTGACCTCTGCCATGCTGTACTTCGCTCATAAGTCTGTAGCTTACCTCCAATTGAAACAAGGTTACACAGATTTGAGCTCGTCATTGTTAGGCTAGTACTTGTGTAAACACTATGCATGAGGGTGCAATTCCATTGGTTCGTCTATCATACAGTTTTTATAAAGTATGGCGTACCGTTGGGGTAAGAATGACGTGTTGTGAATCAGACTTCACGAAAATTAACCTCAGTGATAGTAATACTTTCAGTACGAGAATTTAATGTCAGTTTTAGTATTTCTCCTAGCTTTACAAGCAACTTTCATTTCCTCAAATACTGATATGTAGTAAACACGTGTGACATTTTCAAACTGGGGCAATCCAAATTATTTTCCCAGCAATGCTGAAAACAGGCGGCCACTGAGTTGCGTACCGTTATAAAAATCCACAAATACGGAGAGTTAACGGACTCGGTAGTGTTTTTTTTTATTCTACACTCTCAAATGGTCATACTACGTGCTATAAAATAATCCGATTAGGAAAGATCCTTGGAAGGATCCCTCATTTGTTCATAGCAAGGTTGGATGATAAAAAAAATCAAGTTCGATACCAAGATAACACCCCCATATCTGATGCTGGAAGGAGAAAAGACATAACACAAACTGTATAAACCAAGCGGTCTATCTGCGACGATAGACAGACAAAGCGCCAACTGCCTAAACGTACTAACGAGACCAACCATTTTCGCTTAATCTTGCGATACTTAAATTCAACCATTACTAACTTAATATAACTTTATAACCAATTAAATAAACATTAATTACAGACTAATAAACCCCTGTCAATGATGAAAATGCATAATAATCTAAAGTAATTTGATTCTGCATTTGAGTCAATTAACTTGTCTTAACTTGTTATAACTTTGAATTTTGTTGACTTTTGTTAATAGTTACGCTCTAATTTTACTTGAATAAATATGTACACTTCATTTTTTTATTTTTAAAGAAAAGAATTCGAGTTGTACAATTGGTGTCGTCACTTCGCGTTTCATGTTTGTTATGACCGGGGAATTCAAGTTAGGGCTTTTGATCTATCGAACTATTGATCTATTTACCTATTTCTATTGTCTTTAGTTCTGAGGATAGAAATAAATCTTGCTCTGGTCACTTCAATCTTTTTTTTAAGTGTCTATCTATCTATCTATCTATCTATCTATCTATCTATCTATCTATCTATCTATCTATCTATCTATCTATCTATCTATCTATCTATCTATCTATCTGTCTGTCTGTCTGTCTGTCTGTCTGTCTGTCTGTCTGTCTGTCTGTCTGTCTGTCTGTCTATCTATCTATCTATCTATCTATCTGTCTCTGTCTGTCTGTCTCTGTCTGTCTGTCTGTCTGTCTGTCTGTCTCCCTACCTGTCTGTCTGTGTCATTTAGCAAACAATGTTTTCTCTGTGCATTGTTAACGGTTCCTACACGCCAAGTTGTTATTTTTCCGGCGAACGGATGTCATGCTTATCAAATGTATACCTTTTCTGTTATTTTTTCTTCTCGCTTTCTCTCCTTAGCATCCAGCATTTTAACTAATTTAATATCCTTTCTTTAACTGACAGTCTATCCGACTATCACTTTTGCTTATCTCTGATGCAGTTTTAATACAAGCAGCTTCTGTATTTTTTTGTTCACCTTATATTGATCCTCTTCTTGTTTGTAATCATTTTTGTCACTTCAGAACATAAATCAATCTCCGCATGTGTTATTTCTTTTCCTTTGCCCTTTTCTCCGCCATTTTGGACTTAGCCTGTTGTCCTTGACCCCATCCACGGACCGCAGCTTTTACGCAATTATTTTGTGAGCACAGGCGATTACTTCGTTGTGATATTCTCTCTCTCTCTCTCTCTCTCTCTCTCTCTCTCTCTCTCTCTCTCTCTCTCTCTCTCTCTCTCTCTCTCTCTCTCTCTCTCTCTCTCTCTCTCTCTCTCTTACTGGTCACAGAATATTTTATATAAGCATTTGCGCATACGTCCCATTATAACCTACGGAGCTTGTGTCTATATGCGTGCCTGGACAACATGAAGCAAAAACTTAAGTTAACAATTCACCTCGCTTTTTCTTAGAAGTGTTTCTGATAGGTTGTCTTTGCCAACGGGCTTTCCTTATTGTTCCTGTCATTTTCTGATGTTATTTATTCCCTCATTTGGGGTCATTGATTTTTAACAATCGCTTTCTTTGTATTTGTCACTCGGTTTAGTCTTCTATATTCACCTCGCTAGATCTCATATTTTATTTTGCAACACTCGTTCAAAACCAATCTTTCCTCTAAGCCCCCCCCCCCCCTCCCCCCCATCCTTTTTTTTCTCGCCCTATCTGTGTGCGTGTGTGTGCGCCTCTCTCTCTCAAATGTTCTCTCTTTTTTCCTCGGAAATTATTTTATGAGCCGTCGTTCATTCCTCGACTTTCTGTACTTGACCTCGTTTTTCAGCATTGTTAAGATTTTGTTTTACATAGGGTTCCTGAATTTATGCAAATAAAATCTCGTTCTATTTTAAGCTTTGAATACCTGTACGTCAATTCACATTAAAGTTGGATTTTTATCTGGCTTTCCTTTTTACATAATGTGTTTTCCGTCATTTGTTTTGTTCCACTTTTGTCTTTATCACAAGATTAATCCGAGAATTTACCGTGGAGGGTTGGTCCTGGTTGATCTGATAATAAGGGTGGCTCAGAGGTACCCACAACCAGATGAAATAGAGGTAGAGTACAAGGAAGGCGAATTTGGAAGCCAGGATGAGTTCCACAAAACAGCCTCAAAGATTCAATATCCCGTGACACTATTAGCCCCCACTCAGCTATCCATCTCACCCCTCCTATGGGTCACATGCCCGCACCCTTTTCCTTCACGCAATGTAAAATAAAGAAGAGAAAGGAAATATAGTTTTTAGTCTCTCGCACTCTCTTTCGTTCCCTCGCTCCTGATGCGAAAACTTGGTTTTATAAAAATCACACAAATGCGAGATTTATTAACTTAAAGGCTATATACACTCAATATATACACATACAAATAAATATGTTCTATACCATCAAAAGGTGGTATGCACGCATAAATATACCCGAAGCAAACCTAATAACAAAATCCTTGGTCAAAACAGGAGCCGCGGTAGGTGAATAAAATCTTATAGATAATTAACTATGGTATGGTTATGGCGTTATCACAAAACCACTGTTTGCTAAAGGCACTGTATACTGGAGTGACTTCTCGTGAGTTCTGCTCGCTCTTTCTCGATACTTTTGAAATATACTTGATAGTAATAATAATAATCATAGAAATAGAGAGTTCTGTTCTGAACTGATCTCATTGCTTATGAAAATACTTTCATTATATTCCACAATACACTGGTGATGGCGCCAGTGGCGTCACTAGGGTTGGTGTTTCCCAGTGCGGTAACTCATGATGTCACCCCTCATGGACCTCCTCCCGTACCAGACCATACAGAATCCTTAGTAATGCTTTTTGTACTAATGTTACTCGTAAATCGTAATTACCACATATCACTGAATGTAATGGCTATAGTAGTGACATAAACAACTAGCAAAATCAAAATTACACCTTTAAATTATAATATCATACGCACAGCCTAAATGTATTTACATTTACATAGTTTCATGCTGTGAAAGTGAAAATGCGGTAAGAAAACAATATAATTCGAAGTAAAAACGTAGGTATATTGATACAGTACATGTAAGCTGGGCTTACGAAAAATGTTTTTGTGGTTATAACTAACTACAGGGATATTTTTATAATTTAAAAAAAAAAAATTCTGCTGAAACACTGCACAAACATTTTGTAGACAGTCATTTTGGTGTCACCCCCTCTTATGGTGTCACCGGGTGCAGTCCGCACCCCCCGCACCCCCTAGTGACGCCACTGGATGGCGCTCATATGTGTGATCACAGGGATAACAACAGGCTTTGTTGTATTATTTGTCGAATCTCCAAACGGGGTCGAATAAATAAATATCTTAAGAGATGACTTATCACCACTGTTCGTGATAGGATGGCTGTGGTCAGCTTTCAGCTTGCAGCTGGTCGCCTCGTGCGCCTCCGGTCACTTGCGATGTTTCTGGCTGGTGTAGTGATTCAACACGTCCTGCGGTAAGCTTTACAGTGTAATTCCTTTACACCTTGCTTTGGCTGGGATTGCTTTAGCTTGTTAGCTTGCGTACGTTCGCTTGTCTGCGTAACATGCTAGATTGGCTGACAGGTTGCCTTTCACTGGTGGTTGCAGTAGTGGTTTGCGTATCTGCGCCTAGTGCGGTGGATGTTAACCCCTTCGTATGTTTGTACATTCTACGTCAGTACATCTGTTATTAACTAAGTCATTATGTCTGTAGCTACGTCTGCGTGGGCATTCAGACTTGGTACTGGTGGAGTTAACAAGGCTTCTCAATGTCGTCGTCTTTAACGCTGTTATGAATATAAATAAAGCCTCATAAGTAACTATTTCGACTTGAGAATGTGGTATCTGTGTGTTTTCGTGTCTTTTACATCCTGTGTTTGCAATCATATAGTTACCATCCATATCGTTGTGGTGTTTATTGTAACGTGTTGTAGTTTGGGCATTTACGGTGAGAGAAAAATGAATGATATTTACATTGTTTATAGTTAAATTAAAATAGATGGGTAAATTAAACTAAAAAGGGTGTGTATTATTATTTCACAAATATTATACAGTGACCTTGATTCCTTATACCGAATCTCTGGTCTGAAACAATAACGGTTAGTCAAAGCTACTGCTTGATGCCAATATTACTCTCTGGTCCAAGAAAATTCCCTTCCACTTGGTTTAGTAGCAAAATCGCATTAGGTCAAGACACACGCTGACGGATTGTCTCACAATGACGATCGCCCGAGCTTTCATCAGTTTTAAAGACTGCTCTTAACTAATCTTCTCCTATGCATTTTTCGTAAACATTCTAGTATTTTTATATTTGTTTTAAGCCGAGATAGGCGTATCAATTATCAATTTCTGTGTGACAATCTGTCTTCCTTCCTGTCAAGGTGTTTGATGAAATCTCAGATGTTCCATAAATATAAATCAAGGTATGTTCTCTGATTCTTGTCGCTCGATCCCATCTTTTGGATTGTTACATCATAGCTCAATAGTGCGTTTCTCCCCTGTCCCGTCGTCTCTCAACAAACAATCTTTCTGCGTTCCGTGTTTGATCATCTATGTTATCATGCGCTGCGTTAACAACGTCAAGCTGGCTTATACGATCTACTCCTCAATTCTAACAAACAAATATAGCGGTGATGTGACAAAATGAAAATAAGTTTGAAGAGTCGAAATGACAACGTATACGCTCGCGACAGTCTCTGTTATATCTTTATGTTATGTGTTACCTCTACACCTCATGGTAGAAGGGGAACGACTAAGTAAGTAAGTATGTTATGTGTTATTGGCTCACGAGGAGCCGCGGTGGCGCAGTTGTTAGTGCACTGGCTTCCTAGCTCGGTGGTCCATGGTTCGAACCCCAGTTGAGGTGTTATTTTTTTAGACCGCAAACGGCCCCGAGGTCCACCCAGCCTCGTGAATTGGGTACCAGAGCAACTCTGGGAAGGTTAAGACGGCCGGCGCGATGCTGACCACATCACCCTTAGTGTGCCGATGGTCAAGAAAATATGGGCCTAACACCATATTCCCAATGTGCCTCAATGGGCATGTAACGGGATCCTATTGGCTCCCTGTTAGTCTATATTGCTATAGTAAGAGCAGAATTTGACCAGCGGCCAAAACGTCAAATATGGTGTTATAAAATGTAAGTGTGTACTTCTCTCGTATATTTTTGAAAACAGTGTTATCCTGTATCTATCTCACATGTTGTTATTGGAGAATGATTGCGTGTTATTGAACATGTCATAAAAGCAACTAAGAAAGAATGGCTAGCAACTTCATCTAAAACATATTACTATTTTTCAATTCTAGGGGCCCATGAATTATTTTAAAGCATACTTTCTGTTTTCTATCTGCTCTGTTCGGTTCTACGCGCAGCTTTCCAATTTATCTTCCAGTATCTACAGGTTGAAAAGTCACGTGCTAGTTTTTGAAATGTTATTTCTTTATTTTTATCCAACTACTTAATAAAAAAATAAACGTCAAAATAAAGACACTTGACTGCCCTTTTATTACAAAACAATGTTATCACATTAACATTACAACTCAACGTGAGATCCAGTCTGTTGAACACATGATGTCATAGCGGGTAGCAACTTTTGCTGTCTCTTGTCTTCTTCTTCTTGTATCCTTAGGCAGTCAGTGGCCATCACGCCTAGTTGCGTCTAGCAGGGCAGCAACAAACTGTCCCCATGTTTCTCAGTCCGTGGCTATCCTTCATGCCGTGTCCCAACTTCGGTTCATGCTTTGCATCTAAGCCTCTACTACCTCCGCCAGGTTGCCTTTGGTCTGTCTGTCTTTCGCCGTCCTTCTAGGGTCCATAGCATAGCAGGTATGGTGATTCTGATGGTTTCAGGGTCCCTTTCAAGTACATGACCAACCCAGTTCCAGAGTCTGACTGCAATGATGGTGTGCATGCCTTTTTTACTGCATTGTATAAGCTTGCTGTCTCTTGTAGCATGAAGATATTGGCCATTTTAAATTGTATTTTGTTTCTGGGAATAAAATGTAAAACTTGTTAATCTTATGGCAGCTATTGCTCCTTATTTTAACATTTGTTTCGTGTATACACAATAGATACCAGATGACTTATACACATTTGAAAATAGGAACTGATTTTTCAGTCACCTTGTTCACTCGGTGACTCTAGTTTTCCGCCCTGTATAATTAAACATATGTGGATTCCTTCGTTTAATGACTAAAGCGTTAGGTAAAGTGAAGCAGGCGGAAATTTGAGAAAGCCATATTGCTTACTCTCAGTTCGTAAAAGGTCTTGCTATTATAATATCGTGTTAGAGTTTCAGACTATTCTGAAATGCGTATTCAATTTTTTTTTTTTTTTTAATTTGGGGGGTAAACGCAATACTGTAAAAGCCCCCTGTAGTTTCTGGGGGTCTCTGAGGAGATAAAGAGGCGACTAACTTGAATTTTCTAATGAAGCTGGCAACCTAATAATATAAAACATATTGCTACAGAACCCATCGCTGCAGGAGCACTTGAATGTTTTGATGCAGGCATTCTGCAACGGTAGCAGCTGCAGTAGTACTCCTTGCTCCATACGGAGGGAAAAGGAAATGAAATTATAGTGTAAAGAGAAATAAAATAACTAGTACAATTAATACCCTACTCAAAAAACAATTTAAATATTTTCGTAATAAAATAAGTATGTAATATGTACAATAGTTATATAATAAAAAGTGGATATTATATATATATATATATATATATATATATATATATATATATATATATATATATATATATATATATATATATATATATATATATATATATATATATATATATATACTGAAGCACATTAAAAACGCACCACCTGTATAATCCAGGAACAGAGTGTGAAATGTAAATATAAGTGTGTACAAGTTTACATATTTGGAATCTTTATTCATTTTCCTATGAATCCATGCTGGTCATTAATTTGTACATTTGATTGTTATGAAATTCATTGCATTCTGTGCAGGCAAGGGAGAAAACCAAAAATACAAAAAAATGCACGTGCGTTATCCTGCTGGAGAAGCTGCAAGTCTGGATAAATTGTGAACGCAGGAGCAACCAGTGCATCCAGAACCTCATCTCGATATGTCACAGCATTAACATTTCCACGGAAGAGGTGAAGAGGCAAGCGATGGTGAAAACTGAATCCTCCCCAAATGTGAATACTGCCACTTCGAAATCGGTTGACACAGCAATCTGCAAAGCGCTCTTCACACCGTCGCTAAATCCGCATACGTCCATCTGCAAAGGATATGTTGAATCTGTTCTCGTCTGTGAATAGGACAGCATTCCACTGCAGTCTAGTCCATCTGATATGTTGCTCTGCCCATTGCAGGCGCTGCTAACGATGTCTGTGAGTCAAGTTTGGCCCAACATAAGGTCGTCTTGCAGTAAGGCCTGTATCTCTGAGTCGTCGTATGACTGTCATTCGAGAGACTTGCCCACGTCTACCCACTATTGCTCTTGCTGTTTGACTTGCCGGGAGAGTACGATTCCTTAGGTGAATCAGCACAATATGACGATCTTGCGCAGGGGTAGTAACTCGTGGTTGGCCACTCCGAAGTCTATCCCGGGCACTGCCAGTGGTTCCGTAACGTTAATTGAGACGTACAATAGTGCTGTGGTGGCAATTCATCCTTCTGGCAATGGCCCGCGAGCTCATTCTGGTCTCCAACATACCAATGGCTCGTTGGCGGTCGTTTTCAGATAGTCGTGGCATTTCAAGCACATGTGCTGGGTGTTTTGTCTCAACGGCCTTTTTATACCGAGTATACTGCCAGAACGCGTACACATTTTCAGGGTCATAGCTGTTGGGAATCGTGTTGCACGTGTAACTTTCATCGTTTTCATGTAGTCTGTACACACACCCGTGGGTTGAATCTTGCACTTTCCATTCCATCAGCCATTCGCTCTCTACCTCATGGCAAACACGGGGAAAATCCTTTCCCACACTTTTTTTTGCCAGCTTCTCGGCATCAGTATATATAATAGTGGTGCGTTTTTAATGTGCTTCAGTATATATATATATATATATATATATATATATATATATACATATATATATATATATATATATATATATATAACAGATGTAGTAATGACAGGGGGTAAATGTGGCATACGATAACACTGGCTAACAAAAAAAAAATTTTTTTTTCTTTCTCTAACATTTCTATGTTTTTCTGGTCAATTTTAATGCGCTGTTTTTAAATCTGCAAACCGTTTTTCTCTATCAGGTCGGGATCTCTAGAAATACGCAATTGAAGTTTTTTAACAACGCATACAGTATTACAACATCATTTGTACAAGAAGTATAACAGTTATGTAGGCTTGAATTTCTTTGCAGTCGACTTTCGTCGGTGAATGGCATGTGGTACATCGCGATGAAGCATCCAACAATAATCGGCAAGCATGGTCACACTCCACCGTCCTTGATAACGTGACTCCATTACGGCGATATCTTGATGGAATCGTTCTCCATGTTCATCGCTGACTTCGCCAAGGTTGTCAGGGAAAAAGTCAAGATGCGAATCGAGCAAATGGATTTTGAGGGACATGTTACAGCCCATAATTCTGTATGCATCTATGCACTGCTTAACAATATGCACATAGTCGACAGATTTGTGATTTCCCAGAAAGTTATCGACGATCGATTTGAATGCCATCCATGCGCGAAGTTCACTACCATGTAACAAGTTCTCGAATTGTTTGTCTGCAATAACTTTCCTAATCTGAGGTCCTACAAAGATACCTTCCTTTATCTTTGCATCGCTAATTTGCGGAAACTTTTCTCGAAGATAAGTGAAAGCTTTGCTCGTTTTATCTAACGCTTTTACGAAATTCTTCATGAGCCCCAACTTTATATGTAACGGTGGTAAAATGATGCTGTCTTTGTTAACTAATGGCTCGTGTATTACATTTTTATGCCCGAGCTGCATACGATCCCTGATAGGCCACACCTTTCTTGCATAATGTTCCTGTCTGTTGCGGCTGTCCCATTCACATAGGAAGCAACAAAATTTAGTATACCCAGTCTGCATGCCCGTGAGAATTGCAATGACCTTTAGGTCTCCACAAATCCGCCATTGGTAGTCATTGTACTTTATTTTTGCCAAAAGTATAGCCATATTGTCATAAGTTTCTTTCATATGAACAGAGTAGGCGACTGGAATTGATGAAAATAAATTTCCATTATGCAATAACACGGCTTTTAGACTAGTCTTGGAAGAGTCGATGAAAAGTCGCCATTCGTTGACTATGTGCTCATGACCGAGGTGCACCATTAGACCTTTTACATCTTTGCAATAGCAAATGTCATCATCCATCTCAAAGTATTGAACAAGTTCTCTGTGTCTATGACGAAATTTAGATATCGGAGTATTGGGCGCTAAAAGATTCCATTCTTTGAGTCGCGAACCGAGTAATTCCGCTTGTCCTTTGGTAAGAGCGAGATCACGTATTAGATCTGAAAGTTCTGAATGGTTAATTAAGTGAACACCATCATTCACCGGTATATAATCCGAGTCAGAATTAGTTTCTAAAGCAGGTAAACTATCACTTTCTGATGGTTCATTCACGTCCAACGGATATTGTTCTGGTGGAACTGGGATCGGACACGTGATTGGATCATGAGGCACTGGTTTCGAAACCGATTCAATATTTGGATAAACCACAGACTTTCTAGTTTTAAAAGTGAAACCATGGATATTTGTCAAGCAGAAGTAACAATCAGTAGCGTGATTTGTCGGTTCACGCCATATTACTGGCACTCCAAAAGGCATCGACTTATGCTTCGGCGATTTTCGTAACCAACCTGCCAATGTATTTGCACAAGTCGAACAAACTGCATTTGGCTTCCAAGATTTATTTGCATCATCAACTTTCGAATCGAAATAAAGTTCATATGCTTTCTTTAGCAATGGTGTAAAGTTTTTCTGGTGAACACGATCGGTAAAATATCCGCACACGTAACAGAACAGATCAGCCGAATTTCTACAACTTCTAGAAGCCATATTTCACTCAGAATTATTTTAAAATACAATAACTATTTGAAATATAACCTAACATATGTCATGCATCTTTTAGCAGTATAAAAAGTAGAATTATTTTGCATTTTATTAATTTTTAAAAAGTTATATAGTAAAAATGAAATGGAGCAAATAACAGTTTCCCAAAAATATATTTATTCACAAATATCTTAAGAACCTGACGTGATAGAGATAAACGGATTTCAAATTTGAAATCAGCGCAAGAAACTGACCTAAGAACACTTATTCTTATATAAGAAAGAAAAATGTTGTTTGTCAGTGTAATTATTAATATTATGTGTATGTATTTATATAATATAGAATGAACATCTCATATTACTAAATATTATTATGTGACGGTATTGCCTCCCCTGCTTTGCAGTAGTGGTCCAACAGTGGCCAAAGCTTAAGAGTATCTAATATGGGCCTTCAAAGGTGTCTACCTTCGCACAAGATTACTCTTGGCAGAGATGTAGACAGAAGGGTAATGTCGCTTCTATCCCATAGGAGTTTTCACAAGATATTCAGATAAGCGAAAACAATGCTGCTTTGGCTGAGTACGTTAATTCTAGAATCTGCCGACAACTTTTGTGAAGAATTAAGCAATGATTAATTTTAGCTCGTTAAGACCCCACCCCTGATTTACTCATTGGAATTCTTATTAACCTGGTATAGCTCTGTTTAGAGTGTGTGTAGTAAATTGACTGAGACAAACATGCAGTACATTTAAAAGGATTAAATCGAAGTTAAATTTGTAAAATTACAAATAACAAAATTTAATAATTGTCGTAGATTTTAGAAAGGGGAATTAAGACATTGGTTGGTCCCTTCTGAATGGAAATAGAACAGGTGATAGCTCAGTGAGAAATGATAATAGAAACAGATTTTCACGAGTGAGATGGTAGAAATTTAATAGAGTCTGTCCCTGAAATCTAGAATCTTCTCTCTTTCAGCCAATCTTCTACAACAGATCTAGAGGAGTCAGACAGTCTATTAGAATATAAATTTATATATACAGTACTTTGCAAAAAAAATGGCAGTCATATTGCTCAGCTAAATAAGCTGAAATCTAATTAAATATGTATGTTCTGCCCCAAATTTGCACTCCACTGAAGTGAGCAAACACTACCAAAAGTAAAAAAAAAATTAGCGTAGAGTAACGTCCCTTGATAATAGAGCAGACGACAATTTCTAATGCTAGTGGCAGAAAATGGATACAAAGTCAAAGTGTATGTTAATTTCACGGCTTTGGAATGAAGGAAATCAAACATGTTCCAATATTTCTGAAACCTTGAACATTCCTGAGCGGATTGTCTACAGAGTTGTGAGTAAATTAAAAGCAGGTAATGGAATCGAGCGAAAAGAAGGTAGTGGGAGGCCAAGAATTTTGGACACAAAGGACCATCGGCGTCTCGCCCAAATCGTTCGGGCTGGGTCAATGAAGAGTGTAGAAAACATACGGCAGCGCATGATCGAGTTGGGAAGCCCAGAGGTATCTAATGCTACTGTCAACCGGGAGCTACACAGGATGAATTACACAAAAAAGCGGGTAATTTCGTCACAATTGCTCACAGAGACTCACAAACAGATGCGCTTGAACTGGTGCCACGAACATCAAAATTTGTCATGGGACAATGTGATTTTTTCAGATGAATGTTCTGTTTGGTCTTATCCTGCTCAAATAAATATTTGGACGAAAGGCTCTGTAACGCCTGTGTACCAGCGACCAAAACATACCTAGTAATTCCATCTTTGGGGAGGGGTGTCAGCAAGAGGTGTCACCCCACTGTGTGTTTTCACAGGAATTCTCACGAAAGAAAGGTACATCGACATACTAGAGGGACACCTTCTGCCATTTATGCAGGTCATGTACCCCGATGGGTGCACATTTCAACATGACAATGACCCAAATCATACAGCTCATACCACCAAAGCATGGCTGCAAGAGAAGAATGTGATAGTGCTGAAGTGGCCCAGCAACAGTCCCGATCTAAACCCAATTGAAAACGTTTGGGCACTACTCAAGAATCATTTAAAAAAGAGTGGACTCAGAGACGCTGAACAATTGAAGAAGGTAGCTGAAAAATACTGGGACAGTCTGACTCACAATTACCTACAAACATTTGTGGGAAGTATGCCTCGCCGCATCCAGGCTTGCCTTGCTGGAGAAGGCAATATTATACTGTACTGAAACCAGTGTTAATAGATAGGGGAGATACCAATCTTCCTCTGGAAATACAGTTTTTATTATTATTTGCTTCTATGAGTGTGCTGCGTTGCGAAAATATGACTGCCATTTTTTTTGCAAAGTACTGTATATATATATATATATATATATATATATATATATATATATATATATATATATATATATATATATATATATATACCACTCACATACACACACACATAAGTGACGACAGTTAGACGCACAGCCGTGAAAACTATAACAATGGAATATAGATATTTTGGAACGAGCTGACCGCCACGCTTGAATAAAGTTTATGTAAATTTTATTAACATAAGACAATGTACTCACACCATAAATTTAAATATGAATCACATATAAATACACATAGGTTAATGAATTACCAAAAGAACAATAGACCCATAGGTGTAATCCTTTCCCTCTATGTAGAGCCCACGATTCCGTTAGCAGAAAAGTTATAGCCTCCAAAGAGTCACAGATTTATACACTATGGTCTAAGATTTCTCCTCTATAGTTTAAGAACAATGTTGATATATTAATCTATCCTAAGAGGAAATCACTATTTTGCAACAACAAAATTGCATAAAGAAATTTCAAAGTTGGTGCATGAATATAAAATGAAAGAATCACTCGTTCTGCTTTCTCTCTGTTCATTCAGCAGGGGCTCGTGACATACATATTACCTACACCCGTGCTGTTTTTCGCCTTCTGGCGCAAACTTCAGGACACTTCTCTACAGTGAATCTGTGTTCTTTTGATAAAGCGAATCCCAGCTCTGCAGATACAAGTTTCTTCTGATGTTCCGGGGAGCATTCGCTTTATAGATTACTAGTAAGGTCACTTGAAACAGTTTAGGTAAGAAATGTTAAACGGCTCACAAAGTCAGAATCTCGGGGTTTCCTGTACTTAGGAAAAAGGCAGGTTGGTAACTTCGATCAAAGGTAAAATTCTTGGTCACACCACAATTAGTTAACAACGTCGGAAATGTTATTATTTGTAATTTCTCTCGTCACAGGGGCTGAATGTACAATGAGATTGTTGGGAAGAATTATAATCTGGCTCGATAGGCCCAGTTATTGCATTTAGTTTTAAAGTTAGTGAGATGAGTACTTTGTCTCTTTCTGGATGCGAACACACTGCCAGACAGGTTGTACCTTGGAAACTCACTTATTTAAATTACAAAATGTTTCTTCTCTGTTTTCCTCATATACTGAAACAAAACCGCTGGTAGATGTTGGGTTGACCCAGATACTCTGTAAAGAAATAGAAACATACAGAATACTAAATCATAATATTCTACACACATCCTACCGTACCCTTGCGTAAAATTATAATATTCACTTCGGTTATTAACTTTAAGTTAGAGACTATAAGCTTAGCGCTTGTCTCATCGTTTAAACTTCCGTGAATTAAATCATAGTCATTGAAAAAAATCAATCATCATGAATTAGAAATATGTATATAAATATATTTCGTCAATACTCAATGATGAATCAGTGCATTAAATAGTTAGTTAAAATATTCTCGGACTGGTTACTAGCAATTTAATTAAATTTATTTATAGCCGAATGAGTTTTAGCTAGAAATAGTAATTTATTTTGCTATCCACTGTAACGCCGTAACTTAGAGAAAATTAACTGACTTATCATTTAATCACTCTGCACATAAATCTAGTGAAGATATAATAGGCGATTTATCACTTAAATCACTCACAAATACTATCAATATATTATTTTACCTTCACACAAACTATTGAGATTATCTCCACGAGAAACTAAAGAACTTCTCTTTATATAATGTATTCTAGAACTCGGCTAGATGTCTCTAACGAGAAACTAAGAACTTCACTTTATATAATGTGTTCTAGAACTACGAGCTAGATGTCTCTCTAAAGCTGTGGCAGTACTGAATGAATAAAGTTAGATTTCCAGAGTATATATCTCTGAAATTAAAGGAAAATGTTACGTCTAAAAACCCGAAAACCCGACTAATTTGCCAGGTGTAACACCTACGTCCAGATTTACATATTTCCTTGTTCATTCTACCAAATGAAACGAATTTCTTCGCCCCCATGCCGACCAGGTCTCTATTAAGATCTAGATGAAATAAAATTGACATATATTATCGCATGCAGATTCTGGTCATAAACGAAATACCCGCACGCTTGTCTTTCATCTCAAATCTTACATCGTGAATAATTAACTTATAGGCGAGCAGATTTGAGAAAAGTGATAAACGATCGTCTTCTTCTTATACCCTGAGTAGAACGAATTAACACGATTCGGTCTCATCAAAGAACCTTAGCTAACAGCAATTAAATGCGTTGCTACTATTATAAAGGAAAATGACAACGGTACGAATTGCTAACAATCTAGCGTATGCAAAAAGAAAGGTAAAAGAGCGAAAGAACGGTAAAAGAGCGGAATTAAAGGAAAAGACAAGTGTAGAATAAAGAATAGATATCTGAAATTTATTAATCATAAATCTCTCTGCCACAATAATCACTTAAGCTTTAACAGTTTGAAAATAATTGAATAGTTTAGAAGAAAAGTTTCATCATTGATTGAAAGTAGAGCCGATGGAAAAAAGTTCACTTTGGCAGCGTATATTTTGCACTTAGCTGCCAATAGTAGTTTTTGCTCCCGCTGATGGGTTGGTTCTTTTTACACTGCTCATGCTCGTCGCTGGTCAAGGTTGTCGGGTGTAGCTCGTTTCCCAGAAATGTCAAGGAAAGTCTACAAAGGTGGTTTCTCGTCTTAAGGCTTAGGCCACCGTTCCCTTCCTACCACCAATAACTATGATAAAGAATAGAAACGAAACACTCTCCTGAGTATAGCGTTTACCGACACATACTTATGTGTCCCCTTTCTTCTATTCTACCATCCCATTTATCTCAGAATTTACCCTCGATGAGCATTAAATTTAATTTCTCGGGATAAAACTTTCTTTACATTTAAATTGCATAGCTTTAGCTTTACATTACATTTAAATGAAAAGGTTAATAGTACAGATAGAATATGTTTACATTTATATTTCCCCTGATTGAAAAGTGTTTACAATATAAATTGAATATGTTTTCATTTGTGTTTATAAGTATTTAAACCAATAAAACGGTATTCAATCAATTTTACAAATAACGGTTCACAAGAAACAAGGGACGTTTCGGGTTTTACCCTTCGTCAGCCACAAACAGGTGACAAAGACAAGAATTACATATAGGTACTTGTTACAGTCAGTATTGTTTAAAATATCGATGTTTATTTTTTATTGGTCTAAGGGAATGTACCGGTAGTATTCTTTTAGTTCATTTTAGATTTAGTTGTTATCTTCCCTTGACATTATACAGTTGTCCATTCAGATGTCCATTTAAGGCTTTGCTAGATCGGTCTTTCCAGGAAAGTTCTGGATTGTCCCCATGTGAGCTAAAACTCATATTACGCGATGATTCGCGCAGGCAATGATTTTGCGCGGGACAGGAAGCCGGGCTGTCTTGGTCAGTCGGCCGGGCGTTTTTGAGCTGAACAGAGGTTCAGCGATTCTTGTCTGACTCTGTAAACATGGGAACAGTGTCCTTTGTGTGTTAAGAAAAGGGTTGAGATTTCCCCCTTGAAGTAATTCTGACATTTTTGGAGAGCCTAGGATGGCGAGTGTTCTGTGGTGTTATTCTTGAAGGCAGTCAAGGTAAAGATACCCTTTAAACTATATATTTTTTGCAGCCAAGTACTTTGTAATTTGATGCTACCAGCCTAAGTTAGTGGGCTGAGGCTAAGGCGACTTTCTCCTAGTGCGGAGTAGAGCCCAGGAGATTATTCCTATTGTTATAGATGCACCTAATGTGTTTGGTCAGAGGAAGGACAGAAAAGATTATATTTTGAGCCCGCACTTATACGGCTCGTATTGTTATAGATGCACCTACTGTGTTTGGTCAGAGGAAGAACAGAAAAGATTATATTTTGAGCCCGCACTTATACGGCTCGTATTGTTATAGATGCACCTACTGTGTTTGGTCAGAGGAAGGACAGAAAAGATTATATTTTTGAGCCCGCACTTATATGGCTCGCATTGTTATGGATGCATCTAATGTGTTCTGTCGGAGGAAGGACAGAAAGAAAGTATATATTTGAGCTCGACACTAATGCAGCTTATTTTTGCCAAAGGGTTACCTGACTTATCTCGCCAGAGGGGATAGATATAAATTATTGACATACTTCTAGCACTATGATACGTGCAGGCTGCCCAAGAATTATTGTCATTATGATTGTACTGAACTTGTTGCTATGTCTATGAAGTGCTTGAACAATATGCCAGTGACAGTATGCTTGTCTGATGTTCTGATGATGTCTGTTGTCGACGTAATGTTACAGTAATAAATCGTTGAACCGTGCAAGTTGTTTCCAACGTTATTGACTTATGCACGTGGAATGAACGGCGTGTTGTCTACATTGATAGCCTGTGTGGCGTTTCTAGAAAGTTTCATAGAACTTTTACAGCGATGGCCGGTATGGCCCAGTGAGTGTGGTCAAGGAACATCCATACTTTTACAGTACTACAAAACTATACGATGATGATGATGAGAAATATACAACAAGTGGGCGATACCAGCAGATGGAAAAAGTAAACAACAACAGTGATGAGAAAAAAAAAAACAATAATAATACAAGAAAATCGTAAAATCTAGAAGAAATACTGAAACAAGAAAGTAAAAATCAACGAAACGAAAAAAAGAGAATTAACAAAACTGTGGAACTAGTAAAAGTTAACTCAGCTCGATCCAAAGAATCTGTGAAAGAAAGCAGTAGTATTCTGTCACAGAAATCGCAAGGAAGTGACGTACGATAGCGACAAAACAAAAGATATAAAAAGATACGAAACGAACCAACACAAAAACATAAGAAGATAGATCTAAAAGACAACGAATAAAGAATGAAACAGAGAAAAGCTACCAGAATTTATGCAAAATGATGTTGGATATTCAAACCATCGGGAGCTAAAACGCCCATTTTAAAAATAAGACGATTCTCCAACGAAAAGCGAGTCTTGTCATTACCGGCACATGAAAGGAGGGCAGTGACATGAATATCGGAATTACCTGAATGGTCAGGCCTATTGAAATGAAGGGCTACCGGTAAATGTTTGTCATGATAGATGTCATTCAAGTGCTCACGAAACCTGTCTGCCAAACGCCTGCCAGTTTCACCAATATGGGTCATGCCACACCTCTTGCAGATGATAGCATAAATCAGGTTTCTGGATTCGCACGTAAAAGACTCTCTAATGATAAATTTTCCTTTCGGAAAAGTGACTGTCTGAGTTTGGAGTACAAACGAACAGGTCTTACATATCCGGCGTTGGCACGGTTTAGTACCAAAGTAAGACGGGCTAGTATATTGCAAGCGACTGTGTACAAGAATATCCCTAAAATTCCTATCCCTACGATAAGCTACCAAAGGTGTATCACGAAACAACTCTTTGGTATCAGGATCAGAGTTGAGAATAGGCAGATGTCGAAACATAATTCTCTTTACCGCCAGACAGTAAGGATGGAAAGTTAGAACCAGTTTGAGTCTGTCAGATTGGACAGAAGGTTTAGTAGTGAGTGCCGTCTGACGAGTGACGCGTGTGATACGATTAAGGGCATCAGATAAAACAACGTCGGCGAAAGAACTCAAGCATCTCTTTAGCTCGCTGATGAAAATCATCGTCATCGTGACATAATCGACGCAAGCGAAGAAGTTGAGAAAAGGGAATGGAATTTTTACAACTAAGAGGATGAGATGAAGTATAAAGAAGGAAACCATGAGCGTCAGTAGCCTTATAATAGACAGACGTTTTAAGACAAGTAGGGCTAATAGTCACAGTGATGTCAAGGAAGTTCACTGAGGTCGTAGAGATTTCAGAAGTGAATTTGATGGCAGGATTGAAATTACCAACATAGTCAATAAATTGACGGAGGTCTACCTCAGACATGTCTGTAATGCCAATACCATCATCAATATAACGGCGGTAAAACTCGGGTATTGGTCTATCATAACTTTGAAAGATCAAATATTCAAAGTGGCCCATAAACAGGCAAGCGTAACTAGGGCCCATCTTAGTACCCATAGCGACGCCACTGATTTGGTTGAAGAATTGGCCATTAAACTCAAAAGAGTTGAGAATAAGAACCAACTCAGCAAGGCGAAGAAGCGGTCCTGTACTTCTAGTAAGATCAGTACGCTGGTCGAGAAAAAATTGGAGTGCCTTGAGACCATCAGCATGTGGAATAGAAGTATAAAGGGAACAAACATCTAGGAGGAAAAGACGGTAAGTACGATCAGGCGTGAATCTGATCGAATCAAAAGTAGTGATAGCATGAGTAGTGTCTTTCAAATAAGAAGGCAGATTGGCGACTAAAGGCTGGAAAATACTATCAAGGAATTCAGAAATACGTTCAGTGGGACAAGAATATGTTTACACTGATTTGAAAAGTTTGAAACTTCCATTAATTTTAAAGTGCATATGTTAAAATCGACATTTACACCGGTTTGAAACTGTAAGTATTATAATTAGAATGTACATCATTTCTTCATCTTTTCCTCCCTGCTCCATTGTCGTAGATTTTTGATAGGTAATTATGATCGATTCTGATCCCGTCTGAATAGAACTGAAAAAGGTGGTACTCAGTGAGAGATAAAAAAAAAGTTAATTGCTTATCCTTTACAGGACGTGGCAATCAACCCCAGCTTTTATTGGCTGTTTGTGATTTTTCTAGGCAATTTTTTCATTCAGTAGTTTGCCATTGCTTTCTGAACGGTACGGCGCTTATACCATTGTTAAAAATCCACACAAAGCGATCTGCTACCAAACCGCCTGCAGCAGGTTTCGAACCTGGTATATCTGGATTATGAAACTGCGTTCGTATCCATTAGGCTACAGAAATAGATTTCACGAGTGAAATGGTGGAAGGTAGAGTCTGTCCCTGGATTGAGAAGATACTCTAGTCCAGCCTATCATTTACGACTGAGATTTGTTGATCAGACAGTATACCTCTCTGTATATATTAACATATGCGCTATAACCACTCACATACACACACACACAGATAAGTGACGACAATTAGACGCACAAACGTGAAACTATATTAATGGAGTAGGGATATTGGGACGATAAATTAATATGAAACAAATATAAAGGTATGTTATCAGGCACTCGCAGGAAATAAAGAAGTAGAACACCAGGCAACAGAAAAACAACAGACATGAGTGGCTTACCCAGGATTTGAACACTGGACCTTCCGTGCGACAACCCCGCCTAGCCATGCAAGCGAATAACACTATCCGCCCTGACATCTACGCATCATCAAAAAATGATGTTTCAATGGCAGGTCAACAGTGCGAACCACAATACATGACACCAGAAGTCCACCATGGGATTTCAGCCTATTAATGACGCAATCACTTCTGTTGTATTTCTATCAAGCAGTAAAGGCCGAATCCACCAAGACAAGGACCTTAATACTGTGTCCAGTAAATGATAGTAGACTAGAACAGTGAGAACAGGATAGTGGGTAGGTTTGGTATTGTATAAACATTTATTACACATAAGAGAGGGAACCCGAGGCCTGTAAACAGTAAATTAATATGAAACAAATATAAAGGTATGTTATCAGGCACTCGCAGGAAATAAAGAAGTAGAACACCAGACAACAGAAAAACAACAGACATGAGTGGCTTACCCAGGATTTGAACACTGGACCTTCCGTGCGACAACCCCACCTAGCCATGCAAGCGAATCACACTATCCGCCCTGCCATCTACGCATCATCAAAAAATTATGTTTCAATGGCAGGTCAACAGTGCGAACCACAATACATGACACCAGAAGTCCACCATGGGCAGTTCAGCCTATTAATGACGCAATCACTTCTGTTAAATTTCTATCAAGCAGTATAGGCCGAATCCAACTGTAACGAACAGTTTTAGTGTAAGGGGAAGTAAACTGGAGTATGTTAGTAGTTGAAATAGATTTTGAGTTATAGCACTTAGTTGCTTGTTAGCTATCGAATTATTTAGAGAGTATCTCGTGATAGTTTCGAGAGACAGATTACAGACAGCGTGAAAAGCGCTGATATATTTATTCTGTAATGTTTTGAACGGAGTGAGAATAGCTCGCGGCTAGCCCGCAGATGATTGGTTGACTGAGTTGTGTTGACCGTGAGGAAGTCTCGTGTCTGCTTTTGAGCGGGACGAGTGTGTTATCTGGGAAGAGTGTTCCGGGCGTTTTGACCGGGTAGGAGGACAGTGTTTTTGGGAAGTGTGAAATGCCTGTACAGTGCTGAATTTAAAATGTCGACGGATTTTTCGCTGTGGGTACAGCGTAGTATAAACCTGCAGTTTTAATTATTGTGGAAGTGTTTATAACTGCAGTGTACAGTACTTTAGGCCATGAATCATGATAGCTCCTGTGAGAGGATTGTTATTGAGGATTCTTTATAGAGCTGAGTTTAATAAGAGTACTTTAGGCCATGAATCATGATAGCTCCTGTGAGAGGATTGTTATTGAGGATTCTTTATAGAGCTGAGTTTAATAAGAGTACTTTAGGCCATGAATCATGATAGCTCCTGTGAGAGGATTGTTATTGAGGATTCTTTATAGCGCTGAGTTTAATAAGAGTACTTTAGGCCATGAATCATGATAGCTCCTGTGAGAGGATTGTTATTGAGGATTCTTTATAGAGCTGAGTTTAATAAGAGTACTTTAGGCCATGAATCATGATAGCTCATGTGAGAGGATTGTTATTGAGGATTCTTTATAGCGCTGAGTTTAATAAGAGTACTTTAGGCCATGAATCATGATAGCTCCTGTGAGAGGATTGTTATTGAGGATTCTTTATAGAGCTGAGTTTAATAAGAGTACTTTAGGCCATGAATCATGATAGCTCCTGTGAGAGGATTGTTATTGAAAATTCTTTATAGCGCTGAGTTTAATAAGAGTACTTTAGGCCATGAATCATGATAGCTCCTGTGAGAGGATTGTTATTGAGGATTCTTTATAGAGCTGAGTTTAATAAGAGTACTTTAGGCCATGAATCATGATAGTTCCTGTGAGAGGATTGTTATTGAGGATTCTTTATAGCGCTGAGTTTAATAAGAGTACTTTAGGCCATGAATCATGATAGCTCCTGTGAGAGGATTGTTATTGAGGATTCTTTATAGCGCTGAGTTTAATAAGAGTACTTTAGGCCATGAATCATGATAGCTCCTGTGAGAGGATTGTTATTGAGGATTCTTTAGAACGCTGAGTTTAATATGAGTACTCAAGGCCATGTATTATGATATCATTGTAGCTGCCGAGTGCGCAGTTCTTATGTGGTAATTTATATCTTGTGTTGTGCTGTGAACGGTATTCTATGTGTATTTCATCAATGTGTTGTGACGTGAATAAACCCATATGAAATGTCACCAGTCGTTTACAACCATCCATGACTCTTGTGTACGTACCTGTGGTGTAAACGACTAAACCAACACACGCACTTAATATTACAAGTGTGACAGGGAACTTAACACGTATTTAGAAATAGCCCCGGAGTGGGCGTGGTCTATCTGTATCGAGAACCTGATCATCGCTTACCAGTAGACTTTAACAGTGGTGTGCTAGTTTTATAGGATCAGATACCCGCGAAATTCGCGTGATATTAATTCACAACTGTTAGCATGTAGCCTGAGTGGCGTTAGTATATGAAAGACAGACATCACATTTGAGAGCTGTATCCAGGCCCAAGGAAAACTTATTCAGTATCAGTTAAACTGGGAACTGTTAACTCAAGTCGCAAGTCGCAACTCGCAAGTCAAGAAATTTATTACTCAAGATTATGAGATGTCATGATATACAGTGGCGTCTGTATACCAGTACAAGTAATCATCTGGCAGTATGAACGAGTGGTGTACCTTCTTTCAACGAAATTGACAGACGGTGACCCATTTCCTGCTTTCCTGTGCGGTGTGTTAGCACGTAGCGTGCTGAATCGAGGACCTGAGCGGAATCAAGGTGTCAAGTTCCAATGCCTTTCTGTTGTCGATTGTTTTACCATTGAACTTTGTGATATCCAGGGTGTTAACGGAAAGGAACAGAAGAGTTTTCATTCAAGATAAGTAGTTATGTTTGTGGTGTGAACTGTGTCGCCTTAACTATGTCAACGAGCCTTCCTGTGCTTTGCATCTCCTATACTGTTGAAATCTGTTGTTTTTGTTGTCTAATTCTATATAGACATATTATTAGGATTTAGTATTGATGCTAAGTATTGATGGTTGTATGATATATGTTGACTTCCCTCAGATGGAAGAGGAATTGATGATACAAAGTTATGAATAATATTTTTGGTATACATACTGAACTGTGTGAAATGGAAGGGTAATTGTCAGAACTTCTTGAAACATAAACTTGCGACATTAATAATTATACTGATATAGATATACAGTTGACTGAGTGATTGAATCACCATGGATTTTGATAATAATCCTGCAGATATAAGGCCTATGTTGGAAAGTGCATTGTTAATAGGTAGAGATGAAAAGGGATTGAGTGGTCCAAGACTTGGAGTATGGATCATGGACGATTTGTTGGTTAATGTGTCAGTATCCCTAAAGTTATTTGCTGAACATAACTTTAAGCTTCTTTGTAATTCAATAATGGCTAAGGATTTGATTGATTTGCTACAGCACCTTCGTGTGTTTTTACAACAGTATATTGAACTTGAACACGGACAGATAATGCAAAATATATTCAAGATAATCCACAACGGTATTCCTGATGAGCAGAAAAAGGAATTAGGAAGTGAGAAACAAATAAAAGTCAACAAACAGAGTGCCCTACGGGAAAGGGACAATTGTTTAAAAGTTACTACTGAAGTGAGTAAACTACACGAAACAGTCTCTAAACTCGCAAATGAGTTAGATAAGTCAAACACGGAACTTACTAAAGTACATGCGGCGTTAGATGAAGCATTGAACAAGAACAAAGAGTTGGAAATTCGGGTGAAAGACAAAGATGACGAAGTTGGTAATCTCAGACAGGAAGTTCAAGAGAAGAAAGAAATGTATGACATATTAAAGATTGAGAGCAATGTTCGTGAAGAGACTTACATAAATATGCTTCATGAGGTGTTGGAGGATAATGATATTATCAGTTGCCAACTGAAAGAAAAGAAAGATATACATGATAAATTAAAAGTTCAGGATAAGAAATGTGAGAAATTAGGTAATGAAACATGTCAAACTAGAGCAAATAAAGAAAAGGATGAGAAAGACAAATTAGAAGAGTTAACGACTGAGAGAGAAGAGATGATTAAGATTGAGAGATTGTTAACAGAGGAGAGAAGTAAAGTTTTGATATTTGACAAATTAAATAGGAAATTAAGTGAAGAAATTTCACAAAAAAGTGTTGAAATTGCAGAAAGTACAAAAAGGGTAGAGGGTCTACTCGATGTTATTTTAAACAGCGGAATATGGTCTTCTGTAAATGTGGACAATGCTAGACAGAAAGTTGTTTACCAACAGGAAAAAAAAGCAAAGATCCAGCCCTATACAATCTGTGCTGATAGAAAAGTTAAATGTGATAGACAAATATCTTTTCGGGGAAAATATAACTTTCGAAGATCTTTTGATTCTGCTTCCAATAGCAACGAATCTTGGCGGAAGTGTAATAGAGAGAATGATAATGTAACAGTCAGTCCTGATAAAAGCCTAAGGATTAAACGAGTAACTGATTTTGGAGGTTCTCAGAAGATGATAACAAGGGATAAAGTTATAAGTAGTGGTTCCAAGAATGAAACCCATTATATGCGTAACGATAAAGATACTTATAGATCTGCAGATGATACTGTAAACAAGCATATTGTCAAAGAAAAGAATGGAAAGAGTTTTTGTAGGAGAGATGTTTCTAAGATTAGAAAGTACCAAGGAAATTCATATGATAATAATTTTCCTTCTCAGAGAGATAAGAGACAAGTTAATGTATCTCAACAGTTTAGTTCTGAGAATTTTGAAAATAATGGTACAGACAAATACAAGAAGAGTTTTCAATCGTGCAATAATTTTTCTGACAGATTTTTTGTGCGGAGTAGAAACGTTAATCATAACAAGTCTGACTGGGATTATAGACATAATAATAGTCTCAAACAAAGAGGAAATGATGATAAATATTTTGATCAAACGACGAATAAGTGCAATTATGCTAATTTTGCTCGACATGAGCCTAGAAGCATTGTTATTAAGCAAAGTAGCAATGATAATGATGTCACAAATACTACTGCTTGTTATGTTTCTGATTTTGAAAGAGCAGCACGTTGTTGTGAACTTAAACGAAGAGTCGATGACATCGTGGGGTGACCAGATTTCCACACGAACCACAGTGCGGGGTAATTGTTTGTTTAACCTCTCCGTTGTTCGTAGTAAATTTCACCATTCATTAAAATGGAATTTTCATTTGTATTTTTGAACAGAGGCGACTTCTTGATATGGGTCAGCGCTCCTGTTTACGTTAACGGCTGTTTACGGTAGCGGCAAGAATATAGGTCAACATTGTGCCCGAGCGAGTGTTTTCTCAAGCAGAACATATCAGCGTGCTAACCATGATTCGACGTTTTACCCCTAGTGTTTATGAGATGTCGGCAAGACCTATGGAGATTTTTGTTTGCGTTTGATTTTTGTTTTGTTTGTTTATTAGGACAGTAGATGTTAATGTATTCTATTGCATAGATCATTATAGGTTGTTATATTATGATCATCATCTTTACGCATCATTTGATGTCTATTGTTTTTTTTATATGTATGACTGTTTTAATTATAAATTAGTTCATTTCGATGCTATTTTTATACTATTGTGTTTTGGATAATATGTAGTGTGTTAGATGGTAGTGACGTGTTGTTTACTATTCATGAATGCAATGAGCAGATTTATATTTAACCTTACTGGTTACAAACTTATGCCTATTTTTTATACTCTGGTGTAGAACTTGAAGTTTTTTTTGGTTTTGTTTTACAGATGTGTTGGGTAGAATAGTTTTGTACATGATGAGTTTGTTAGCCCTATGCACATACTCATTAGTTGTAATGTTACAATAATTACTTTTAATATATCAGGTGGAGATAGATATAAATTATTAACTGAATAACACTGTAGCTAAGCTGAACGTGATTGTCAGCCGGAAATATTTAAAAGTTTAAATTGAACTGTATAGAGAAAATTAACAGCGGTTGCTGATATTGTTATTTGATTGAGAAATCTAGAGATCTGATTTAAGCACTTGCTTAACATACATTACGTTGTTTTCATGTATTTGCAAACTTGTATGTTGGTAATAGTGTGTTTTTCTATGTGTTTCTCTGTGACGTATTTTTTGAAAAACTTACACGTGTTGTTTAGTGTTTGCTTAGATACAGGAATTGTTATATGTCTCTCATTTTGCTAAAGCTAGTTTTTTGTTAATTTGTTAATTATAGATTTGAATTAATTAAATTAAAATACTATTTTTATGTAACTTAGCATTACGAAATATTTTTGTACTGTATTTTTTGGAAAATATTTTTTTCCCAGACATTGTAATTTTTTATTTTTGGTTTTGTGTGTGCTTAGCGTTTGACTATGTGCTATGTTTGATATGTAGAATAATGTTAGTTCTTTAAAGAAAGTTTTTTTTTTGTTTTTTGGATGTTATGTTGTATTAACGCTTGATTGTGCGTTGTTCGAACTTGGTTATAGCAATGCTATCACTTTTTTGTGTGGTGTCGATAATTTATTGTTGATTATGTATAACTTGTATAACTTGTTTAAATTACTGATTATGTTTTGTTTAGTTATAAACTATTTTTTGTAGTATTAGTATAGGAATACTTTGTTATTTTGTTTTGTGCTTTTCGATCGTGTTTGTATGTATTTTGAAATACGTTGTTGATCTAAATAGTTATTAGTATATATTTTTACCAACGTTCTCTATATTCATACCTTTTGCTTTCTATCTGTCTTTGTTGATTATTCTTCATTCCATTCTTTCTTTTCTATTGTCTTTTCAGTATGGTTTCATATTTTGTTTACATTTCGTGCTTTATTTACGTTTCACTTCATTCTCCTTGTATACTTCTTCTTTCGCATCTTATACTTTCATTCTATGTATTGTTACTTTAATGGTATAACTTAATATAGTGTAGCTACTTGTGATATTTGTAATTATTTTACATATAACAAATTGTTTGAATGTAATATTATTGTTTTTTTCTCATATTCTAATTTCATACTTACCATTATTACGGATCATTTTTTCGTTTGCTTGATCTTGTCTTTTCTTGTACTATTGGTTGTTTCCTATTTAGTTGTGCTGTATTCACTTAACTTGGTTTTGTAATGTATTATTTTTGGTATGCTTAATTGATTACATTGGATACTTCATTTTTACATTTCACTTAATGCTTATATTTTGTAGATGTCTGATTTTAACTTAACTTAAGGTAATTCTTAGACGTATATGTTAGAGATTCATTGTCCTTTTAATTTTTTGGGGAATGTATTTGTCAAAAAATTGATAGAATCAATTTTTTTCTCTGGGGGTGAGGTAAGATGTAACGAACAGTTTTAGTGTAAGGGGAAGTAAACTGGAGTATGTTAGTAGTTGAAATAGATTTTGAGTTATAGCACTTAGTTGCTTGTTAGCTATCGAATTATTTAGAGAGTATCTCGTGATAGTTTCGAGAGACAGATTACAGACAGCGTGAAAAGCGCTGATATATTTATTCTGTAATGTTTTGAACGGAGTGAGAATAGCTCGCGGCTAGCCCGCAGATGATTGGTTGACTGAGTTGTGTTGACCGTGAGGAAGTCTCGTGTCTGCTTTTGAGCGGGACGAGTGTGTTATCTGGGGAGAGTGTTCCGGGCGTTTTGACCGGGTAGGAGGACAGTGTTTTTGGGAAGTGTGAAATGCCTGTACAGTGCTGAATTTAAAATGTCGACGGATTTTTTCGCTGTGGGTACAGCGTAGTATAAACCTGCAGTTTTAATTATTGTGGAAGTGTTTATAACTGCAGTGTACAGTACTTTAGGCCATGAATCATGATAGCTCCTGTGAGAGGATTGTTATTGAGGATTCTTTATAGAGCTGAGTTTAATAAGAGTACTTTAGGCCATGAATCATGATAGCTCCTGTGAGAGGATTGTTATTGAGGATTCTTTATAGAGCTGAGTTTAATAAGAGTACTTTAGGCCATGAATCATGATAGCTCCTGTGAGAGGATTGTTATTGAGGATTCTTTATAGCGCTGAGTTTAATAAGAGTACTTTAGGCCATGAATCATGATAGCTCCTGTGAGAGGATTGTTATTGAGGATTCTTTATAGAGCTGAGTTTAATAAGAGTACTTTAGGCCATGAATCATGATAGCTCCTGTGAGAGGATTGTTATTGAGGATTCTTTATAGCGCTGAGTTTAATAAGAGTACTTTAGGCCATGAATCATGATAGCTCCTGTGAGAGGATTGTTATTGAGGATTCTTTATAGAGCTGAGTTTAATAAGAGTACTTTAGGCCATGAATCATGATAGCTCCTGTGAGAGGATTGTTATTGAGGATTCTTTATAGAGCTGAGTTTAATAAGAGTACTTTAGGCCATGAATCATGATAGCTCCTGTGAGAGGATTGTTATTGAGGATTCTTTATAGCGCTGAGTTTAATAAGAGTACTTTAGGCCATGAATCATGATAGCTCCTGTGAGAGGATTGTTATTGAGGATTCTTTAGAACGCTGAGTTTAATATGAGTACTCTAGGCCATGTATTATGATATCATTGTAGCTGCCGAGTGCGCAGTTCTTATGTGGTAATTTATATCTTGTGTTGTGCTGTGAACGGTATTCTATGTGTATTTCATCAATGTGTTGTGACGTGAATAAACCCATATGAAATGTCACCAGTCGTTTACAACCATCCATGACTCTTGTGTACGTACCTGTGGTGTAAACGACTAAACCAACACACGCACTTAATATTACAAGTGTGACAGGGAACTTAACACGTATTTAGAAATAGCCCCGGAGTGGGCGTGGTCTATCTGTATCGAGAACCTGATCATCGCTTACCAGTAGACTTCTACAGTGTTTGCCTGTGTGGCGGATATATAGGTATCAACTGTAGACATTACCAGATCCACAACACAACAGTAACGTTAGCAGATAATTCAATAAGACACCTTACCGTAACCCTATCAGTAACAACAAACCAGATTTTATCACCAACAAGACAAGGACCTTAATACTGTGTCCAGTAAATGATAGTAAACTAGAACAGTGAGAACAGGATAGTGGGTAGGTTTGGTATTGTATAAACATTTATTACACATAAGGGAGGGAAACCCGAGGCCTGTAAACAGTAAATTAATATGAAACAAATATAAAGGTATGTTATCAGGCACTCGCAGGAAATAAAGAAGTAGAACACCAGACAACAGAAAAACAACAGACATGAGTGGCTTACCCAGGATTTGAACACTGGACCTTCTGTGCGACAACCCCGCCTAGCCATGCAAGCGAATCACACTATCCGCCGCGGAAGGTCCAGTGTTCAAATCCTGGATAAGCCACTCATGTCTGTTGTTTTTCTGTTGTCTGGTGTTCTACTTCTTTATTTCCTGCGAGTGCCTGATAACATACCTTTATATTTGTTTCATATTAATTTACTGTTTACAGGCCTCAGGTTTCCCTCCCTTATTTGTAATAAATGTTTGTACAATACCAAACCTACCCACTATCCTGTTCTCACTGTTCTAGTCTACTATCATCTACTGGACACAGTATTAAGGTCCTAAGGGTCTTGTTGGATTCGGCCTATACTGCTTGATAGAAATACAACAGAAGTGATTGCGTCATTAATAGGCTGAACTGCCTGTGAGGAGTTAATGTGATTGCATTTACAATAGGCCCCAAGTCTTTAAATTTTGCATTTATTTACGTTTTTCAGGGAAGGATTACGGTGGGATTTTTATCTTATTCGTTTTTTTATTTCTCTTTGTATAATAATCGAGTTTGGATTTTTTGTGTAGATTAAGAATTACGGTTTCTAGAAGAGATGGTAGAGTTAACTTTTAGACTGGCACCAGCGCGCTGTTTCATTAAGATAATTCGTTCATGTAGAGATTTTCTAGTGTAACAAAATGGCAGAGCATTTCTGGTCCTTTCTCAATGAGCGCGTGGAACGGAATATTTCCGCTTGGAGTTCTAAATTTAGATCATGACCGCGGGCGATTCCTGGCACGTTGGTTGGTTCATAGATGGACCCGCTTAAGAACAAAGCCAGGGAGTGACGCACGCGTAGCGTGGTCTCGGATAATAAATAAGCGGGGTTCCCTAGCAGAAGTCTGAGATTTTTTTGAACTTCTACGCCTTGGGAAGGAACTGCCTAATTGGTATATACAGAGCCGACTTGCTCTTTCGAGAAAAATTCGTGCTGGTAAATATGAAGTTAATTTAGCTTTAATAGTTTACAAGATTTTGCAGAGTTTGTTTCTAGGAGTTAAAGTTAATTCATAGAAGTAGCGCCATCAATGCTAATTTTTTAAGTGAATATAACTGACAGCGCAATTAGGTATTTTGTGAAAAGGTAGTAGGGAATTTTGATAGTTTCCGCAGAGTAGCTGTTTGTATAAATTGGCGTATTACTGTTATTTGTCAGAAGACAGGGGTATTTATTTTCCTGGATTTGTGAATTTTAAATGGGGCAGCGTAAACACGCTCGCGGAATTAAATTAATTTTAGTTCATAACGGACATGCCATGAGTTACCCTCTTATCTAAATTATTATCAGAGTGCATTCATTCTTTTTATGAGATAATGAAAGCTTAAAGATGTGAGATGTTAAATACCATAAATTTGAGACACGATGCACGTAATTTCATTGTGATTTTCGAGAATTTGGAGAGAGGGGTACCTAAGCACGTGCTGCGTGTCGTTTCTTAGAGGGGTGAATCTGATGACGGAAGGAGAGGGGAGATAGCGGGGTATGCATGGTAAAATAGGATTTCAGTTCCTTTAGAGATTTTAATGTACATTGTTATCAGAATCGGGGGTAAATAATATTCCCGACAAGTGGGTGAAGTTTTCCCAATATTTACTTTACAATGTTGGCAGAGTATATACGATAGGTATTTGTGTGTGTATTTAATTGTTCTTTAAGTGTGTGTACATTACCAGCGGACCAATTTGGGTCACGCTGTTGTTCAGAATGAGTGACTTTAAATGTTAGAGCAGGGGAAATTGTGTATTTTTCTCTGTGTGGGGAAAACCTACATTTTAAAGTCAACAGTTACGGGTTTAGTTGGGTTTTGTAATTAGTCCTTAATTAATAGACATATGTTTATAATGGTGAATTCATGGAGACGGGAGATTATTGTCTCGGGGGAAGTCTATTGTATTTTGGTAGCAAGGTAAACACATCGATCATTGTAAGAGAATTAAGCCAGCTGAGTCTGGAGAAGAGTGTCGATCGGACAGTATTTGATGGAAAGTGGGGGTAGGCATGTTTACTAATCGCTGAAGCGATACTAGAGCATGGGAGCTGTATGGAAGATTTGAAAACTTAAGTGTTAGAGATTTGAAACTTAGGTGTTAGAGATTTGAAAACGTAAGTGTTAGAGATTTGAAACTTAAGTGTTAGAGATTTGAAACTTAAGTGTTAGAGATTTGAAACTTAAGTGTTAGAGATTTGAAACTTAAGTGTTAGAGATTTGAAACTTAAGTGTTAGAGATTTGAAACTTAAGTGTTAGAGATTTGAAAACTTAAGTGTTGAAGAGTTGGGATTTAAGTGTTGAAGAGTGAGAGTTAAGGGAGTTAAGTGTTAAGGATATGGGAAATTTGTTGTGCGATATATATTTGTTATTGTTTTGTCCACAGCAGATATTTTCCAGGCGTGGCAGCTAGGGCTACAGTAGTCCTTCAGCTGGCTAGAAGTTCGCCGGTCTTCTCAGGAGAAGAAGAGTCGGCAGAGCCAGAAAAGAAAGTGGAGTGGTGACAGGGTGGTCACTGGTGCAAAAGTCTTTGTACCCAAGAGAGAGCAGGGAGCTGGAAGCACAGACTTCTTCAGCAAGAACAGATGTTCTTACCAAAATTCGGAGCTAGTTACGCTCATATTAAGCACACACTGATCCTAGGCGCAGGGCCTAAAAAGTGTCGTGAATTTCGGGCATAATAATCCCGACAGCCTTGAGCCCAAGAGAGGGGTATCCGGGCTACTGCAAAGTAAAAATTCGTCTATTTGGAAGCAGCAATAGACCACGTCTCGAGTTTAGTTTACGAAGCAAGTCAGCAGCTACAACAGGCGGAGAAGAGGGGAAAGGGTTAAAATCCCTCTTAACTGCCCCAGATAGATAGAGAGAAGGAGAGTAGTGGAGGAGTCGTTTCTGTAGGAACTAGGAGTGTCAGACAGACACTGAACATAACATTAGAACTCAGCAAGTCTTCTGTAAGTTGTGTCGGAGGTGATAGAAGGGTTCTGGTCGTGGACTTTGTGATAGTCAGAGAATATTTAGCCTATAGTGGAGCAGCGGTGTAGGCACGTCATTTGTGTAGAAACACGTCTGCAGACAGACGGACAGTAGGAGTTAGGGTGTGTTTACATGATATCAGGTTGATTGGGGGAAAGATCCTCCTTCACATGTTGTTGTATTACTTACCTTTCTTCCTTACAGGTTGAGGGGAGGGCGACTGTGTGGGGTTATCATACCTAATCACTTGAAATTAATGGTTATGTTCTTTCCAGGTGTGTGAACACGCATGTTTATTCTATTTTTGTAGTATGTTATATGAATTTTTTTGTGTGGTGTAAATAAAATCCATTGTAAATTTCCGGCTGGATCAGTCACTTAATTCAACATATATGTTGTCTGTATAGTGGTGCTGTGGTGTTAAGTAATTAAACCTTATCCCAGTCTTGGTAGCTAGAGGTAGTGAGGTTATCGCAAAACATTACGTCACCAAGTGGCAAGGGAGAGTCAATTTCGGTTCTCGACCCTTGACGCCAATAGCCTCAACTCCCACAGTCACTGTTATTTTCTTCTGAAATCTATCTTCTTAGGCTTTCTTTCCACTAGGGTCTAGTCTATTTAGGTAGGCAGCCTCTAGTCCTAAATCCACTTCGTGACACTGCCCATGGTGGACTTCTGGTGTCATGTATTGTGGTTCGCACTGTTGACCTGCCATTGAAACATCATTTTTTGATGATGCGTAGATGGCAGGGCGGATAGTATGATTCGCTTGCATGGCTAGGCGGGGTTGTCGCACGGAAGGTCCAATGTTCAAATCCTGGGTAAGCCACTCATGTCTGTTGTTTTTCTGTTGTCTGGTGTTCTACTTTTTTATTTCCTGCGAGTGCCTGATAACATACCTTTATATTTGTTTCATATTAATTTACTGTTTACAGGCCTGGGGTTTCCCTCCCTTATGTGTAATAGATAATGGGACGAGCTGACCGACACAGGTAATTAAGTTTTATGTTAAGTTCATTTATCGTAAAGAAAAGAACTTCACAACATTTAATATCAAATATCAAAGTATAAAAATCATAGGTTACAGAATTTAATAAAGAAATAGACACATAAGTGCAATCCCCTCTGTTGAGACAAGATCCCACAATAAGAAGTTAATTAACCCCCAAAAAGTCAAAAGATTAGCACTATGGTATAGGATTTGAATATACTGTCAATAACAGAGTTTCTAATTAATCTTATGGAGCCGCGGTAGCATAGTGGTTAGTGCAGTGGCTTCCTAGCATAGCGCAGTGGTCTATGGTTCAATCCCCAGATGAGGTGGGATTTATTTAGGCCACAAACGGCTCCTGGATCGACCCAGCCCCAAATGGGTACCAGAGCAACTCTGGGAAGGTTAAGGCGGCCGGCGTGATGCTGACCACATCACCCCTAGTGTGCCGATGGTCAAGAAAATATGGGCCTAACACCATATTCCCAATATGCCTCAATGGGCGTGTACGGGATCCTTTACCTTTTATATATATATATATATATATATATATATATATATATATATATATATATATATATATATATATATATATATATATATATATATATATATATATATATGTTAGTTCCATGTTAGTAATATAAAATGTAAAATGACAACTTACGCCAATCATGGCTCACATACTTTTTTGCTCAGATGAATAAAAGGGACTTGAATCGGCCTCTTACACACGTGTTGGGTGTCGTTTCTTTAATAAGATAATTCCCTCCATGTTTTTTCAGTTTCCTCAGTCCCGGTTTCCTTATTAAAATGATAGAGATTTCCTGGGCTGTTTTTGTAAATTCGTCAATATTCTCCAAGAAAAGGCCCGGCCTGATGAAAGGAATTATGAATTCTAACTCTGTCAAAGTCTGGTGTTGTCGTGGCAAGCGATCTTCACAGTTAATTTTCACAGTGAAAAAACACTGAAACGTGTCAGGTTATATGCCTGTCCTACCCCCCGCCCCCCCTTCCGCATCTGTTTGTTATGCTACTAAGTAAAAAGCCAATAGTTTTCAAACATAAAGGTCCCGTGGGGAAATTTAAAATATTTCCGACGTGGGACAATTTTGCGCGTGTTGTAGAGGTCGTCTCTTACATATATGGTATAAAAACATCCGATTGCCTGGCAGACGAATTCACAGACACACCTGTAACCTGTGTTTCAGATGTAACAAATTATTACTTTATCAGAAAGTAATTTATTCGCAGACGGGCAATCTCGTTATCTTTCCCGTACTCTGGCGTTTACTATCGATTAGCAAAAACGCTGGCATTTTCGTGGGGCTAATCTGTCGAGGCCAATATTTGGTACAAAGGAACTTTACCTGCCTGTATTTAATATTATTTCTGCCGCTCCTTGCAAAGCTTAGCGAAGGGACGGGAAACAAACAGACGTAATAACCTATCCCTGAGAGGAGTGTAAGAAGGAAAATACATAATATCTGCTACACATAGCATAGAAAGAAAGAAAGAAAGTGTGACAATTGAAAGCACACAATAAAAATCAGTACAAAAATGTAATTGATACTGCCGTAGTGAAACAGAGATCGAGAGGGGTCGCCCCATTCTGTCACATATTATAACTATAAAAACCCTGTTATATTAATGTTTATTTGTATATTGCATGGAATAAGTTAATATCGTATGGTACTGAAATATGTTAATAGCTTAATAATAACATAGACATATTTTATTTAAATATTTTAATATAATCAACATGGCCAGGAGAACAACATAAGGCAATCTCTGAAGGACCGAGAACTAGACTGGAACCAGGCCAGAAGGAAGACAACCGATAGGATAGTATGGCGCTCCCTCCTCCAAATCTCTACACTTCACAGTAGAAGAGGGATGACTAAGTAAATAAGTAACCTAATACATTTTGCGAAGGCTGGACAGAGATTGTAAATTACTAAAATCTATATGAATGCATGGCTCAGTTACTGGAGTTTATGGTAAAATGAAGCCAGTGTCAGTTTGAGACTGCCATATCGCTTACTACCATCTTGCAACTTCCACTCTCAGTCAAGAGAAGCATTCCAGATGTATTCTTTCAGTTCATTAGCCTCCGCTCCCTATAAACTCAACTAACGTCTACTCTGTTCTCAAGGCCTTGACTGTCTTTTCCTTTAATACTCCTCTGCTTTCAATGTCTCTCTTCTGCAACATTCTATTTTCTCTCAAGCTCTGTACTCTTATACCCATTTTCCGTTCTCTCTTCCAATGTTTCGTCTCAGATTTCTTTGAACCCGAATAACTGAATCAAAAATACATTACGACTCCTGTCAGGAGAAAACAAACTAGTAATTGCCATGAAGAGTGGGGGGGGGGGGGGGGGGGGGGGGGGGGGGGGGAGAGAGAGTCTGACAAAAACTGGCTTGAGAAGTAAACAAATGAATGAAAGAAAGTAAGAGAGAGAGCGTGTGAGAGAGATAGAGAGAACGTCGTCTTGTGACGCATAAACATTAAAAAAACTATTTGATATCCCGAATCGTTAACTAAGACAAGCTGAATTTCCCCCAGACAATGTTCAACACTACTTTCTTCTATTGGTTTTACGATGTTACGTGGCGTGAAGATTTCATGATAACTATTATATCCAGCGCCTGGAACGTTTCATGTTGTACTTCATTACACTGTTCACCACCACTCAATATGTCTTCTCCTGGGCTGTTTAATGACTCGTTTAGTTCTCCCTGGTTTCTCTGAGAAGACAGAAAGAACAGGATTACCGCTTCCTCATACATGCTGTAAGAGGCGACCAATGTGAGGTTACGCTTGGGGCTGTAACCTCATAGGGTAAAACTTGTTGCTATAGAAACCATCGCTGCCAGAGCACACACATGCTTTGGTGCAAGGCTTCATATGGACCAGCAGCGGTGATGGTCGCATGTCTATGAGCAGCGAAATCTGAAATGATCATGATGATGATGAGCTGGAGCTGTTTTATGTTGCTGGTCCTGTTCTAATATCTACTAGTGTAAAAACCCGTCAAAAGACGGGAATTAAATTCAAAAGCACCAATACCTAACGGCAATTTTACTTATTCAAAAGTATTTTTAAAAACCACTGTTTATCACCACAGTACACGAACTACGTAGCAAGAAGCGAGGATCCCAATGTGTGTATTCTTGATCACATATTCTATAAATATTTTTGTGCACACCGTCATTTGCGCACTTTTCTTTGTCGAGTGTTACTATTTTCGGGATAGTACATATAAGGCAAACAATACAATTAATGTTTAATTTTCAACCAAAGTTGCATCCCTTAGCGTTAGTGACAGAAAAAGCTGGGATTTTATATATATATTGATGCCCGTGCTGCTTGATTGCTAGACTTTTAACGCCCTGCTTCTTCAGACCACAGTATCTTCTAATACACGCCTTCTCAGGCAATGTTCATCAATGTCCATACTGCTTGATTGCTGGACTTTTGCTTTCGTGCGTCTTCAGACCACCGTATCTTCTAATACACGCCCTCTCTGACAATGTTCTTCTGGTGTATCTGACTTCTTCACGTCTGTTTGATATCAGGAGCAGAGGCGTACTTAAAGCATTTAGCACCCGTGACGGATCCTACATTCGGCACTCCTCCCATAAAGAAAAAAAAGTTGCAAGTATATTTTTAACATTAAGCACTATCATAAAAGTGAACGATTGCACCTCCTGGCTGTCACCCGGGGCGGCTCCCCTCCTCCTTAGTACGTCACTGATCTAGAGTCCTATAGACAGCATTTCACTAATATCCCGTTTAATATGTGTATGTTGGTTAAAACTCCTTGGTTAATGCTCTTTGGTTAATGCTCTTTGGTTAATGCTCTTTAGTTAAAACTACTTGGCTAAAACTCCTTGGTTGATGCTCTTTGGTTAATGCTCCTTGGTTAATGCTCTTTAGTAAAACTACTTGGCTAAAACTCCTTGGTTAATGCTCTTTGGTTAATGCTTTTTAGTTAAAACTACTTGGCTAAAACTCCTTAGTTAATGCTTTTTTGTTAATGCTCCTTGGTTAATGCTCCTTAGTTAATGCTCTTTGGTTAATGCTTCTTTGGCTAAAACTCCTTGATTAAAGCTACTTGGTTAAAACTCCTTGGTTAATGAGCTTTGGTTAATGATCCTTTGTTAAAACTCCTTTGTTTATGTTTCTTGGTTACTCCTTGGTTAATGCTTCTTGGTTAATACTCTTTGGTTAGCACACATATGTTAATGCGCCTTTGTTAATGCCAGGATATCATGATGTAAGCGTCCGAGCGACATGGTGCTTCATCTCATCTCAACCCATAACCCGTCATGGGTCGTAGGGGTGCCGTGGTGGAAGCATCAGCAGACATGGTCCTCCACTGCTCTCTATTCTCAGCAATGCGTACAAGTGTGGAAAAACCGTGTCCTGCCCATTCTTTGATGTTATCAGCCCAGGATTTTCTTTGCCTTCCTCTTCTCCGTTTACCTTCGACTGTTCCCTGGAGGATCGTTTTCGAAAGGGAGTCATGACGAGTTACATGCCCAAATCAGGCAAGCTTTCGACGTTTCACTATTGACAAAAGTGGTTCTTGGTGGCCTGCATAGGTGTTTATCTTCTCTCTAACATAGACATTTGTTTTGTGCTCTTTATAGCAAATGCGCAAAATTCTTCTATAACATTTATGCTCGAAAGCCTGAATCCTTCGCTCCGTATCTGCAGTGAGTGTCCAGCCCTCACACCCATACAAGAGAATAGATAATACAAGTGATTTGTATAATTTGATCTTCACAGGAAAACTGATGTTACTTTTCCAGATCACATTCAACCTTGTCATGGCAGCTGAGGCCATCTCAAGTCTTGTCTTGATTTCTTTACTTGATCTTCCATCACTACTGTGGTGAAGTGGGATGTTATAAATATGTATAGGGGACTTAGTGTACTGACTGAGATCAGCTGTGAAGGTATATATATCTAATAAGAGTAGTGTATTATATATAACCTTACTTGCTGCCACATATGTATACCTCAGTCAGAATTATTCTGGAATAGTGTGATGACTACGTTGTATGTCTAGGGTATGTGTATGATGAAGTGTAAGTCATAACAACAACAGACAGATAAACAATTTAATTTATTCCACCACACTTGACAACACTGTGACACTCACATACATATAACACTCTAAAGGATATCTTAAAGGAGTCACTGATAACTTTTCAAATAACAATATGTATTCATTGCTGTTATGAATGAATATGTGTCCTGATTCAAATACAAAGGGAACCAGGAATCACAATCAATTTTACTTACAAGTTATATGTACAGAATTTATCAATATGAATATTGTAGTGACATATATTATTAAAAGTATCCTATGTGTGTCAGTTGTGTAGTAGTAATATGAGGTAATACTGGTTTTGTTTTGTTCAAGCTCTGTTGGTATTTGTCATCATGACTTCAATAGTTTGTCTTTATTGGAACTAGTATTGGAGATGTTCTCAGTTCCTGATATTAAAACAATTTAATTCCCCTCTTAATGTTATTTTTACAAGGTCATTTTAAGATGGGGGTACATAATTTTGAGCTCAGCTGGCCACATCAGCTTATCTTGCGTGATGGCGGCAGGAAAAGACTCCTCTGCTCGATTCTCCCCTGGGCTCTGGAGACACCTCACTGATAGCTAAATGGACCAAGGAGTATGCTGTCCGACTCTGGATTCAGCAAAGCTCTGACCAGGTGCTGCTCAATACCATCAAGACCACGGTCCCTGAAAACAAGAAGGATGTACCTTCTACTTCATAACTAATTGATACTCTAGTCTACACTGAGCACAATACACCACAAACATTGAGTTCAGAGCGTTAGGCCAACTGTCAGCTTCATCTGAAATACTTTATACCAGTATTAACCTCCTTAATGGTTACTACGCCTCTGCACTTCCAGCATTATTTCTTTCTAGTCAATCATCTAGGTGTCAGTGTACTGTTTGGCCATTCCATGCCGTTTTACTTTCCTCCGACACCTTCTGTTCAGGCTGGAGCATTATAGGCTTTACATCATGTTTGCTACTGAACTACACATATATACAGGCATAAATTAACAATTCACATTCAATTTTCATTAAAAGATACTGAATGTTTCAAGCTTACCACAATTCATAGAATACACACAGATACGTTGACTAGCAATGAATTCTGGCACAAATTCCCATCTGCTTATGTTCCAGGCTTTTATTTAGCAAAAATATGAGCTGGCTTCAACGCACTGTTGCTTTATCAAGCTTATTTGAACTAGTGGTCTCGAACTAACGCTCCTAAGTGATTATATCAGCGAGTCTGGCCAATGGAGCCACGTTTCGACAAGTGTTTGAAAAAATGTTACCTTCCTACGTCTCCCCTAACAACCAAAGATAGTATTTATAGTCCGACCAATCGTGTTTAGTCTTATATTTGTTGCGCTCAAATCAATTTGGAGTTTACATGGTAGGCTATTTCCGTACGCAAGGTTTTTTCAAACACGTTATTAAAAAAATTTTATGAGCAGAAATGATTTCATGCTGTCAGGCATCCCCACTATTTTATTTTGGTTATAACTTGTTAATTCCTAGACTATTTGCGTAACGTTTTACATATTCTTTGTCAGCAAGCCCTAAGGAACCCAAATATACAAATTTAATAGAGCTAATATGCTGCGTTCAAAATATGCAATTCCTTCTACCTCCTGTTTCGAAGATGTGCTGTCTGGGTACTGTAATGTTTTCAAACGTAAACCCATCTAATGTTATCTTTTCTAATAAGAGTTTTTCAGGATTTAAAAACCTAACTCTGGGAAGGGTAGTGAATTTATCACTGTCCGTCCGAAAAAGTTAGTGCATGTGGCCTTACACGCGTGATAGTAGTAATTGTGTATCGCGCGACGCGTGTTTAGTGTTGCACGTGTTCGGCTTTATGCCTCTCCCTTCTCTCTATCCTTTAGTCCATCTGTCTTTGTTACGCCGTGTATAAAATGGAATGAATGAAATATTAAAATTAGGTCATTGTTCAGCTTGCGTATCTCACTGTTTTTCCAAGAAATACAGCACACGTTTCATTGAAGAAAGCGGGTAATAATACAGTAGGCTTTTACTATCAACGTGAAGGCGTTACAATTTGCCGACGAAGTAGAAAACAAGGGGGATTTCGAGTACAGTCATTGTGACAGCACTGTTCTTTACCATTCTTCTTCCTTTTATTAAATTTATTTGTTAGGCTTTGCATTTACCTTTTAATTTATATATGTGGATTAGAATATTTCACGACAACTACATATAGTGGACCCGAGATATTTAAAGGTGTTAACTTCTTTTAACGTTTGCCCATTTAACGTAATATTGGTCGGAACATGTTTCTTATGGCTATTCACCAATATCTTGCTTTTTTTCTATATTAATTTCCATCCCATACGTTCTTGTTACTTTCTCCAGTCTAGAGGTAAGGTCTTGAAGTTCTGATTCTGTTCCAGCTATCAGATCAATATCATCAGCAAAACGTAGATTACACAGAGGGCGGCCTCCAATCGATATGGTTGATTTATAATCGTAGAGAGCCTCCTGCATAATATGTTCTAGATATATATTAAAGAGCACTGGTGACAGGATGCATCCCTGGCGAACTCCTACAGTTGTTTTGAAAAATTCTCCAATGTCGTTGCTTGCAAAAACAGCACTGCTTGCGTCCTTGTATAGTGCTTCAATGATATTTATGATGTTGGTATCAGAATTGAATTTTCTCATTATTTGCCATAAGCCTTCATGCCAGACTCGATCGAAGGCTTTTGTGAAATCGATGAAGTTATGGTATAAATCATGTTGATGCTGGAGATGTTTTTCGATCAGTAATCTAATATTGAAGATTTGTTCTGAGGTACTTCTTTTTGGTCTAAAGCCAGCCTGTTCCTCTGACAAGATTTCTTCTGATTTCAGTTTTATTCTGTTCAAAAGTATCCTTAACATCACTTTACTTGGATGACTAATAAGGCTAATGGTTCTGTAGTTCTTGCACATTTTTAGATTTCCTTTCTTTGGAAGCGGTATTACTAATGACTGCGTCCATTCTTTTGGCCATTTTTTTGTACTCCATATCTTCTGGCAAATTGTTGTCATGATTTTTACTATATCTGGTCCTCCATATTTCAAGAGCTCTGCTGGTATATTATCCACACCCGGTGACTTCCCTCCTTTCATCGAACATATAGCCTCTTCCACTTCTTCCCGTAATATTGCTGCATTTCCGAGTTCCCTGTTTTCGCACTTAATGTTGTTTAATATGCCTAAGTCAGTGTCAAGTTTACAGTTATATAATTCTTTACAATATTCTGTCCACCTTCTCATTACAGCTGTTTTTTCATTGAGCAGAGCCCCATTGCTATCTTCTATGACAGTTACCCTGGGCTGTTGGGGTTTTGATAGTCTTCTTAATGTGTCAAAAGCTGCCTTGCTGTTACCTTTTATTAGCCCCGTATTAATGGACTCACATTGATCAGCTACCCATTTTTCTTTGGCCTGTTTCATTTTCTTTCTAATATTTTTATTCACCATACTGTATTGCCATGCTGCTTCAGGAACCTCTTTCTTAACCTTTTTCATTTCCCGCCGTGTATCACATAACTTCAGAATGTCATCTGTAACCCATGGTTTGTTTATTTTCTTTCTTTTACCAAGTATTTCTGTTGCTGATTCAATGAGCACGTCTTTCATGTTCTCTGTGATTGAGTTGACATGGTGCTTACATTAATGTATTTGGCACCCGGGGCAGATCCTACCTTTGGCACCCCTTCCCCCATAAAGAAACACTGTTGCAAGTATATTTTTAACAGTAAGCACTATCATAAAAGTGTCTGATGGCACCCCGACCTGGCTGTCACCCGGGGCGGACCGCGACCCCCCCCCCCCCGCACCCCCTTAGTACTCCACTGTCAGGTTCTAAACCTGGTAGCGACACGCTGTAAATGGATACCTTACTCTGCTCTTGAGTTATGGAAGCCAAAGGTAGCGAGGAAATGAACTGGTCACCTCACCTCACAAGGCTCAACCTTGTATAGTAAAGTCTCTAACACTTTTTTTCACCGGCGACAAATATCTTCTAAGGGACTACCTTTACATTTAAAAAAAATGTTATCATGATGTTATATCAAATAAAATATATGGTAGTTGTTTATTAGTTCAAACACATCACTTGATATAGTTAATTAGTTTATTAATTCTTCATCAGCCTTCATTGCCTCAAGCAAGGAGCATAGGCCTTCAATAAATATATGCCAAGCCTTCCTGTGGCGTGCCATCAGCTCAATGTCTTTCTGTTTTCTTCATCGTTTTCAGTTGTCTCCAGTTCTCTCCCTCGTCTGCTTTTCGATCTACCTACTCGTATATTTCTCTTACCATTCAGATTCCATAGCAAGGACTGCTTGGTTATGTTAATCAGAAAGTTTCCTCATTGTGTGACCCACCTATCGCCAGCGCGTGTTCCACTAGCCGTTACATCGTTCTTGTCATCAATTCCACATTAGTGGCCTTGTTAAAGTTTCTGCGGCTCTAAGTTTCTACAGGACAGAGTAGCTGGTCCCATGGCCAACCCTCTTTATGTTTTTAACGACATGTATGCTAAGTTCCAGTGTTACTATCCTTTGCTCCCTTTTCGGTCCCTGTCAACATATAGCATTAAAGACACAACACAAAGCGAATGAATATACTACTGGCTTTGACACAACAAATGGAAACAGTAATACCATTTTAAGGGGTTTCCCTACAGTGAAAACTAACTTTTGTTCTAATAACATTTTCAAACTTTTTATGTGCTCAATAGACACAGTGTATGTCCATGAACCAAATTCTACAGTTTATTTTGTTAAAAAACATGTGGTTACCATGGTAACCAAAAAAAAATTCCGAGATATTGGATTTTCACCACTTTTCGAGACCTAAAAACTTATGTTTCCCATTGACCAAACTTTACCAAATTGCACACACATGTTGTGACTGACAATTAAAACAATTTGTCAGGGGCTTTTTTTGATAAGTTAAAAATTCTATTTTTAATGATTTTTTTAAAAAAATACACTATATTTGTATGAAAAACAATGAAAAAAAATATTTAAAAAATATATCAAAGCAAATTACCAAAATATCAAAAATAGCCCCTGTCATTTTAAAGGTATATATGTGTCCTACATGCATGCCAAATTTCAGACTGATCTATTAGATAGTTTGTAAAAAATAAAATTTTTTGTTAATAAAATGTTAGTTTTGAGAAAAATGCATTTTAGTCACCGAATGACTTGTCTTGTCCAATATACTCCATTCTGGGGGGCTGAATGTGTTTAAAATTGTCCAGCACTATATGCTGCACCTCCTTCAGCTTCCTGCAGCTGCTCCTCTTGCCTTTATCTTGCCTAATTTTTCTTCTTTCCTTCTACATGGTAACCAAAAAAAACAACCGCCATATTGGGTTTTACACCAATTTTCAAGAGCAAAAATCTTATGTTTACCATTGACCAAACTTTATCAAATTGCATACACATGTTGTGACTGACAATTAAAACAATTTGTCTAGGGTTTTTTTTGATAAGATAAAAATTCTATTTTTAATGAGTTTTTTTAAAAATACACTATATTTGTATGAAAAACAATGAAAAAATATATTTAAAAAAATATATCAAAGCAAATTACCAAAATATCAAACAAAGCCCCGGTCAATTTAAAGGTATATATGTGTCCTATCTGCATGCCAAATTTCAGACTGATCTATTGGATAGTTTGTAAAAAAAAACATTTTTTTGTTAATAAAATGTTAGTTTTGAGAAAAATGCATTTTAGTCATCGAGTGACTTGCTTGTCCAATATACTCCATTCTGGGGGGCTGAATGTGTTTAAAATTGTCCAGCACTATATGCTGCACCTCCTTCAGCTTCCAGCAGCTGCTCCTCTTGCCTTTATCTTGCCTAATTTTTCTTCTTTCCTTCTACATGGTAACCAAAAAAAACAACCGCCATATTGGGTTTTACACCAATTTTCAAGAGCAAAAATCTTATGTTTACCATTGACCAAACTTTATCAAATTGCATACACATGTTGTGACTGACAATTAAAACAATTTGTCTAGGGCTTTTTTTGATAAAATAAAAATTCTATTTTTAATGAGTTTTTTTTTAAAAAATACACTATATTTTTATGAAAAACAATGAAATAATATATTTAAAAAAATATATCAAAGCAAATTACCAAAATATCAAACAAAGCCCCTGTCAATTTAAAGGTATATATGTGTCCTATATGCATGCCAAATTTCAGACTGATCTATTGGATAGTTTGTAAAAAAAAAAACATTTTTTTGTTAATAAAATGTTAGTTTTGAGAAAAATGCATTTTAGTCATCGAGTGACTTGTCTTGTCTAATATACTTCATTCTGGGAGGCTGAATGTGTTTAAAATTGTCCAGCACTATATGCTGCCCCTCCTTCAGCTTCCTGCAGCTTCTCCTCTCGCCTTTGTCTTGCCTAATTTTTCTTCTTTCCTTCTACCCTGGTAACCAAAAAAAAAAAAAACAACAGCTATATTGGGTTTTTCACCAATTTTCAAGAACAAAAATCTTGTTTCCCATTGACCAAACTTTATCAAATTGTACCCACATGTTGTGACTGAAAATTAAAACAATTTTACTCATGATTATTTTAATAAGTTTAAAATTCTATTTTTAATGATTTAAAAAAAAAAAAAACTATATTTGTATGAAAAAAATTTTTTTTTTAATTTTTTTTTAATTTATAAAAGAAAATTACCAAAATATCAAAAATGCAGATGTGTTACTTTAAAGATATAGATGTGTACTACTCATGATTATTTTTATAAGTTTTAAATTATATTTTTAATGATTTATAAAAAAAAAAACTATATTTGTGTGAAAAAATATTTTTTTAAAATATTTTTAAAAAATTTATAAAAGAAAATTACCAAAATATCAAAAATGCAGATGTGTTTTTTTTAAAGATATAGATGTGTACTACATGCATGCCAAATTTGAGACTCCTCTGTTTGATAGTTTTAGTGAGAAATCGTGCATTTTCGGCACAAATTTGAAAATCATAGCATGGGGGTGGTGCCGACAATATGCTTTTTGATACATCAAATGCATTTTTTATGTTATAAAACCTTGCTCAATCGATTCCTCGATGATTATTTAATAAAATAAGCTCAAAAGTAAAAAATCGATATTTTGTACGTAAAATCCAGTTTTCATAGTAGTGGACCTCCTTAAGATTCATTATATTACAAGAACAATAGTAAAATATTATAGCATATAACGAAGTTTCATCATCACACGTATGATTACTGTAATATAAATACATACACTTTTTTACGGTGCTTAGGTGACCGTGTGTCGTAATTTTATTTGAGATAGGTCTTAGAAATAATGGTCCCGTCCAAGTGGGAAATGATAGTGAAGGCTCTGTGATAGTAAGGGTTAAGAAATGGATAGTTGATTCACAAGGGTGCTGAAAAGAGTAAGGACAGTCTCTGAAATCGGGTAATTTCTCCGATCTGCCTATCTTACGACAAATTTTATTTATCTGTAGACTCCTAAACCTCTCCTGGCTAAACAATTTTTTTGCCAGTTACTCAACACTCATGTACTCACACCAGTTTGGTGCTACAAACACACCGACGTGAATACAAACTACATATAACAGATATGGGTAATGGGTCGGCCAACACAGTAATTTAAGGTTTATGGTGTTTATTATCATTTAAACCAAAATCACAACATTTAGCATGGTACAGTCAAAAGATCATAGTTACAGAAAAAATACAATTTAACAGGGGAGGGGGGGGGGGGAAAGTCTTTGAATAGTAGTATCCCAATATGCCCTTCCCGCTTGGATAGACAAAAAAACCCAGTCCAAAGACAAGTGGTTATCAGAAAGAGACAATTTAACCAAAAGATAGATTAATTTATTCTGATAGGGGTTATTACACTATTTAGTATGGGGTGTAGGAACAGAGTCCTAGTATTCTCCAAGTTATCCCTTGACTAAGCAGATTAAGGGAGGGGGAGATAAGAAAATGTAAACAGTCCCCCCTTAGAGAGGAAAAATACAATGAATGAAGTGTAAGGATATTTACCAAGTAAAGAAAATTATAAGTTTAGCTAATATATCTCATTCATTCATGTACGCTAGCGATGGCCATCACACCCTTTCACACTTACCGATCGTTGAATCTGGCAATCCATAGAATCACACAAACAGCTAGTAAATACTTAACAAATGTATGAGTCTTTTCCTTCGTTTTCCAGCCCCAGACTATCGGGTTTGGCGTTCAGCAAATTTTCCCGTAATCGCTGGAAGGTGAAGCATTAGTGTTCCTTTTTGATTTTTTATCTAAAGTTTCTATGGAATGGCACTGTCACGGGTATAGTTATGAGAAGGTAGTGGTCTCCTGGATTTCACCGCTGGTTGTGAAAACTTCTATAGCGTGATGACAAAGACTGACCAGTGAGTTATGTTTTTCTTCGGGGTTTAAATCCAGTGGAAATAACAGGACTGTCACAGGTATATGAAGAATATATTCTTTTCCACAGTAGAGCAGTAAAAATTATATATCGCTACTGGCAACTGTTCTTCTCCAGTTATTTTACATAATTTATTGCTTTATGAGTTTTAAATGTTCTTGGGTTGCTTTCTCTCATGTAAATTTAGAGAGCGAGACCGCACAGGGCCGCCACAAGAAGATTATATGTTAACGGTTCATAAAAATTCTAGATGGTAGAAGAACCGAGTCTGGAGGACTCTCTAATTGCTGGGACGCAAAGGTATATGATCATCCGCTTGCACAAACAGAATGAATTTAAGTCTCCAATATAGAAGATATCCGCGAGAAATCTTGTTCTATAAGCTAGTACTTTTATTCAGACTCTCTGGCGCATATGATAAACGCATTCTTCAGTGGTCTCAATATATAATTAAAGAATTGAAGGATCAGGGGGACACGCGAACTTTCACAACTTTTTTGATATCAGGGGAATTCTGCGTTTCTGCGCCGCCATCCCAGCACCATTACCCAACTATCTACCCCTAGACTTTCCCCGTTCGTCTCGGTCTGCGAGCGATTTCAGCACTCTTCTCTGGTTCGCACTGAAGTGTTAAACGAAAGCGTGAAACTGCTTCGTCCGTTCTGGGGACCACCACTGCCTTTGAGGAAACCGCTCTCCCGATAAGCTTTGACAACTCCTACTAGGCGGGGTGACAGAAAGGTGTAGAGAAATGCTTGATTATAATCGCTCTAGAGATAGGCAGTAGGCATGGTTTAACCACCCCTAAGGCAAAACGAAACTCCTGGATCCTCGCCTGATAACTGTTTATCATATTAATTATCCAACGTTGGTAAAAATCCACGTGGAAATGATGCATACTAATGAGCCCGCGTGGCATCCACGTTGACTATTGTGTTTCACAGAAATCCAGGGGCTGCGATGCTATTCAAGGCTACAATCCTTTATCATCCATCAATTCAGGGACTTCAATTTTCATACTCTACGTCACAATCGTCCCCACTTTTAGACATGAAACCATTTTTCATGTTTCATTTATGACAATGAAGCTGCCCTGATTGGTAAGTTTTGGATGATTGGTATATTCGATTTCCTCCTCTTCCTCCGTAGTCCAGTTTCTACTCATGAAATCAGCTCCGACATTCTGTCTTCCTGGAATATATTCCACTTTGAAGGAGTACACGCTTAATAGCAAGGCCCAACGCATGATCCTTGCGTTAAATTCCTTATTTGCGCCAAGGAAAGCTAAGGGAGCGTGGTCTGTTTCCACCGTAAAAGCTGTCCCGTAAAGAAACTCATGATGACGTCTTATCCCGTCAATCAGTGCCAGACATTCTCTTTCAACTGTGCTGTAGTTACGTTCAGCCGTATTTAATTTTCGACTGCCATACGCAACTGGGAATAACATATTCGGGTCGGTGTCAACTGCTTGAAGCAGTGTTGACCCGATGCCCTGACCTGACGCGTCGACCCGCAATACAAAAGGTTTCTTGAGGTCAGGTAACCTCAAAATGGGATATCCGGACAACTGTTCTTTTAAAGTGCTGTATGCTTGTTCGCACTGCGAATCCCAAATAACCTTATCAGGACGTCCTTTTTTTGTAAGGTCAGTCAGGGGTGCCGTTAGTCCGTTGAAATTCTGGATATATTTTTGATAATACGCACATAGTGATAAGAAAGAGCGGGTGTCTTTCTTCGTTCGGGGCGTTTTTGCTGCAACTATTTTCTCAACATTCTTCCTAACAGGCCACTTGCAGCCATGAGAAATAGTGTGCCCCAGGAAGTCTAGCTTTTCAAACCCGATGAGACATTTGCCAGGACTGGCTGTGAGACCAGTTTCCTGTAGTCTCCTGAGGAGCATAGCAACCGTAGCAATATGTTCGTCATAGGTTTCGGATGCGATTAGTATGTCATCCATGAAATTATGGATATGGGGACTGTGCAAAGGTTCTAAAAGCTTCCTCATCATCCTGGTGAACACTCCTGGTGCGTTGTGCAGTCCGAACAGCATCACATTAAATGTGTAATGTCCTTCACTAGTGCTGAAAGCTAACAAAGGTTTAACTTCCTCCTTGACTGGTATTTGGTAATAACCTTTACTCACGTCAATCTTGGAAAAAATTCTTGCTTTGCTAAGCTTGGTGAACAACTCAGAAACAGTCTGGAGAGGTTCGGGCTGGAATTCCGTTACAGCGTTTAGTAACCGGTAATCTATACACAGTCGAACTTCCTTATTGGGCTTCTGCAACAGTACTACACTGGAACTGTAAGGAGATGTAGACTCACTGATAATTTCTGCCTGATGCAGCTTGTCTATTTCTCCGCGAAGTGCATCAGCTTTAGCGTACGAAATGGGGTAAACTCTGGTTCGAACAGGGGTCTCGTTAGTTACTTTCATGTCAAATTCTATGAGATTTGTTCGACCAGGTACATCCGTTAAGACTTCAGCGTACTGTTTCAGTAGCGCCCTGGTTTCTGTCTGTTGTTCTTCTGAGAGATTGTCGCCGAATTTGACATCTTTAATAGATTCTGTTTGTTACAATGAATACGCCATGCAACTATCGTAATCTTCCTCGTCTTCCGTTGCTATGGCGACCGCCAGGAGATGCTCGGAGGACGGCACTGGTCTTTCCAAATATTTATTAAACAGATTTATGTGAAAGACCTTCTCCTTTCCTTTAATGGTGATCTTGTAATTGGTGCGGGAGATCTTTTTAAGGACGGTAAACGGCTATTGCCATCCGATGCGAAGTTTGTTGTTTCCGGTTGGAAGTAGCAACAAAACTTTCTCCCCTGGTTGGAGTTCTCTCTCTTTTGAAGCTTTATTGTATCTTTTAGCATGTTTTGCGCGTGCTTTCTTAAGGTTGGTTGTAGCTAGATCCCATCCTAGCTGTAGCCTTTCCTTGAGCTCAGATACATATTTGCTTGCAGAGACGACTGTATCGTCAGCCTTTTGGTCTGTCAGGGACGGAAGTAAGGCTTCTAATGGCCCCTTAATAGGTCTGCCGAATAAAAGTGTAGCTGGCGTAAATCCTGTTGTTGCCTGGGGAACTTCTCTGTAGGCGAATAAAGCTGCAGATATATAAAGGTCCCACTCTTCAGGTTTCTCTTGAGCCAGCTTACGTAATATCCTGGTGAGGCTTCCGTTGACATGTTCTACTAACCCACTTCCGACCGGATTACAAGGGCTTATGTAGATGTGCTGGTTCCTCAAGATCTTAACGATCTCTTCCATCAACAGGCTACGGTATGGGGATTTGTTGTCCGTCAAAACGTTTTGAGGGAAACCCAACCGTGTAAATATCTGCACGAGGGCTTCTGCGACATGCTTGGAATTCGTGCATGTTAGCGGTATAGCTTCGGCTCACAAAGTGCAAGTGTCGACTAAGGTCAGGATAAACCTGTGCTTTCTTTTAGTCCTTTCTAAGGGTCCTAAAATGTCGATTACAGCCTGTTGAAATGGTGTCCCCACTACTGGCGCATCACCCATGGGAATAAAGGGTGTCCGTTGCTTAGGTGCCACACGTTTGCAGTGGGTGCAGGATTTCACGTACCTGATAATCTCAGAGTTCATTCCTGGCCACCAATAGTGGGTTTTTATTCGCTGAATAGTGGCGTTTTGTCCCATATGTCCGCTAAAGGGACGAGAGTGCCCCATTTTTAAGATCTGGCTTCTGTACTGCGTCGGTACTAGGAGCTGGTTATTCTCTGTATCATGGTTGCCCGTTCTACGATACAATACGCCATCCTTCGAAAAGGTATCTCCGTGGTGTCTGGGGTCCTTAGCCATGGGCAGTTTTCTAAAGCAGGGTTCCAGAGTAGGGTCCTTTTGTTGCGCCTCCTTCAGTTCATTCGGCAACAAATTTGGCGCAGGCTCCCTCTCCTTCTTGGTTTGCCCTCTTGTGGTTACCTCTGCCACAATCGGCTCTTTTGGTCCCCCAACAAACACATATCTACATCCCAGGATAACTGGGTAGATAGGATCATCCATAATGGCCGCTTTAATAACACCTCTGACAAAATCAGAGTGCATTTCTACCAGTGCGATAAGAAGCGTCCTGGGTGCGTCACTCTTAAAAACTCCACATAGTTTGACGGTTTCCTCCGTCTCCTGACCGGGTTTGACTAGGTGCCTGGCGACAATACAGTCAAAAGATAATCCAGTGTCAAAAAGACAAGTTGTTGAGGTACCGTTCAAAATTACAGTTCCTCGCGTTGAGGGTCGGTCCCCCTCAGGTTGAGAATCACTGACATTGACTCTTCCTTGCGAGGCTGTTTGCAAGCATCCGATGCGGTTTGGCCCGGTGTGCTTGCCCTGATCAGACGTCCCTGCTGTTGGGGTCTTCTCCTTGCCTTGACCTTGGTGGCCGCGCTGCCATGTAGGCCTGGTGGGTTGATCAGGATTGTTGTTGTTTGGGGTATATCGGGTTTTGTAGAATTTCGAGTTCTCTTGGGGAGGTCTCTGGGTATTAGTTTCTCGTTGGTTATAGTGCTGGGAGGAATTAGGAGAATAGGATGACTGTTCTAGATTTTGTTTTCTAGATGGCTCATCTTTGGGTTTGCGTTTTGTGCTGGGAAGTTCGGCCATTGCGTTTGCATAGCGTCCGCCTTATTGAGGATGACCTCAAACTTGACTGTGCCCTGCTCAGCCAAAAATCTACGGGTTTCGTTTGATAAAGTTGATTTTATTTGTTCTACCAGAACAAGTTCCAGAATTCCCTCATATGTAAGAGGTAATTCCGATAATTCAAGGCACTTTATCAAATAGCCCGTTAAACGTGAAGAGAACTGGGGAAATGTCTCCGTGCTCTCCTTTCGGCTGTTTCTGAATATTTGAAGAAATTTTCGGGCGGTCATCTCAAAACGCTCTAGCAAGGCCTTCTTTAACATGTCGTAGTCATTTTGGTTGTTTTCCAGCTTCACGTACACATCATAAGCATTACATTTTAGTGCCTGAGAAAGTTTAAAGCACCACCGGGAACTCTCTAACCCATACAGATTTGCCATGCTCTCGAATTTCTCTAGGAAGGTGTCAATTTTCTCATTAGGGCTAGGGAAAGACTCTAAGACAAAAGACATCGCTGTTAATTGGGCAGATTGAGTGCTGGAGAGATCCGTTAGCTGAGACTGGGGTGAAGACGGCTCTCCATTATTGGAAGTAGAAGCACCCCGACTCTCTAAAGCCTTAAGCACCAATTCGTGCTGTCTCTCTTTCTCTCTCTCCTCACGTTGTCTCTCCTTCTCTCTTTCCCTGCGGGCTTCCATCTCTGCCTCAATTTTCTTGTGTTCCAATTGACGTTCTTCCGCTTCTTTCGCCCTAGCTTCTGCTCTCTCTTTCTCTTCCTTCTTCTCAGCTTCTGCTCTCTCTTTCTCTTCCTTCTTCTCAGCGTCATATCTGTCAAGTTCTTGTCACGTGACCGATAATCTATTTTACCATCTTGTCCATAATTTGATTACTTTTTAAATGTCCTGGTTTTCCTCGGCATTTTGTATTTTCTTTTTCTTTCATTTTCTACCTTCGTGGCCAAACTTTTTCACCTTCTCAAACCCCACCCGAGGTTTGGTTACGTTCCGGCCTGTAGCGGTCAGCGAACGATAATATTATCTAAGCCGCACCTGGTCTGACCAGGGGAATATCTCTTACGTTTAAAGCCTTTGATCACGAGCGAAAGGGTCCCTGTGTTTGGCTTCCAGAACGCTGCTTCGGATCATAATGTTATGCATCCTGGAAACAGGGGGAGACAAACCCGCGGTCAGTCTTTGGGTTTTCGCCCCTTAGACAAGATAGAGCATAATGTTATGCATTTCTCTACCTGGGGAACTTTCGCACGATTTCTTTTGTCTTACTCTAGATTACGTCTTTCGCCGAACTTCTGTAGAAATATGCAGGCCAGGTGTCCGGGGGGAGCGTCCCTTGTGATCTATAAGAGTAGACTGGTTTTAATAGACAAAGACATTCGTAAATTTTCCTGGCCCGTAGATGACCATCATGAGATAAGGCAAACTTTAACACAGTACTAGAATGTGTTTGCCTATGTTCTAGTCATTTTCGGGGTGAGTTGGCATATCTTATAATTATAATATTAGATTCATGTTAGCTTTTATATATATCTGTTAGGGAAGTGAATTTATTTCTGAGGACTTCTCCTAGTAATTTATTCAGTGATAAGGTAGCGCTGTCTACGGCCTATTAAGTGGTGCTTAAACTGTTACGGTTTATCATGGGTTAAATGTTAAACTTACAATAACAGATATTAGGCGTAGAATCAGTCCACGAATGCTTACCATTGGGTTAAGAGTCAGCAAAAATTAACTGTCATTTCTGTAAGATAATGTCAGGTGTGGATTGTTCACTTTAAAACTGAATAGTGAGATGCAGGTAATAACTCTGGATTATAGGAGATAGTCACTTATTCCTTTTGATAGATATGTCTAGTGGCAAGGGAGGATCATTTTATGCTTACTTGTGTGGCTAGGCACTAGTCTATAACTTTCACTGAAAGCAGTCACCAGGCATAGATATAATTATATCTTATGATTTAGCCACAACTGTATTATTATAGCAAGAACATTGCATTTTCTTTGTACTCATTTTGTGGAATGCTAATATATTTTCCAAAGGGGACATATGATTTATTTGTGTAATGTCAAATGCTGTAATCTGTTTATGTAAATTCATTTAATGTTGTAAGATGAATAAGCATATTCATTTAACTGTAACTACAGGTTAGGTTTCCTGTATGTTGAGATTGGGAGAAGAGGAGTAGATTTTTGATGTCAGAACATTTACTGACAGGTACCTGGGGGTGCAAAAGATATTAAGACTATGCGGGCGCGTGTTGATAATTGATATTTTTAAGGAACAGGAGACATGGTTAAAGACAGCCCTAAACTATCATAGCAATAACTACAATAAATTTAATCCCATAGTGGAGCGAAACTTTCTGTATAAAGTTAGTGTGATTTATTATTTGCTTGAGGTAAAAGGTTTTTTTTTGGGTCTCAGTTTCAGGGAGACCGAATCGCTAGAGCAGATTCCAGTCAGGCGAAGAACGAAATATTCTCTTCGATCCAGAGGGTCTCTGAATACCGCTAGCGTCACGAATCGTCAACCCCGTTCCTGAATCAAAACCCCTTTTTGTCAACGCCAAGTTAAGCTCACGCAGTGCAACAGAGCCAACGCAAAATCTGGAATCGCCAAATGCAGTAGTAGCTCTCTACTCGCCTATTGGATTACCAGCCAGAGCATCGCGGCTTCCAGAATATCAAACCCGCCTAGCATGCCGATAGCAGAATTCCATATCACCGGCCTTTTTGTGCCTAAACGGGGCACTCAGCAAACCAGAGCCAAACCAGTTTAAACAGGATTTACAGCCAAGCAGAGCCTAGCGCCGGATAAGCGCGCCTGGGACTCTTTGTCATCAAGTGACTTCTTCTGGTGTATTTTCTGGATACTTAAAACCTCGCACGTATGAGCAGCCATCTATGGACAGAGTTCCAGCCCCCCTCTCGCGAGTAGCGGTCACCAACGTTTAGCACCTTTGGTCCCACGAAAAAAGCGGACAGGCTGTCGCTCAGTTCGTTTATTTGGTCAGCAGGAGATAAACAACGTCTTCCAGTGTTCCCTCGCGCAATTAGGGGTCACCAACGTTTAGCCCGACAAGGAAAGTTCGGTATTTCACTTCAGTCATCTTGAAGGATATTTATCGGTAAGACACTTCCTGGAGCTAGCGCCTTTGGTCCCCGAAAGCGGACCCTCTGTCGGACAGCTTAGTTATTTTCTCCGTGTTCTACAGGTTTTATGAGTGTTGGTGGTGTGTGTGTTTGTGGGTGTGTATTTGCATTATTGTTGGTGTATATGATTATTGATGAATATTTGATTATTGATGTAATTTATGCTGTGTATGATGATATGCATTAATTCCATGCTTTTCTTCTTTAATAAAGTTTACACATTTATTAATGCGCTGTTCCCGACCCTTTTCATCCATAATTAACTTGTTTAGCTCTTTACTATAATCTCTATGTATGATAAGAGAAAAGAGAGAGAGCAGGAGGTGCTTAGACAGACATAAGTGAGTTGAGGCTTGGAGAGAGAGATCATTTTGGTAAATCTTCTTCCAGGTTGTCTCAAGTCCATCTCCTATTTACACCTTTCTGTGTGTGTAATCTATAACTCTGTCAGTCCACTATCCCTTGTCGATTTCGCTACTGTTGTCCAACTCGACAAATACTCTACACTTAACTCAACCACGACAGTTCTCTGTTGACAAACGCTGTCGCTTCGTCTCCTTGCATTCCTGTCTCCCTTGCCTCCTGTCTCAACATGGACCTCAACTGAACTCTCTCTGTCATGTCAAAGAACTGGATGCTACTAAGACGAGAGAATAAGACGAAGAAAACAGAAGGGGAAAAAACTCTACACCGCTCACGAGAAAAACACAAAATATAAATTACCTGAGATACCTCCTACCGTTATTAATTTGCTAATCTATCGCTGCTTTTATCTGTCAGTTAAGATTCTTAATGCAGGCGACTACGCCACGTTAAATGGTAGGTCAAACAACTAGAAAAAAATCTACTTTTACTTATCCGTAGAGAAAATTTTATTTTAAAACAATTTAAGGGAAAAAAAATTTTCCTTAAAAATTAATTCTCCACCACAAAAACTCCGCCCGCCGAAGTCAGTTAAGAGAAGAGACGTTATTAACTAGACTTTAAAAAAATCAGAATAGGGCGTCTTTAGCTTTGCTCAACTCTGCTAACTTCAAAACCTTTGTGGCTGTTTCACAATCACGCGATCCCAGCAATCTTTATAAAAAATATTTTTCCAATTTTCTCTGCCAGAGAATAATTAAAATAACCAATTTTTTTTCGTAACTCTCTGCTGCTGTGGAAAGAAAACAATCCTATATTTATTTTGTGTGGTCGACACCAAGTACTAAAAGCGTTGTCTAGGGGTAAAATTATTTTTATTCCCTATCTTCACAAAGACAACTCACTCACACTCTATCTAGAGTTAGACCCAGACTTAAGATCAGATCCTACTGGGGCTACCCGTTTAGTTGTACTAATTTCCAGATCAGACTCAAAATCCCGGCGAGCAACCCATTTATTGTCATGATTTTATTTGAGATAGGTCTAAGAAATAGTGGTCCCGTCCGAGTGGGAAATGATAGTGAAGGCTCTGTGATAGTAAGGGTTAAGAAATGGATAGTTGATTCACAAGAGTGCTGAAAAGAGTAAGGACAGTCTCTGAAATCGGGTAATTTCTCCGATCTGCCTATCTTACGACAAATTTTATTTATCTGTAGACTCCTAAACCTCTCCTGGCTAAACACTTTTTTTGCCAGTTACTCAACACTCATGTACTCACACCAATTTGGTGCTACAAACACACCGACGTGAATACAAACCACATATAACAGATATGGGTAATGGGTCGGCCAACACAGTAATTTAAGGTTTATGGTGTTTATTATCATTTAAACCAAAATCACAACATTTAGCATGGTACAGTCAAAAGATCATAGTTACAGAAAAAATACAATTTAACAGGGGAGGGGGGGTGTCTTTGAATAGTAGTATCCCAATATGCCCTTCCCGCTTGGATAGACAAAAAAAAAACCAGTCCAAAGACAAGTGGTTATCAGAAAGAGACAATTTAACCAAAAGATAGATTAATTTATTCTGATAGGGGTTATTACACTATTTAGTATGGGGTGTAGGAACAGAGTCCTAGTATTCTCCAAGTTATCCCTTGACTAAGCAGATTAAGGGAGGGGGAGATAAGAAAATGTAAACAGTCCCCCCTTAGAGAGGAAAAATACAATGAATGAAGTGTAAGGATATTTACCAAGTAAAGAAAATTATAAGTTTAGCTAATATATCTCATTCATTCATGCACGCTAGCGATGGCCATCACACCCTTTCACACTTACCGATCGTTGAATCTGGCAATCCATAGAATCACACAAACAGCTAGTAAATACTTAACAAATGTATGAGTCTTTTCCTTCGTTTTCCAGCCCCAGACTATCGGGTTTGGCGTTCAGCAAATTTTCCCGTAATCGCTGGAAGGTGAAGCATTAGTGTTCCTTTTTGATTTTTTATCTAAAGTTTCTATGGAATGGCACTGTCACAGGTATAGTTATGAGAAGGTAGTGGTCTCCTGGATTTCACCGCTGGTGGTGGAAACTTCTATAGCGTGATGACAAAGACTGACCAGTGAGTTATGTTTTTCTTCGGGGTTTAAATCCAGTGGAAATAACAGGACTGTCACAGGTATATGAAGAATATATTCTTTTCCACAGTAGAGCAGTAAAAATTATATATCGCTTCTGGCAATTGTTCTTCTCCAGTTATTTTACATAATTTATTGCTTTATGAGTTTTAAATGTTCTTGGGTTGCTTTCTCTCATGTAAATTTAGAGAGCGAGACCGCACAGGGCCGCCACAAGAAGATTATATGTTAAAGGTTCATAAAAATTCTAGATGGTAGAAGAACCGAGTCTGGAGGACACTCTAATTGCTGGGACGCAAAGGTATATGATCATCCGCTTGCACAAACAGAAAGAATTTAAGTCTCCAATGTAGAAGATATCCGCGAGAAATCGTGGTCTATAAGCTAGTACTTTTATTCAGACTCTCTGGCGCATATGATAAACGCATTCTTCAGTGGTCTCAATATATAATTAAAGAATTGAAGGATCAGGGGAACACGCGAACTTTCACAACTTTTTTGATATCAGGGGAATTCTGTGTTTCTGCGCCGCCATCCCAGCACCATTACCCAACTATCTACCGCTAGACTTTCCCCGTTCGTCTCGGTCTGCGAGCGATTTCAGCACTCTTCTCTGGTTCGCACTGAAGTGTTAAACGAAAGCGTGAAACTGCTTCGTGGGGACCACCACTGCCTTTGAGGAAACCGCTCTCCCGATAAGCTTTGGCAACTCCTACTAGGCGGGGTGACAGAAAGGTGTAGAGAAATGCTTGATTATAATCGCTCTAGAGATAGGCAGTAGGCGTGCTTTAACCTCCCCTAAGGCAAACCGAAACTCCTGGATCCTCGCCTGATAACTGTTTATCATATTAATTATCCAACGTTGGTAAAAATCCACGTGGAAATGATGCATACTAATGAGCCCGCGTGGCATCAACGTTGACTATTGTGTTTCACAGAAATCCAGGGGCTGCGATGCTATTCAAGGCTACAATCCTTTATCATCCATCAATTCAGGGACTTCAATTTTCATACTCTACGTCACACCGTGTATCCTTTTCGATTCTCTCTTGCAGTGATGCTTGTCGTAAATTTAGATAGGTTTGAAAGTTATTTATGGTCCCGCCTGAGTAGAGTGAATGGTGATAGTACGTGAGAAGTAAAGGTGTGAGAATAGATTTCACGAGTGAATAGTTTAAGGAGAATGAGTAGTTTCTCTAGTCCAGCCTATATATATATATATATACGACTATCCTTTAGTACAAGACAATCTTGCACCTCCCTATATCTAGAAATATAAGTTTAACTAAACACACACACACAATTATGTGACAACAAGACACACAAACGTGAAAAAAACTATGGTAAATTGGGTATGGGTCTGACCAACAAGCACAGTTAAGTTCTTTTTGTTGTTTATTATCATTAAACTTTACAACATCGAATATCTAAAGAAAGATCAAATAAAATCAGACTTCATACATAGAAAAATAACAGAATACATGTGCCCTCCCCTCATTGAGAAGAAAAAACCCAACAAGTTAATAACCCCTAAGGTTAAAGGTTAGCACTATGTTACAGCACAGACAGTAAAGAAAAGAACAAAGTTCCTACTAAAGCTATCCAGTAAATTAAACAATATTTAAGCAAAACCAAAGATACTACAGTTTCTGTAACTAAGAAAATATTCAATCTCTCTGACTGACATACAGTGGCCACTCAATCATGCTTACCCATTCTGGGTAATATATTCCTTGGACATACAAGTATCCTGAACATAACCTTCCAGTGGTTTTATCTTCCAAATTTGGCCCCAGTCCTTCCTCGATAACAAATAAGATTTTATGAAGAGACGCCAAATTTGGTGGTTGATTCCTGAATGGACAAAGGTCACCTCGAATAGTTAGGGTAGGAAAAAAAACCGCGATCTGTGTTCACAGTAAACAGTAGAAAATACTTCCAATATTTTGAAACAATTGGTTGCTAAAACTGTTACAATTTGTAAATGATGATGATAAATCCTATAGGCTGTCTCTGTGGTGAGTGCCGATTTTGAAACAGCGTAACTCTTCTGGATAAAATCCACTTGGATACGACTGTCAAAAGTCGGGAGAACTGTTATATCTTTCACAACCCAGTGGGCTGATAAAATTGAACAAATGAACTCTGGGTCATAAAAAGTCCAGTTAAATTTACCATTTAAAATGTCAATTAGTCTCTTTGGCCAATCCTGTTCACAAATGAACTTGTGGACGTGTAAGCCAAGAAAAAGACAACATGAATCCAATCAGTAAATGAAGAAAAAGGACCAAAATAGACCGCTGGTCGCCGTTTGATCAGGTCTGCTTAAGAATAGAGAAACATTATGAAAAAAAAATGCTACTATTATATCTCTACATTTATGCACGGAAGGGAACAAGACGATCTCTTATCTTCTCCGTCAGTCCTGATTAAAGTTAAAAGGCACACGGTGTCTTTAGCCTATCCTATCGCGCGTCGCTTAGCGAGTGCAGGTTTGGTTGAGGCATGCAGTCTTTCCCCTCCTGTTCGGTCAACGATCAGCGCACAATGTCAATTATTATTTAATTATCCCTACGCGCACTTAACATATATCGCCTGTCATTAATAGCTATTAGATTTTCGGCGTCTGTTTATTTAGTTGTATGATATTTAACACGTCACTTATATAATTACACAAAATGAAATATAACGAGAATTCTATGGTCCACTATCAGTCGCGCCTATTATCTAATTCAGTCAGCTAAACCGTATCTTCTTGTGTGAGAAAGCGGGTGATGGAAATTACATTAAACTGAACAACTGGCAAGAAATATCTACGCGTTATTTTATTTCACTAGCTTTAACGCTAGGAAATCACAGTGAATTATAATGGTAAAACTTAACACATTTTAACACTTAAGCACAAATTTATATTACCAGAAAATCCGAATGAAATCCCCACGAAGAGTATTAACACACCTTCCACAACGGTTCTAGTCGGCGTGTTTAGACTATCCGAACAATTCTGAGCAACAACTGATTTGAGGAGCCACAGTTTATATACATTATTGTCTCTCTGATCTATAGATGACGTTACTTTTCACACTATAGTGCATAGCACGAAATCAGATAAAAGGTTTTACGGTCGCTCTGTCTCATCGTTGCTAATTGACAGCAGAGACTTAAACCGTGTAACGGGTTTCCTTCCGAGATTTTCCCCATTTCTGGAGATGAAAGATTTGTCTCCCCCTGTATGTACGAACATGAAAGGATCCCTCGGGAAAATATTTCCGCCCGAGCGTCTACTTCAAAGAGGTCTGGTGTTTCCACGTGCGTCTTTCTGATATCTTGATGATTGACAGATCAGCTCGCGTGAGTAACTCAGGTAAACAAACCAGGTTCGCTCCTTGTTATTTCTGGCAGGTTGCGGAAGGTGGTAAACAAATTAGTTTGTTTACGTCTCAGGGAAAAGAGGCGTGGATTAAAAATGAGTAAATGCAGGCTGTAAGTTGCATGGCTTTGCTAGCGAATCATCGACGGTGCGAGGTCACGAAAAACTGTCAGACACTGTAGGCTATATTTCCATTATACGGCACAAGGCTATGGCGCTATTGGGATGGAGCCTGGTTCTATTCTCTGGGACCCCTTAACTTCTGTTATTTGTACGATATCTAGTGTTTTTCTGCCTTCTTACTTTCTTTCCATGTCTTTCTTTCTTCCTTGCTTTGTCTTTCTTTCTTTTTTCTTTCTTACTTTCTTTCTTACAAGTTCTTGCTTTATACTTATTTTCTTTTATCATTTACACATCATAACTAGCGAAACAGTGTTGCCAGCAAGTTACCTCAGGCAAAATAAGATAATCACCAGAACACCACAGCAATGACATCGATAATCCTGGTTCGCGTGCAGAGAAACACATGACAAGAAAAAGAGGGGTGGAGGGAATGGGGATAATACAACAATATCTATGTCAGTGATTCTCAACCTATGGGTGACGACGACCAAAAACATTCTCCAACTGGTGAAATCTGGGACGTTGTCGTAAAAAGGTTGAGAACCACTGGTCTGTGTCATGTGTATCTATTTCCCGTTTTATTTTTGTTATGATCCCTCATCATTATCATCACTTTCCTTTTCACTCCTTACGGAGCATGACGCCACCACCCCAGCTGGCCCCCTCGGAGGAATCTTGCACAAAGTAATCACACGCTCTTGCTGTAGTGGTTTCAATAGCAATATGTTTTACATGATGAGGTTGCCAAACTATGAAATAATGATTATTTTTATTTATTAAATTTTTATTTTTAGCTTTGGGATTCGACTGGAAACGCTCATCTCCGCATTACGCTTTTTTACATATTCCTTGTATAGTTTAGCCAGTTTCTTTTTGTGGCTGTCTGCCTGTTTGCATGTTTAATGTGTGACAGACAGACATACAGACAAGTAGACAGAGTGGTATAGAGAGTTACAGGGGCAAACAATTAAGAGTAACATGATAGAAGGAGTTATAAACCTTGATGGCTCTGCTTGAAATTGATTACATTCGGATCCTGTGTAATGGAAAATACTCAACACGATACGGAAGGGAAAATTTTTATAACGGCCTGCTGCGAAAAAAATGGATTGAGAAGGGAAAAACCACAGATGAAAATATGTACGGTGGTATTATGAAATCAAATAAAACAGATGTGATGTAATGATAATGAACAGTCTCTAAATATAAGCTCTCTCCTCCCCTTAAAAAGACATAACTTAAAAAAACAAATGACGGAAACTGCCGTGATGTTCTAAGACATATTGCAGGCACCTACATGACATTGCAATCATTACTTCATCGCGGCTGAGTTGCCATCTGTATCAAATTCAATGAAAGCGAACAAACATGCAAACGAGCCCACAAACACATTGTTTTGAAGCCCAAACCTGATGAGAACGCTGGAACACTCAATATCGATTAGCTTAAAAATAGTTTCACGTGAAGTAGTTTAAACGTGACCTTTCTCATCATTGCCTCCGTTTATCTCTCTCTCTCGCTCTCTCTCCCTATCCCTCGCTCTCTCTTTCTCTCCACTAATAAGACATTCATCTTCTCCAATAAAGCTGTAGATGGCAGTGTGTGTCTGGCCAAGGGCGCACTTTAGCTGGTACCCGGGGCGGATACTACCTTTGGCACTCCCTTCCTATAAAGAATTCCTCTTGCAAATACATCTTTAACAGTAAGTACTTCATAATATAATCCGATGGCACCCCTTTCATGGCTGTCACGCGGAGCGGACCGCCCCCCTTGCACCCCCCCCCCCCATACTACGCCACTGTGTCTGGCTGTCTACGATTCACTCATTCATTTTTCACACTTCTGCTCCCTGTGCACATAGTAGCCTCCTCTAGTTGTAACTGAATATGGGGACGATGCGCCCTTGAAGTGATAGACCTGTTTTTTTTTGGTTTTTTTTTTTTTTGTCTAGTGTTCCTTTAGGCGTGTTCTTTTCTCCTCTGCTTGTTGTACTCTTTTCTCCTCTGCTTGTTGTACTTTTCGCCGAATCTGAGGTGATGCCGTAGGGAACATCGCCACTTGGAGCGATCGACAGCTTGATCCTCCCAGTTTGCTGGATTCATGTCCAGTGCCTTCATATCTATCTTACAAACATCTTTGAGTCTCAGCTGCGGTCGTTAGGCTGTTCTTTTGCCATTTGCCAGTTGAGCGTCCGAAATATCTTTGGGGGTGCGACCATCTTCCTTGCCGCGGAAAAGGCCAAGCCAGCGTAGTCTGCGCTGTCTTACCAGTGTAATCATGCTTTGAAGGCAAGCACGTGACAGCACCTCGACGTGTGCAGCCTAAGCCTTCGTTATTATCCCGCCAAGCATTTTATATATATATATATATATATATATATATATATATATATATATATATATATATATATATGTATATATATATATATATATATATATATATATATATACACACACATTTATTCATATAATGCGCTGAATGCTCCTTTGGCCTTTTGTTTTCTTATTTTGATTATCATTTTCTGTTCTCAAACTTTGCCTATATGGCTGCCAAGATAAATGTATGATTCCACATCGTGTCGGGATATATCTTCTTCTTATTTGATCCTTAGCCGCCGACTATGTCAGTGTAGCAATCAATGGCCATCACGCCTGGTGGCTCCTTGTAGGGCAGCAACAAACTGCTTCCACATTGTTCGGTCGGCGGCCACCCGTCATACAGTGCCCCAGCTCTGGTTCATTCTTTGCGTCTCGGCCTCCACAGTTCTCCACCAAGTTGTATTTGGTTGGCCTCTCTTTCGCTTTCCTTCGGGGGTCCATAACAAAGATGTTCTTGTGATGGCATCGGGGTTTCTTCTGAGGAGGTGGCCAACCCAACTCCAGCGTTTGCCAGTTATGATGGTGTGCATGTCCTCTTGGTTACTCAGAGTAAGTACGTCTTGCTTAGTGATAGTATTCTGCAAAAGATTCGGAGAATTTTCCTTAGGCAGATTGTGTGGAAGAAGGATAGTTTCGACATTTCCTTCTCTGTTACTCTGCAGTATTCAACACCATAGAGAAGCACAGAAAGTACACAGCTCTCATATAATCTTAATTTTGTGTTTGAGCTGTACTGGGAAGACTTCCAGGTGTTGTTGGGACTAGCAAAGGCTGTTCTCGCTTTGTTCATTCTGTTCTTGATGTCTTTGCTTGTTCTGCCGTCTGATGTTACTATGCATCCTAGGTATGTAAGTGTTTCATAAGCCCTCAGTATTTTCCGTAGGTTGTTCCTGTGTTTATGTCGTAAAGTGACATCTGAATGGACAACAGTTCAAAATAACCCACCTTTTATGGATTCAGTAAGATTTTACTTCTATGATAATAAATAAACCCGCCCGTGTGTGTTTGCCTATCGTCGTCCTCAACGCCAGTAGAGCGCTGAATTGTATGCAGTAGTAATGCTTAGACAATGATCCCGCCGTCAAATATTATACGATTTCCTAGTTTCGTCCTTGAGACTAACAATTAACTTGTGCCAGAACTGCGATACCAAACTGCCGTTCTGAATTAACGTACGATTTTAACTTTAACGCCACCAATAGAAGTAATTCGGACATTTTCCAGAAGTGTAGAAAGAAACTGCAGTAAGAAATAACGCAAAATATTACCACCGCCTTTCAAAACCCCTCTTCGCTCGACTCGCCGTTCTCTGTATATATCCACGCTGTTAGACGCGACACAGCCCAAAACACACACACTGTCGTATTCGGGCTAAAAATTAACTATAAGGTAACATGCGGCCAACGCGTTGTCGAATTTTTTTTGACGTATTACAAAAGCGCTGTTTCGTTCTGAATGAGAACGACAGTTAAGAAAAGAGGAAAAAAATTACGATTTAACGTGGAGATTTTTGAAAATACAGTACGGATAGGGGCAGAAAAGGAGTATAGGACTAGTGTCACGAGTTCGTGTTTACAGATTTGAATTGGCAAGATAGAAAAATATGTTATTTGAGGAAATGAAGAATAAAAACGATACTAGTGAATATAATAAATAAAAGAATAAAAAATAGAACCACTGTGTGACAGACAGCAACAGGATCACTAATTACTTGTCAGAATTATAAACTTTTAGGATATAACTGAGATATTGACGAAGACAGATGGACGAACAGACTTGAATCTTTCTCAGTTTGCCTTGTAGTGGGGATAGAGGGGAAGTTAGTCCTAGATTTGAAATTTGAGTTCAGTTTGAATAAAAAGACGCTAGAAGCCAAACAGTCCCTGATTGGCGGGAGACTAATATACTAACGGAGGGATAAAACTAAATTGTAGTTAGTGTTCGGGGCCACTTGTAAAAGAAATTTTCTACACTAAAGTTGTTCTGCAAGCAAGATAATAGTACTATCTTGACTTTGCTGATCTGCACCAGCAAGCGATCTGGATTTGACCATATTTATCGCAAATCAAACTTATTAGTGTTAATATTTCTCTGATGCGGTAAGAAAGAAAAAATTTATATCACCATTATATTATTATTATGTATGTATTATTGAATATGTATGAAAATTATGTGGGTAGAAGTATCTAGATGGAAGTCAACATCAAACTTTGTGTTGTTTCACAGAGTTGTTAGGAAATATATTAACATGTTGTAGAAAAGCCAGACAGACTTTCTGACATTTTGGGAGAAAGAAAAATTAAATATTAATGGGGAAATTGTTGTACAGTATTATGACATAAGACCAGGCAAACCACTGGCCTTCTTCTTCAGCAAGTCACTGTGATTGTACATGACTTGATATTATTAACTTAAAACGTTTCCTTTGTCAAGGAAAGTGTCAGACTGTAGTTTGAAGTTTATTTGACCATGAATGGGGTATACAACCAATTAAGAACGTTAACTAATTGTTTAGTTACCATGCTGAGTCTGAATATGATTAAAAATGTTTAATAGTTAGGGAAAGAGAGAGTTGTATGAGAAGTTCAATAGGACGCATTTATATCGTTCCAGGGTTTCATCTATGACTCAAAGTGAGCCCAGGTCAACCTATACCTGTCTATATTTCTGCATCTAAAGAATTGAGGCAGTATCGACTGTGTGCCTCCGTGTTATATTGCAAGAGCAGAATCCTTACTTGGCAGTGGAGGCTGGTGATCTAACCAAAATTCATCCTGCATACCCGGCACCACTCAGTTAAGAAATTGTCTCCGGGCACTTGATATACCAAACTCAACTACTCTCAGTTCCCAAATGTGTATTAGATCATTCAGATTGTGATATAGACCTTATATTAGCTCGTTCAAGCCCCAAATGAATTAACAGCAAAACGCCTCTGCTTATTATTATTATTATTATTCTTATTGCTCGTATTGGCTCTTTAGATGTAGATACAACTATTTATGTTAGAATACTTATTCACACGTGTACACTTCTCCTTGTAATAATTATTTCAACTATGATTTTGTACAAACAACATATAACAATGTAATGATCAATTACTTTAACACTTGTAAATAACTTAGAACTGATGATTGATAAAAAGTAAGTCTCATTATGGAATGTATCGGCTTTTGTAAGCTTAATTTTAGACAAGAAAGTTCTGTGTTTGGCAGGCTAAAAATGGGACTTGCTAAAATGCTAAAGTGCCGATGCTGCTGGTTCCGTACATTCGTTTCTGTGGTGAGGGCACGTTTCCAGATCAGTCAGGAAGTTACTGCTTCTGGTCAAGGCAAGAAACTTCACAACCCGTGGAATGTAGGTTTCAAGTGTCAATTACAAGCTTTGAGCCACAGAATGGTAGTAATGCAAATGGTCTCTTCGGGACGTACCACAAATAGTCCGGTCGCCTCGTGCTGGTACCCAAACTTTAGAGGGAATAAAAGAACAAATTCCGCTGCTAAGTCTTTGTTTTCCGAATGTTAATCAGGCGCCTTTCAAGCTGTCCGTCAGCCGTTTGTTTTCTCAGATTTTTTACTCTCCCTGAGCGTATATCGTATCACTCAGGGCATGTGATGAAAAATCACCAGTATGTCAGTTAATTTAATGAAAAATTTGTGACTGGACAGCGGCAGTGGCTTGTGCCTGAAGGAACATATTAAGTTTACATACATTCACAAAAGGATAATATACAACTATGCACAGGTTGTTGTAATCATCACTCACTCCCTGCTCCATTCGAAGTCTGGGGTTACCTCTGCTTTTGGTTCTTCCGTGAGAACTAGCATGAAACAATCACCAGCGCTTGCTGTGGTGGTTCATGAATGTCTCCTTTTCACATGCTGAGATTGTCAATCTAGTATGAATCTTTAACATCACTAGCAAGTATATTCATGTCAAATTAAAAGCATAAGAAATATATTACAACTCACACTAGTAACTAGTAATTTTAGACTTCTTCCTCAGGTAAATAGTCTTGGCAACTTGATATAAATGCCGAGAACACACGTTATGGTATTTAGTTCTAGTAAAAATCCCTCTGCGACTTTGTGCGTAAGTCCTGTATAAGTCCGGTTTTTGTGTGAATAACATAGGGTTTCCTTGCTGTAGTGTTCAGAAGTGTTCCACTAAGTCCGGTCCTATTTAAAGTCAGAATCTTCGCTTCTATTGTTTCTTGGCCTCAGTCCAATCTGTCTACTTGACGACTCGGAAATGCAGTGTGGTCTGTTCGAAATGTGCTAAGTTATATTCGCAGCTTCCAGTTCTCGCTCACATGTTGGTTACTTCATGGCATTTCCGACAGCCATCCAATGAGAACGAATGTATATTAGCCTCTCAAATGCTAGCCAATGGCGTTCAAAAAGTACTGGTTGTCACCGGATATTCCTTATGGAATTTTTTCTGCGTGACACTGAAGTAGTGAATTCAAACGTCACTTTCCCTATATATAATTGTGATTTCCGCATATTTCCATTTTCACATTTGCAAAATCACTTCTACGAAAATCTCCCAAGATAGAGAATACCCATAATGTTATCTCAGGTAATTTCAGACGTCTATGGGTTATCATACATTTCCGCTCATTTGTATCAAATGGCTTGTCGCAAATCCGACTGCCAGTCTAGACAAATTGTGGTTTATACTATTAAACCCGTATTTCAAGTACATTCTACTGTCGGATCGGAAGTGATTACGCAATCTTGAGCAAACACTTCATGCTCGCATTACCTGGAGTCAGTGTGGTATTTATACGATTAGTGATTCGATTAATCTCTCCAGATGTGCAATACGCTTGTCTGGGCATAAGAAGTGAAGTGTGACAAATGGAAACAATGACTATAGTACGGAGTTCTGTGCAGCGAAAATGAGAAATAATGGAGGGAGGAAAATGGAAGAAGAAAAATTGAACGGTCCAATTCCGCGACACGTACCAAACCTTCCCGTATCTTTCCAGGTCTTCTTTATCCCTTTACGTTCATGTCTCTAATTCCCTGTGAATGTTATTACCTTGTATAATGCTTCACCTATTTGATTTCATTGATAGATCTGGTTCTTTCAAAATCTTCATTAGGTCAACATAATTTTGTGTACATTCATCGTTTAAAAGTTGTGTGCTATGTAATGCTCTTGCTGACAACTGCTATTTTGTTTTAGTATTTGTCTTCTGTGGTCACTGTTTCTAAGATTCGATGTTAAGATTTTGATGTACGCGAGCTGATGCTGTAAATATGCTGTGGATTAAAAACGTGTCCACTGTGTTTGATTATGGGATTTGTACTTTTAAATGTTTTGGTATTTGCGCCTACGGTACAAACAAAGGACATGATGCTAAACTTTATTTGTTTAATTTGCCTTTGAACAGTGGAAAAGATACAAAAATGCTAATCAAACGATGAAACATTTGTAAATAAAGGGTTAACATAATTGTCGTGAGAGGGTAGATGGTTATTGAATTTAATAAGATATCCTGGACAAAAGGTGTATCAGATGATACCAGGATAGTGCCAGATAAGAATCTGGTCTTATCAGTAATACCCCTTTCTCCGAAAAGAGTAAGGGTGTATAGACAACAAAGGTAGGGTCAAGCTGTATAAGTTCCTAGAGAAGATGGTAATGTAGTACTCTGAGTCCTTATGTGCTACCTCTCCAGATCCTCCTCTGTTAATATGGTGGTTATTATTGTTATTGACTCGGCTAGGGGTAATTAATTAATTTAATTCACCAACAAAGACTGTAACTTAACTTAAAGAATTTAAGTAAGTCTGATGGTAAATATTTACAATTTAATTTGTACAGTTTCTCTTTTCTGTTTGAAAAGTTTTAAAAGAAATGATATGACAACATTAAATAAATAATAAAATATTCAACAAAGTCTTTCACTGAATGGAAATGTCTATCACTATGGAGAAAGTCGTGCTTGGATGGTTTCTCTCTGATTATTTACTATTTTATATTGTCACAGTTCTGATTGAAGACATACACTGCCTTTTTGCATCATACAACTGTTTCTGTTTATTTTTGGTGTACTGGAATATGCTGGACAGTTGCCTTTGTGGGCAACTTATCTGAGTCACTGAAGATGGCTCCCTCTGATATTGGATAGAAATCTGTGATGAAACTCTTCCAAGGGGTACACATGTGATGTCTGGCCCTCTGACAGAGACCGGCACTGCATCTGTCGTAACCTCAGTAATACATGCCTCTTTTATACTTGTTGGGATGCTGGGACGTCCGGACTATGTTGACTGGACTATCCGAAAACCTACAGGATGTAAATGATGTAAGGAAGACAGCCATAATTAATGATGAGCTTAAACGACTTCAGGTGGATATAGCTGCACTTCAGGAAACGCGCCTGGCGGGCTCTGGAACGGTGAGCGAGAAGGACTACACATTTTATTGGCAAGGGAAAGATCTTAATAAAGCTAGAGAACACGGAGTAGGTTTTGCGGTCAAAAAATCGCTAACTAACATGGTTGAACCAGGCGAGAATGGATCAGAACGCCTGTTAACGCTCCGCCTGCAAACTAGCACAGGTCCCATCACCCTTGTCAGTGTGTATGCTCCTACTCTGTACTCTGCCTCAGAAGCTAAAGATGAGTTCTACGAGAATCTAGCAGCAGTAATCAAAAGCATACCTAGGCAAGAACAGCTTGTTCTCCTTGGTGACTTTAACGCTAGAGTGGGTGCCGATAATGTTTCATGGCCTTCATGTCTGGGCAGGTTTGGTATTGGCAAGATGAATGAAAATGGACAACGGCTCTTAGAGTTGTGCGTCCACCATGACCTCTGCGTGACCAACACCTACTTTCAGACAAAACCCCAGCATAAGGTGTCATGGAGACACCCACGATCCAAGCACTGGCACCAACTTGACCTGATTCTCGTCAGAAGGCCACTCCTCAGGTCTGTGCTCTCCACGCGCTCGTACCATAGTGCAGACTGTGACACAGATCACTCCTTGGTTTGCTGCAAAATCAGAGCACAACCAAGAAAACTCTATCGTGTCAGACATGAAGGGAAACCACGCATTGATACCAGCAAGATGTCAGACCCTTTCATGATCGCTCAATTCACTGCGACCTTCAAGAAAGTGCTCAGTAGCCCTCAGCATGGTGATACTATTACAGAGAACTGGGAGCATCTACGGAACACCATTCAAAGTACTGCACTTGCCACCTTTGGTAAGAAAACAGCAAAGTCAAATGACTGGTTTGACGCTTCATCAGATGTGATGGCACCTGTTATTGAAGCTAAGCGCAGTGCTATGAATGAATACAAACGTTCACCGAGTGCCAGAACCCTACAGATCCTGAGGGCTACGAGAAGCAAAGTTCAACAAACTGCTCGACGCTGTGCAAATGACTATTGGCTCCAGCTCAGTGAGAGCATCCAGATCGCAGCGCAAACAGGCAACATTAGACAAATGTATGACGGTATAAAGAAAGCACTTGGCCCCCATAAAAGTAAGACGGCACCGCTAAAAACCATCAGCGGAGAGAAGCTAACCGATAAGGGTAAGCAGATGGAGAGGTGGGTCGAGCACTACTCTGAGCTTTACGCTAGAGACAATACCGTTACGCCTGCAGCCCTTGATGCTGTCAATAGTCTGCCAACTATGGAGGAGCTGGATGCCGAACCAACATTAGAGGAACTCAGTAAGGCCATTGATAGCTTGGCCTCTGGCAAAGCACCAGGCAGTGATGGGATTCCTCCTGATTTAATCAAATGCTGTAAGAGCACGCTATTACATCCCCTGCATAGGATGCTGTGCCAGTGCTGGGAAGAGACAACTATTCCTCAAGACATGCGAGATGCCAAGATTGTAACACTGTATAAAAATAAAGGAGACAGAAGTGATTGCAATAACTACAGAGGCATCTCTCTTCTTAGTATTGTTGGTAAGGTTTTTGCCAAAGTCATCTTAAACACAAGTTAGCTGAGCGCATATATCCAGAGGCACAGTCTGGATTCCGAGCTGGCAGATCAACAACAGACATGATCTTCTCTCTCCGCCAGCTTCAGGAAAAATCAAGAGAGCAGAAAAGACCATTATATATCGCCTTTATAGACCTCACAAAAGCATTCGACCTGGTTAGTAGGGATGGACTCTTTAAAATCCTCCTGAAAATAGGCTGCCCTTCTAAAATGCTGGAAATGATAAAGTCATTCCATGACGACATGAAGGGAACAGTCCAATATGCTGGAAGCACGTCACAGCCCTTTGATATACGAAGTGGCGTTAAACAAGGCTGTGTTCTGGCTCCGACCCTCTTCGGAATCTTCTTTGCCTTACTCTTGAAACATGCATTCAGAGATGCAACTGAAGGAATATGCCTTCACACTAGGTCAGATGGCCGTCTGTTTAATCTTTCAAGGCTGAAGGCAAAAACAAAAATCAGAAGGGTCACTATAAGAGACTTGTTGTTCGCTGATGATGCTGCAGTCGTCACTCAAAGCCAACAGGAGCTTCAGAGCTTGATGAATCGCTTCACTAAAGCATGCAAGGACTTTGGCCTCACAATAAGTCTAAAGAAAACGAATGTGCTGAGTCAGGATGTGGGTGCTGCACCAGTTATCACTATCGATAACTATGAATTGGCAGTGGTGCACCACTTCACATACCTAGGGTCTACCATCAATGACAAACTCTCACTGGATACAGAAATCGACAGCCGCATTGGCAAAGCTGCAGCTACCTTTGCCCGCCTCACATCGCGTGTTTGGGGAAACTCTAAACTCACAATGAAGACCAAAGCTGCGGTATATAATGCCTGCGTCACCAGCACACTCCTATATGGCAGCGAGACCTGGACGACCTATGCTAAGCAAGAAAGAAGGCTCAATACCTTCCATTTGCGGTGTCTACGCCGCATCCTCGGCATCTCGTGGAAAGATAAAGTGACAAATGTCGAGGTGTTGTCACGTGCTGGCCTTCAAAGTATGTATACGCTGCTTAGACAGCGCAGACTTCGCTGGCTTGGCCATGTTCGCCGCATGGAAGATGGTCGCATCCCAAGAGATATCTTCTACGGACAATTAGCAGATGGCAAGAGAACAGTTGGGCGACCACAGCTGAGGTTCAAAGATGTGTGCAAGAGAGATATGAGGGCACTGGACATGGATCCAGCAACATGGGAGGATGAAGCTGCCGATCGCACTAAGTGGCGATGCTATTTACGGCGCCACCTCAGATTGGGCGAGGAGAGGCTCACACAAGAAGCAGAGGTGAGGAGAAAACGTCGAAAGGAGCACCAGGAAAATAAGCAGCTGAGGGCTGCCACCTCAGGGGCGCATTCCCATAGTCAGTTATGACTGAAGGGGCTATTATTTATACTTGTTAGCTTTACAGGATAAAACCTGAAACGAAGTTAAATGCAATCCCTGTATTTTTCTATCAATATCCCTCTATGACACAGATAGGGATGATAGACAGTTTCAGACAGAGTGCTAGCAGATGCACAAGATATAATATAGTAGCAACAATCAATTTAGTTCACTGTGATCATAAATTTCTTCTACATCCTTATTTATAATCCTTTTCCCTTGATCCGCATCCCTACAATAATTTGGTTGTGAATAAAACTACTGAGTAATATATCAAACTATACAGTAATCCAATTACTTTCATCCTTCCTTATCTTCCTGGTATGGGTCTCATTCCATTAAGAAATACTTCTTTAAATACATTTCCAAACTTACAGACACACTTTGGCCATTATTCGCAATTATTTTGAATATTTCCCAAGGCTCGCCTTGCCTCCAGAATTACACACAAGCCTGTAAGTTCACCAGCAACACACTGTAATTTTCTAACACATCTACACACTTCCTATCGTACAGGTGGATTAATCACTAGAAATACACATAATTATATATATATATATATATATATATATATATATATATATATATATATATATATTCGTTCTTACCCTCAGGCATATACACAGACGAGCTGCTAATGGCTGTTTAAGGTCTGCTTCCAAGTTGTAGTGAAATTGACAGAGATACAACGGTAAAATACTCAAAAGATAACATTTAAGGATAAAAACATAATGCGTAGGCTGCTGATGTACATGATCGCCTAGACCGCGGGTCATCACCCTCCATAAAATTGACTTGCTAGACAGGAGGGAAACGGAGGATCAAAAAGGAAAAAATATGACTGGAAAGATTGCGTAGCAAGGCTAAAGAGACGCAATTGGGGGGGATGGAGGAAAGTAAAAATTCAAGTCCCCCAAATTGACACGAGGTACGGAATTGGACGTTTTGCGATACCAAGCGCTTGATTTGAATTTGAGCGGAAGAACGCAGATGTTAGGAATATTACAAAAATTTAAAAAGTAAATTTTCCTAATATTAATGCTAGGAATATAAAAATTAGCTGGCCAGATGGCCTATTCTGAGCAGTGAACTAATATGTTCTTAATTTTACAAACGGATAGATAATATTGAAGATAATGACAAAAGACAGTGTAGTTTACAACATCGACAGACTGCCTTGAATAAAAAGTGTCGTTATTTGCACCCAAAACACGACCTTGGGGACGCAAGTGTTCAAAGTTACTTATTATGGAGGAGAGGGTTTTTGAGCGGTAGCTGTGTCTAAATATAACTTTTTACGACAAAATTTTAAGGGGAGAGAAAGGTTGCTTCAAAAATCAAGCACATTTTTTTTAGAAACACAAGTAGAGACGGACAGACTAACAGATAACCATCCATACTTGACTGAAGCATGACTGAAATGACTTTAGTGTAGAAATTTGAAATTTAAAGTACAACTAGGCAGTGATTGGCCACAGACAAGCATATCATTAGCGCTCAGAGCGCATTTGGGGTCATTCTTCAATAATTGTTCAGTGTTAGACACAGATTTTAAAGTGTGGTGTGTTCCCATATGAAAGACAGTGAATAAATTTAGGGACGCCATACTATAGCCAGCAGCTCAGCTGAGTTTTGCTAGCAATTCTGTGTTATGTATTCTTAATCTGAGCTGTGAGTTTTCTATCGACAACAAAGCAGAGTCTATCCGGTGGGTGACTTTACTCGAGTGTATCTGTGCAGTTCTTGTGACAGAGACCACCATTATTGTCCGCCAGCACGGAGAGGTGGGACCGCAAGTTTTCAGCACCAGAGCTACAAAAAGATGAGTGAGCCTCTGGTCTGCTGGACATTCACCAACTATTGGTAGTGACTAATATCCCCATAAAAATTCCCACCAGTTTCTGGACACGGTGTAGTCAATATAGACAGGTGTGATGAGACCACCCCAACAGCACAGACAATACATATCCTCCCTAGTAGCTGACTACCAGAACATTTGAATAAAACTAACTATTCTAGTACTTAAATATGTACACTTTTGTATTTATTATGTAACATTCCATGCATAATTTTCATAAATTTTAAATCCTTCTTTTAAAACAAGTTCTGGTCAAAATAAAACTTGATCCAGAACAAATAAATGTAATATAATTATATCAAAAACCTTATACACGTGAGTTAGTTCAGTGTATTTTAACACTTGTTAATCTTATTAGTCTTCTTAAATGTCTGTGGGTGTATTTATAACTAACACACCACATTACACATCATTACCCTAGACACTTTACGTAGCCACATTCATTAAGAAAAAAAAAATTAAGTGTGAGGTCGTAGTGGTAGCAAGAAAGGCCTTCTGACAATTCTCAAATACATTTTATCTCAGGAGCCTTCACAGCTGGCCTCATACAATTTACATGTAGTAATAACACCATCATACAATACCATCAATACCACTACATAAATTGGGGTCTTGTCCAGGGATAATTAGCCCAACAGTAAAATTAGGATCTCCTGGTGGGAGAAATAAAAGTAGGGAAATAAATTGTAAAATTTCCTTTAAAATTAAAAGTGTCCCTGCAGATAAAAGTTGGTGAATCTTCACAGCCAGTAATAATTAATTAGTTAACTGGTTAGTTAGAATTAGTTAGACTATAGTCATATAGTAATTAGAAGTACTTAGTGTATTTACTGGTTAGAGATTTATCTTGTATATTATTATATTGTCCAAAAAGTATGGCAGAGCTAGCAAAGTTTAGATCAGCTGCTGTGCTCACTGCGAAGGAGATGGGGATGGATGGTCAAATTTTAATTCAATACGTAACGACTGAATGTGATAAATATATTGAACGGGAAGAAAGGAGATTAGAAAAAGAGGCTGAAAGAAAATTAGAGGCTGACAGGTTAGCTGAAGAAAAGAGATTACAAATTGAGGCTGATAGAGAAATTAAGAGGCTGCAGATTGAGGCAGAAGAAAAACGACAGCAAAGGGAGGCAGAAGATAAAAAGGCCGAAAGGGAGGCAGAAGATAAAAAGGCCGAAAGGGAGGCAGAAGATAGAAGGTTGCAGAGGGAGCACGAATTACGACTAAGGGAGCTGGAATTACAAGGCCCGGCTCCTGAAAATGGTGCCAGCCCTTTTGCCTCAGATGCTACGCCCAGTATGGGAGCCTCAAACTCAGCTATGGGGTTTCATTTAGACCATTTTGTTGAGAAAGACGATGACATAGAGGGGTACCTAGGACGTTTTGAGTTATTAGCTACTACATATGGGTTAGAGAGAGAGAGGTGGAGCTTAAAGCTATCACAGGGATTGAGGGGTACTTCTTATGAAGTATTTGCCAAAATGAACAGGGAAGACCAAGACAATTATGACATGTTAAAGCAGGCTTTGTTATTAAGGTACGAGAAGAATGGTGAATTTTATCGTAAGAAATTTAGAAATGCCAAACTGTTGTCTGGGGAGACATACCACCAATTCTCTGCCAGACTAGAAACCTATTTGGAGAAATGGACGGCTCTGGGGAAGACCCAAGATCTTAAAGAAATGATCATGATTGAGCAATTGAGAGAGTCCATGGCTCCAGACATGAGAAAATTTCTCATGGAACAAGGTGCAGAGAAGTTGGGGGAAATTTTAAATGTTGCTGAGAGGTATCAGGCAGCTCAGGCAGAGGTAAGTGGTGCTAAAAAGAAGCACATAGACAATTTTAAAGCTCCACAGCAATTTAATAAATTTGATAATAGAGAGCAGGGAAATAAAGGTAGGACAAATTTTGAGCGGCCAAGAAATGACTATCGCGACAGAAACTCACAGTTCAATGACCAAAAGTTCAATGAAAGAAAACCGTTGAACCAAGGAAAAAGATGGTGTAAATGGTGCAAGAAGGATAACCATAACACCGAATTTTGTAGAAGGAAACCTTCAAACATTGCTGCAATGAAGTCGGGGACGCAAAGATTAAAGGTTAATCCTAAGGGACAACAGGAACCTTATCACCCCCCAGTTTGTGAGGATGTTATTTGTAATGGGGTCACCATAAGGTGCCTTTATGATACAGGTTTGGATTATGATTCAGTTGTGAAGTCTAGCCTAGTGGACCCAAGTCAGTATACCACAGAAACAGTGGAAATACAAGGGGCGACTAAGGACATACCACTCATGACACTTCCCATCGCAAGGATAACGGTGAAAACTCGCTATGTGGAAGGAGAAATCAGAGCAGCAGTGATAGATGAACCAATCTACCCTCTGATATTGGGGTGTAGATACGTCTTCTTGGGGAATCCCGAGAAACCTGTGATCATGGCGACAGTGCAGACCAGGTCACAGAAGAAGGAGGAAGAAGGTGAACCTATAAATGCTCATCCAGAGGAGATGAGGAAGGCGCAGGCTGAGGATAGGACACTCAAGCCCTGTTTTAAAAAATTGCCCAAATGCCACACACCTCCGAGCAAGGGGGAATATTTCATGAAGAACAAACTCTTATACAGGAAGGCCGGAACTGGAACAAATGGTCACAACCAGCTGGTTCTTCCCACTTCATATAGAGATAAAGTGATGGAACTCGGGCATGCGATTCCCTTCAGTGGTCACATGGGGATCAGCGCCACAGGACAGCGTATAGCTTGTCATTACTTCTGGCCAGGGATAACGGAGGATATAAAAAGATATGTCAAATCCTGCCCAGAATGTCAAAGGGTAGCTCCAAAGCACTGGACTGCTCCTGCAACTCTAGGGGAAATGCCCATAGTGGGAACACCTTTTGAGAGGGTTGCAGTGGATATTGTAGGACCTCTCACTCGGACCAAGAGGAGGAACAGTTACATCCTTACTCTGGTGGACACTTGTTCTATGTGGGGAGAGGCGGTAGCCCTGCCATCAATTGATTCAAAACATGTAGCAGAGGCACTACTTACAATATTTACCCGATTAGGATTCCCGCATCAAATCTTGACGGATAATGGTTCTCAGTTCAAGGGGAAACTAACGGAAGAAGTTTTTAAGCTATTTCAAGCCAGACACTTTCATTGTAGTCCGTACCATCCACAAGGGAACGGCCAGGTAGAGAGGTTCAACGGGACTCTCATTTCTATCCTGAGAAAGCTGGCACACGAAAAACCGGATCTGTGGGATCAATTCCTGCCCGCCGCATTGTTTGCGTACCGGGAGGTACCACATAGTTCAACCGGGATGGCTCCCGCAACTCTGCTATTTGGGAGGCCAATAAAAGGTCCATTAGAAGCTTTATTAAGGACCTGGACAGATGAGAAGGCGGAAGAGACTGTTACCTCATCGTATCAATATGTGAACGAACTGACCACTCGTTTGAAAGCTGGATGGAAACTGGCAAATGATAATTTGAAACAAGCCAGGAAGAAACATGCAGCATATTTTAATAGGAAGGCAAAGGACAGGGAACTGGCAGTCGGAGAGAAGGTGCTGCTTCTACTACCCGGAAGCCAGAATAAATTACAAATTGGTTGGCAAGGTCCATATACGGTTCTAGAGAAGGTGTCTAGAACAAACTATAAAATTGACAAAAAGGGGAAGGAAAAAGTTTATCATGTAAACCTGTTAAAGAAGTATCTGGACAGACCACTCCAGGAAAGCACCCCCTTATTGACCTTGGCTATTGCAACCCAGATGCAAAAGGAACCACTCACCTCACATGAATACCCATTACATCCTTGTGAAACAGCAGCACAGGTAAAAGTCAGTAAGCACCTGACTAAAAACCAGAGGGAGAGAGTTCAACAGGTTCTGGAGGAACATACAGATGTATTAACAGATAAACCAGGCCATACAAATTTGCTACAGTATGACATGAAACTGGTAGACTCAAACCCAATCTGTATGAGAGCCTATTCTATTCCGTTCGCGAAGGAGAAGGCATTGAAGGAAGAAATAGATTATTTGTTGAAGGAGGGGATTATTTCGCACAGTGAATCATCTTTTAGTTCTAGTGTCGTTTTGTTGAGGAAAACCGTCTGGGGAACACAGACTGTGCATAGATTACAGGAAACTGAATGCTGTCACAGAAGGACAAGTGGATCCATTACCAGACACAAAACAGTTATTTGCCAGACTGAACAAGGCAAAATACTTTTCAAAGGTGGATCTTAGTAAAGGCTATTACCAGATCCCAGTGAAGCCTGAAGTGAGACCTTATTTGGCTTTTAGCACTTCGGATGGACATTATGAATTCAATATGCTACCATTCGGACTGAAAAATGCTCCGAGTGTGTTTTCAAGGATGATGCGAAAATTGTTGGACCCCTGAATAACCCATGTATCACAAATTTCATGGATGATATTCTCGTCGCCACAGAGACATTTGAAGAACACATTGAAGCTCTGGAGATGTTGTTTGATAGACTTCGGGAGGCGAACTTAACTGCTAGGCCAACAAAATGTTGTATTGGATGCAAAGAGTTGGAATTCTTGGGACACACTGTATATCAGGGTAATATGACCCCTGATCCTAAGAACTTGGAAAAACTGCAGAGAGCACCTAGGCCGCAAACAAAAAAGGACGTGCGATCATTCGTGTCGTTATGCGGATTTTATCAGAAATACATCAAAAATTTTAACGCTATTTGTGCTCCTCTGACTGATCTGACTCGCAAGGGACTTCCAGATAAAATTATTTGGACTGCACAATGTGAACTAGCGTTCCAAGAGTTAAAGGAAAAACTCACTAGCAAGCCTATTCTCAAACTGCCTGATTTGACACAGGACTTTGTCTTAAGAACCGATGCAAGTAATGTAGGACTTGGAGGGGCTTTGTTGCAAAGATCATCTTCACCTGATGGGGAACTGAAACCAGTCGCTTATGCAAGCCGCAAATTGAATAAGGCGGAACAAGGATACTCCACAAGCGAAAAAGAATGTTTAGCATTAATCTGGGCAATAAAGAAGTTTCAAATCTATCTGTATGGTAGGACTTTGTGGTGGAGACGGATCATCAGCCTCTCGTGTTCTTGTCTCAGGCTAAGCATGAAAACGCAAGATTGCTGAGGTGGTCTTTATTGCTTCAACCTTATCAGTTCAGTATCCAATATATCCCAGGCAAATTGAATGTCGGTGCAGATTTCCTCAGTCGGCACCCCTGTGATCAAAATTAGAGTAGTGGCAGACGTGAGGAGTAATTTTACCTATGTGTATCGCTGGTTTTGGAACTTGCCATAGGCATGTTTTCAAGTGGGGAGATGTGTAGTGAAATTGACAGAGATACAACGGTAAAATACTCAAAAGATAACATTTAAGGATAAAAACATAATGCGTAGGCTGCTGATGTACATGATCGCCTAGACCGCGGGTCATCACCCTCCATAAAATTGACTTGCTAGACAGGAGGGAAACGGAGGATCAAAAAGGAAAAAATATGACTGGAAAGATTGCGTAGCAAGGCTAAAGAGACGCAATTGGGGGGGATGGAGGAAAGTAAAAATTCAAGTCCCCCAAATTGACACGAGGTACGGAATTGGACGTTTTGCGATACCAAGCGCTTGATTTGAATTTGAGCGGAAGAACGCAGATGTTAGGAATATTACAAAAATTTAAAAAGTAAATTTTCTTAATATTAATGCTAGGAATATAAAAATTAGCTGGCCAGATGGCCTATTCTGAGCAGTGAACTAATATGTTCTTAATTTTACAAACGGATAGATAATATTGAAGATAATGACAAAAGACAGTGTAGTTTACAACATCGACAGACTGCCTTGAATAAAAAGTGTCGTTATTTGCACCCAAAACACGACCTTGGGGACGCAAGTGTTCAAAGTTACTTATTATGGAGGAGAGGGTTTTTGAGCGGTAGCTGTGTCTAAATATAACTTTTTACGACAAAATTTTAAGGGGAGAGAAAGGTTGCTTCAAAAATCAAGCACATTTTTTTTAGAAACACAAGTAGAGACGGACAGACTAACAGATAACCATCCATACTTGACTGAAGCATGACTGAAATGACTTTAGTGTAGAAATTTGAAATTTAAAGTACAACTAGGCAGTGATTGGCCACAGACAAGCATATCATTAGCGCTCAGAGCGCATTTGGGGTCATTCTTCAATAATTGTTCAGTGTTAGACACAGATTTTAAAGTGTGGTGTGTTCCCATATGAAAGACAGTGAATAAATTTAGGGACGCCATACTATAGCCAGCAGCTCAGCTGAGTTTTGCTAGCAATTCTGTGTTATGTATTCTTAATCTGAGCTGTGAGTTTTCTATCGACAACAAAGCAGAGTCTATCCGGTGGGTGACTTTACTCGAGTGTATCTGTGCAGTTCTTGTGACAGAGACCACCATTATTGTCCGCCAGCACGGAGAGGTGGGACCGCAAGTTTTCAGCACCAGAGCTACAAAAAGATGAGTGAGCCTCTGGTCTGCTGGACATTCACCAACTATTGGTAGTGACTAATATCCCCATAAAAATTCCCACCAGTTTCTGGACACGGTGTAGTCAATATAGACAGGTGTGATGAGACCACCCCAACAGCACAGACAATACATATCCTCCCTAGTAGCTGACTACCAGAACATTTGAATAAAACTAACTATTCTAGTACTTAAATATGTACACTTTTGTATTTATTATGTAACATTCCATGCATAATTTTCATAAATTTTAAATCCTTCTTTTAAAACAAGTTCTGGTCAAAATAAAACTTGATCCAGAACAAATAAATGTAATATAATTATATCAAAAACCTTATACACGTGAGTTAGTTCAGTGTATTTTAACACTTGTTAATCTTATTAGTCTTCTTAAATGTCTGTGGGTGTATTTATAACTAACACACCACATTACACATCATTACCCTAGACACTTTACGTAGCCACATTCATTAAGAAAAAAAAAAGTAAGTGTGAGGTCGTAGTGGTAGCAAGAAAGGCCTTCTGACAATTCTCAAATACATTTTATCTCAGGAGCCTTCACAGCTGGCCTCATACAATTTACATGTAGTAAGAACATCATCATACAATACCATCAATACCACTACACAAGTACAAAAGGCAAATCGCTACCACTAACACTTGCTTTCTTTTGTCGCTCTCCATGGCTTTCAAATATTGTGACTGGCCTGATTCTGTTAGACACGCGCTATAAATAGTGTGGCCTCGAGCATCCGAGGTAGTCCCCCAACGAATGTGTATTGAGTTCAGAAAATATTGGTAAATTTTTGCCTATTGTACAAATCAACCACCGTCCTTTTCAGGACGAACGAGGAAGAAGAAGAAGAAGTACAAATCAGGAAAACTAAGATTTTATTTATCTACGTTATTCCTGGAGCGATTTTATTCATCTAAAGTTTAAAATACGCCCTATATTATTCTACATATTTCTAGTAAACAACCTTTTTCATTCCTAAATGCATTTTATTCTATGCGTACGTTACACAGCTAAATAATGGACTAACCTGAGGCTTCGATGCATTCAACTAGAGATTTCTCCCGTCCTCTATCAGTATTTGTAAAAGTATTAGTACTTACGGATAGAGCAACATCCCTAATATCGTTTTGGTAACCTCTTCCAGGTGGTACTTCTTTCATAATGATGTACTTAATTGTCCTTTAATGCTTGTTTGCACATATTTGGACTTCCATTTTATTTATCCAATCCTGTAGTAAACACGGCATAACGGAGCGTTCTGATTGGCCTATATATCTTGCAGTTCTTACAATGTATGGTGCGCGGTGTGGTCAGAGTTAAGCAGAATTCGTGTTGTGAGACAGAAGTCACTTCACGACAATAATTACTTTTTACTTTCTCTCTTATTCTGACCGCACAATGTCCAGCTCTGAGCAAAGTCCTGATAAGTAGAATGTCGGATACGTAGAAGCTTTTTAGATGGTTTCATCGACTTCTACTTATCCGGACTGCACTCTGTGTGTGTGTGTGTGTGTGTATGTGTGTGTGTGTGTACACACATGTATTTTTCATGTATATATATATATATATATATATATATATATATATATATATATATATATATATATATATATTATATATATATATATATATATATATATATATATATATATATGTATATGTATATATATGTATATATGTTTATATGTATATATATATATATATATATATGTGTGTGTGTGTGTGTGTGTGTGTGTGTGTGTGTGTGTGTGTGTGTGTGTGTGTGTGTGTGTGTGTGTGTGTGTGTGTGTGTGTGTGTGTGTGGGTACACACGTGTATTTTTCAAAATATTTCTTTATATTCTATATTTTTATATTATTTACAATCTAATTTTATTTATTTCAAAGATACGCAAGTATCATTTTGTTTTCTGCCATTCATTCATTCAGTGTTTAGTTCTGTCCACTTATGTATTGATGTAGTATATTCATTTAATGTAACCCAGACCACCATATTTTTAATAACATCCACTTACCAATATATTTCTTTTTCCTTCTCTCTCTCTGTCTCTCTCTTGCTCTCTCTCTATCTCTCTTTTTCTCCGGTTATCTGTCTGTGTTTCTCATTAACCGACTTCACATTATTTCCCTCTCTTCCTTGTCCCATCTGTAACAATTTGGCTCCACCACCCCTCCCCTCCCCCCAATTCCAGATTCGTGCCACCTCGTCATCATCTTATTATCTCCTAACTCACAAGGGACCAGAAACGTTGACATATTAACTTCATTTGGAACTGTCGTCTGCGAACTGACCCAGATCATTCAAGGTCTTTCTCATTTTATGCCCGGTGGCTCCACCTGTTTTCTTGCGTATTTTCTAGACTTTTCTAATTTTTTTTTTCTGAATGGACAGTCTTCGAAAGTGGGAATTTATCTGTTTCTATGACTTCTTAACATATGCCTTTAACCATTATCAACCTTTGTTTTTTAAGTGGTGATGTTAATATTGACGCTTTTTTCCGCTCGTTAGAATGCGATATCCATTTTAATAACAGCAATGAAATAGGAAAACAGGTCAGCTGAAAGATATGCTGGCCCAAGCTCAGCAACAACAAAAAAAGTATATTTAGAAAGTGAAGAATTTGTTGATATACACTGTAAAAGTGAATATTATTTTTCTTTTTGTCTACTGAAATCGTAATGCGTCTTATGGTCCAGAGCAACCTGTGATCGAAGAACACTGTATTCTACCTTTCACTGGCCATTTTCTACCACTTCCTATAAAAATCTAAAGCCTCAAAAAGCTTCACTAGCATGAACAAGACTTCAAAAGCAACTAATTCTGCTGAACTATCCAAGATGGAGAGGAGGAAAATGACGCTGTTTAGAGAATGCCCAAAGAAGTCTAGACTGCTTACTCACGTGCTTTCACCTTGGAAAAGTTTCAGATTTATCACCTCGAATATTCGAATTCTACATGAAGACGGAAAAACAGTACAAATGATGGGGCGAGTTGCATGAATTAGATGATGGATGAATAGAGAGAATGATCCAGGGACAATTAACTCTCTGAGGTCAATAAAGAAGGAAGAAACAGTTTATATTTACATCTAGAAATCTCCCGGAAAATAAGTGTTGGCTCGTTGGAAATAAGATAGTATTACATAAGATTACCGTGGACTAAAGGGAACGCAACTTTGACTAGCTAAAGAAGATTGAAGTAGCTAAAGACACGTTTATATCCCCGCCATCATCCTCAAGAACGTGAGACAATAAAAACCGAAGCACCAAACTGACAGTTATGTCAGGAACAAACAAATATATGGCGTAATTTGGTTAGCAAAATGTTTACTTACAAATATTAAATGTATGTATCTTTATTACAATACACAATGGAGCTTAACAATGGAATAATAGTGAAAACAGGTTAATAAAACTATATTTAACAGAATACTTGCTAAAAATAATTTACACCGTTAGTCTGGGTTTTAACATAAAAATGTTATTTCTTACATCCGCATCATAATTGTGGCAAAATGTGGTACCACTTGCTTTGTTTGTGAAAAAAATGTGTAACGCGACACACAGCGATATAAGGGTGACGGGACAGCTCAGTGGGTCTTGCTTTGAAGTTGACGTTGAGCTGAAATATTTGCCTTTCGTTAAGCCGTACAGCATTGGGAAAGTCTAGGAAGGAGCGAATATATGAAACATGGCCGACCTTAAAATTTGCATTGGCAGGAAAGAAAATCTAAACCCACAAGCGCAAGTTTGGTGGAATGATATTAAAACTGTAATAATTCATATAAGGGGATAGAGAATGAGTGATTTCCAAAAGGATATTATTCAAATGTAAGTAGTTTTAAAAATAATTAATATTTTTCATAGTCATCACATCTGCTAATAGTTAGCTCATGATCTTTAAGAATTTATTGTAAATTCATACCTCAACGGATTTCAAAAAAACTTGGATAGAATGAACGCTTCATATTGGGAAAATGAAAGGATACCTAAGAAGAAAGGAAAGATATAAGTGTGTGGTGAAAAGAAGAGAAAACAAGTACAGAAGAAGCACAGATCTCCTCAAACCAAGAGATTTAACAAAAATCTAAGCGGACTCAAGACGGTGCTTTCTCGTACGGGAGAGTGTCGTAGATTTTGATAGGAGAATTATGACATGGGTTGGTCCCTTCTGAATAGGTTGGAATGAGTGATAGTCCCAGTGTGAGATAGAAATACAAAAATAGAGTTCCACGAGTGAGGTGGTGGAATAGTGATAGAGGCTGTCTTTGAGAGCGGGAAATCTTCTCTCTCACTCTCACCTATCTTCTACGACAGATCTAAAGTAGTCAGACAGTCTAACACATATACATTAAATATATATATATCCACTCACGTGCACGCACGTTCAAGTGACGACAGGTAGACACACAGACGTGGGAAAACTATAACAAATGAATATATGAATATTCTAGAACGAGCTGACCAACGCGCTGATTAATTTCAAGAGAAACTTTAATTATCATTTAAAATTTCTTCACAACACATAGAAATTACATCAAAGCATATACAACTAGTCATAAAATCAATAGAAATGCTACAAAAAAATGATAGACCCCCAATAAGATCCTTCCCCTCGATGGTTAGCCCACAGTCCCGTTAAAAAAGGAACAAAAGTGATAGCCCAAAAGGTCACAGATACATAGGGGTTGAGTCTAAGATGGGTTTTTTTTTCTTCTCGTAAATGTATGAACAGAGTAGGATAATCTGATTTAGCCTAAGGAAAAAAAACTCTAGCATTTGCAACAAATTTCTGCAGATTAAAAAAATTTAAGACAGCAAATGGGTGACAAAAGTACAACGGTAAAATAACACTCAGACCTGCGTACACTCTTATTCATTCAGCCATGGCCATGTGCTCACAGTTATACTTACAGCTTTGCTCGCTGCCTCTGGGAACATAATGAATTCTAGGACCTTCACACAGCCCCGTAAATGCAGTATCGACCAAGAAATCGCCAGTTCCAAAAGACGTACTGAACTCTCTGTCTCAGGGAACGATTCCTTGGGTGTTCTTATTTTTCGGATGTCTGTTAAGTCACATAAAATTTGTCCAGCACGAAAGTTAGCAGAGCACAATGTCATTAGCTTTGGTTACTAGAATTTAAGGAATGTCAGATCGGTGTTTACTTTTCAGGAAGGTACTATATTCGGTCACCACAATACTAGTCAAAAACTCTGTCGGAATGTTACTGATATTTGCCTGCCACAGCGGGCTGAACTGTACTAAAGCGTTATTCTGGAAGAATTAATTCTGGCGCGAAGGCCTATTACTTCATTTAACTGTTAAAGTTCAGGTAATGAAAGTGATTAGTTTCTTCACAAATAATGTTCACGTACTAGAACGCTGGCAAAGTTGGGTACCACAGTTTCACTATATATAAAAGAAAGAACACATATCAAATAATTTACATATATGTACTCAATATAACTTACATTTTACACGACAAGCCTACAGCTTGACTTATATTTAAAACTTCCCGTGAAATAAGTTATATTTTAAAAAAATCATCAATCCTCATGAATTTAGGAACACGTGCGTATTCCGTCAACATCTCATGAGGCTTCTAGCATTTATAATTTAGTTTAGAAAAATATGATCTCGTCTGATTATTTAGCAGTAAAATTAACTTCATTATAGCTACATTATTGTTTAATGCTAGAAATTATAATTTATTCTGCTTTCCACTGAAACGCGTCACTAGAATATAATACAGACTATATAAATTTCGCACTCTGCGCAAAATCTAACTAGTGAAATATTAAATAAGCGACTTAACACTTTATCACTTCACAAAATACTAGATATAATATATTAATCTCACCACAGAACTACGGTAACACCACGACTAGGATAATTCACTAGATAGAAAGTTAGAAGCTCGTCAGAAATCTGACGAGAACTATGAAATTCGCTATACAAGCTTCATTCGCTAGCACGCGTGTTCCGTCTACTGAAGATGTTTGAGACTGAAATGAAATCAGATTTCAGCTCCTGGGTGGATATTTGAAAACAGGGGCAAACAATCCCACATTTTCTCAAACTCCGAAATCATCTCCCCTTTTTACGTGTAAAACACCTACGTCAGCTTAACGCGTGTCGTAACTGCCATACGTGACCGAGAGCGCGCGTGAGTTGCAACTCTCAGACAGTCCGTCTCCAGTGCGGAGCGATTTTTCACGCTAAGCCGGAGCTATTTTGACGAAACGCTCGCGGTTTACCGAAAAATGCAGACACTCCGTCTGCCTGCCATGTCCGGTGGAGTGAATTATCACACTACAGGCCCAGAACTCAGCCGAAGAAAACACTGTCCCCGGGGAAACTGCAGACAGCTGTCGGCTCTCCGGTCTGACGGAATGCATTTTAACACTTCTCGTCTGACTGACATCTATGTAATAGAATGCTAGTGCGATTCTCAGTTTTGAGAAAAGAAACAGGTAAAGTTTGCGAATTAGGAAGGAAATATATTTCGCAAACGAATGATGCGAAAAATACCGGAAAAAAGTAAAGACAGATAATAAATTAAAAGGATCCGGGTGAGAGAATAGGAAGAAGATCTAGGCAATTTAATGATCATAAGACCTACGTGACAGAGAGTCGCCCAAATATAAGGACAGAGCGGCCCGTTTAAAATCACACACACAAAATCCAGACGCCAGAGTGAAAGACTGGAAGACATTATCTGCAAGAAACGTTTTTTCATGCTGCATGCAAGGCAGATAGACTTCAGCAAATACAGCCTCACCATGCGCTTATTAATCCTAGAGGGTATGTAAGTTTATTAAAGATATATGTGTGACTAATATCATTTTATGTCAGATTTTGTTTACGATTTGATTGTATCAGACCTAATAAAAAGGGTATACAGGAAGCCAGTGACGCTAACCAGAGATAACTTCCACCGGCATTGTCAGGAAGCATAACAATTAATTGGTTAGCCAAATATATCATGGCTAGTTCTTGCCTGGAATCTTACGACATACCAGCAAGTACATAAGTGACTTGGCATCCATAAGTGGAAGGCAAAGGTTATATCTTACCCATGTATCATAACATGTGATTTATTCATGTATTGTGTTATCTTCTGCACAGTAGACACTATCTTATCATGCTATCTCTGTAACATACTACCGTGAATCGCTCATTTATATACAAACACTGAAGACATGGTCGCCTCACGAACATCAGTAGTGGGTGAGCTTGTTGGAACACCATAGCCACCTATTACCTTTTGTTCCAGGTTTTATGATCATTCCTGATCGAGCTCATGATCGAGTGTCTGATCGAGTTCGTGATCAAGTACCAACTAAAGGCTTGAGAACCTTTGATCCTGCTAACTGGAGCCTAGTGGTTGTAGCAAAATATGCGAGAATAAACGCTAAATTCAGTACGATTTAGGCATAAAACGATAATAAATACATTTGCCCGCATGCGTCTGACGGTTGGCCTCTTCGAAGCCAGCAGGTGTGCTTTTTGTACAGTGCTAAGCCTATAGAACGATTTCACGGAAAAAGTCTGACACGCTTTAGTTTCGTTTTCGACAAACACTACTAATATTTAACTTTTGCCAAATCTGCTGTATACACTTTGTAGTCTAGCCTTACAATTAACTATTGGCGGAAGCATACCGCAATATAGCTATCTGAAGTAACACTTTCTGTCAACTTTGTAGCAAAATCCGTAGTAATCCTTACATTTTTTGGTAATATTACACGATACAATGCTAACTAGTAACGCAAATCCTTAACCCGCCCCGTCTACCCCCCGCTTCGATGACACAGTCTGCAACGCATATATTCACACTGCGGAAAAGCCAACCACGGCATAACCACGCAGACAGTTTTATTTCCTCCTAGTGGTAGCATTTCTGATGTAACTAAAACAAGTAGTTATTTGAAAAATACATGCTCGCAAGACGAAGGAGAGGAAAGATGGCGGACTTGTGTAAAATTTTATTTGACGATGGACGATGACATAAATTGGAAATTTTAAACCATTATGAAGTTCCCCATAAGAATTATATGATAGTATGACGTAAAGTTAGCTGAGTAAGAATGTACTTTAAATAATATGATAGCCCCAGTATTAGAGAAGTTATTGAAGAAATACTAATATCTAAGAACACACGACCAGACACACTGGCTTTCCTGCTCATGTGTTTTGGTAACGTTAGGGGGACGCGAGCTGGAAAAAGAGGCAAGGATGTACATTCAAATTCGCTTGGGGTGAACAGAGTATGAATGGGAAAGGGGAACGGTAGGAGAAATGTAATCCTAACGTGATATCTTTTGTATTGGCCATGACTAAAGCAGACGGGCCAATCGACCACCAGTTATTCAAAATTATTTTGGGTTTTTCATTCAAACTGCATTTGAATTCAAGTAGTAGAACGTTACGATTGGCTAGTGCTGGTAGATATTAGCAAAAGGCTTTGATTATTCATTGCCAGTTGAACTAAAATTTGTATACAGATACGCTGAAAAACAGCTGTGTTAATTTTAAACTTAAATAAAGAATAAATTCACAGTCTGTGCAGTTCGGAGGAAGCTGAGGCCATTTCTTCACCAAATCAGCGTCATTTGTTTATATATTTCTTGATTGTGGTAAGGATATTTTATTAAATTTAATATGTTTGGTCCAACTACAAAAGTTAGATACTGCTATTGGGGAAAAAGTGAAGGACATGTCGGAAGCAGACATTGTTGAGTCCACACATTAAACGGTATCTGACTGATGTATGTTGTTATAATTATGTTGACATATTATTGTATTAAAATAGATTAGTAAGCCACTGTGTTCAATGAACACTGTTTACATGCCTAAAGCAAATATAAGTGAAAAGAAAAGAAGAGAAGATCATATCACAGGAAATGTGGTTACTCCACATTATTGTATGGAGGAAAAGTATGTGAACGTACAGTGGCGTATCTACTATAAGGACTTGAGGTGTGGTCACAACCAGGTGGGAGTCCTTGACAATTCGGGGCGAGTGCATTTGTAAGGCACGCGAGGCTGACCCCATACCCACGTAGGGAATTAAGTGTTAGAATAAATGATCAGAGATAAAAGGCCAGGGTGTCCTTTTGTTGCAGAGGGTCTATGTTCCTGTTGCCGGCTGGTGACAGGAAACCTGCTGAGTGCTTATAAACGCCAACCAGTCTCCAACCAGACTTATATGCTGTTGAATATCCAGTAGGAGCTTTGGCGAGTGTTGAACTTGAAATTTATGCACCTACCCATTGAATTATCTTACAACAAGGACTCCCAGGTGAAGAGTAAAACATCTGGGGCATCTCTGACATTTTCTTGTGTTCCAAAATATTACACAGGAATTTTATGGGGGTAGGATGAACTACAGCCCTCATATACAGTGACTCTCCCGGTAGATAACTAAAGTGAACTAATTTAATATTTCATACAGGAAGGACATTTATAACTACATAATAACTTTTAGTTATTGGGCAGATTGTCCCAACATTTTTAATTGTTCTTTTCTGTAAACTATCTTGTCCTTATTTTCAAAGACCTGTCCACAAGCGATGAATGGACAGGCAAAATAAATTGTAAATATTTGTTCAAAGAAAAACTTAACTGCTAGTTATTAACTTCTTTAGTAGAAACTTAAAATGTTTGATTGTTGTGTACCATCATTCATTTCTCTCCTAGACACTAGGTACACCATACACCATACACTAGAGCCAGAAGATTGACCGTGTGAGACCTAGGGAGGTAGCGTTAGGTTCTCTGCATATAATTCATCATCATCATCTATAAAGTCAGAGACCTACATGTGCTTGACCTCACACGGTTATAGCAGACACCTTTTCATTCTTTTAGGATACCATCATAACCTCCCCAGCAAAATCAACTTTGCTACAGTGGTCAAACAATCTTCAACACCTTAGTCCCCCATAGTTATAGGGCGTGCTGAAGGAAAGTCTTCTTGATTACCAGTGTGTCTCAGAAACCTCGAACAGATGTGACGTAATGCAAGTTGAGTTTACGTGTACCCAATCCTACAAACAATGTGAGCGTTCCAACGCGATAGTCAATGATGAGAAATGCTAGAGACTAGATAGCAAGAGATACCAAAACTACTGTGACAGACTTTATAATTTCATTGGAAGATACATCCAAGACTTTTTACTATTATTTATTTTACTTTGTAAATATAAATAATCATACATTTTACCATCTTCCAACACCCATTTCTCATTACAAGGCTAGATGTATGTACATAATAAATTATGAAATTGTACTCATTTGACTCGTTAAATTTGTAACTGTTAAATTTTGAGTTACTTTTTCTAATTTAATTATTTTATCACATAGGGTTACTATAGCGAAAGTGGCGCAGTATACTTCTGAAGCCTAAATCTATTGTCCAGCTCTGAGTATTCACAGCCGTAACTCAGTTGTGATACCAGTGTACTTCTCTGGCACTGAGACTTCATACTTTCTAGACAGAAATTCTGCTTCTTCTCTACCACCATCATCACACTAGAAAAAACTTTCGCTACAATAATTAGAAGGCGAATGATTTTGTTATAAAGTTAGCGGTGGCCCTAATTTATAGAACCATATAAATGATATATGATAAATAAAGTTAGAGTTTAGCTTTCTGCACTTAGCTTAGGTAAGTTTTGTTGGCACTTTTATGATGTATGTGCGTCGCCTATCGTTGCAGTTTTTCAGCTTGTTCTCTGACTTTTTACCCCTTCCAACAGTTAGACATGAGAGTGTTTTCCCGATTTAGTAAGTTGTTTAGTTTCTTCCTGGTTTGCTTTGCACCAGTGTTGGAATCGAGCACGGGCACACATCCAAGAATTTTCCCAAACAGTAATATTAATCAGCACTTCGTATGACAATAATAAAATAGGTTGTAAATTGTCAGAATATACTTCACCTGCTCCGATGTATCACATTTCACGTAATTCTAATAAGGTTTGATTTATTCATTCCGCTTCTTTTTGATGTGTCAAGTTTCTTAAGTCAATGTATCTGTCGTATCGTGTGCAAATACAAAAATAGTTGTCTATGGGGCTGGCCTATGGAACGTTGTCAAGAAGGTTTCTGTCGTAGATTTTTGATAGGAGAATTAAGACTTGGGTTTGGTCCCTTCTGAATAGGTTGGAATGAGTGATAGTCACAGTGTGAGCTGGTGAAAAGCAATAGAATTTCCACACGTGAGATGATATAATGTGATATAGAGGCTGTCTTTGAGAATCGAGATAATCTTCTCTCACTCTCACCTATCTTCTACGACCGCTTTTAAAGTGTCAGACAGTCTAAACCACAGATATATATTACATAAATCTCTATCTACTCACGGGCACGCACATACACGTGACGACAGTTAAACACACAGACGTGGGAAATCTATAACCATGAATATATGTATTATTTGAACGAGCTGACCAACGCACTGATTTAGTTCAAGAGAGATTTTATTATTATCATCTAAAAAAATCTTCTCACAACACCAAAAATTACATCAAGGAAAAACATATACAAATAGTCATAAAATTCAAGGAAAATGCTACAAGGATGATAGCCCCGTTATGATCTTAACTCTAGGTTTAGCCCACAGCCCCGTTAGGATGACAGATGATGGCCCAAAGAGTTATAGATGCATGTGGTTAGGGTCTAATATTGTTCCCCTTTGAAGGTATAGACTGACTTTGACAGCAGTATCTATTCTAAAGGAACACGTTACTTAAGCAGGAAATCTCGCCTAAGGAAAAAAAACAAATATAACAAGTGAGTGTATTATACAACGAACATCCTTCCGTCACTTTCACTCGGTTCTTTCATCAGGGATCCCTGGCACACGTTCTTACCTATCAAAAACTTGATGTAGTTCACCGTCTGGCGCAACCGTAGGACACTTCTCTACAGTGAATCTGTATTCTTTGGATAAAGCGAATCCCAGCTCTACAATTACATGTTTATTCCACTGTTTTCGGGGAGCGTTCACTTCACCAGTTAAATTTTAGATTTACTGTTAATGTCACTTGAATCAGGTTAGATAAGCAAGTTTAAACGGGCACACAGAGTTCAGAAACACGAGGAGTCCCTTAATTTAGAAAGATGACCAGTGGACAACTTCTTTCAACAGATAGCCTTGTTTCACTATTCACTCTTTCGACAAAAATAATGTCAGGAAATGTTAATGTTTTGATTGTAATATTCACGCCGCCAGGCAGCATGTACATTAAAATTTGTGGAGCAATATGAACTGGCTCAAAAGCCCAATATATATTTCTAGTCTTTAGAAACCGTTAGTGGGATTGCTATTACTGTCTCTCTCTGATGGCATATGCACTGTCAGACCCGTGTTACTTGAAAACAAAAAAACCCCACGTGGTTAAAGATAGGTACTGTCTATGCTTCACACAAATATGTCTCTTTACTAAATGCCGGTAAAGTTCGGGTCACCCCAGTATTTCACTGTATAAAAGGAAAAGCACATATAATCATTTACATATTATGTACTCAATATACTTACATTTTAAATAGCAAGCCGACCGCTTGACTTATAATTTAAACTTCCGGTGAAATAAGTTATATAAAATCGATCATCAGGAATTAGGAATATGGTGCGTATTCCGTCATTACTCACTGATGTCGCGTCTAGCATTTATGAGTTAGTTTTTGAAAAAAATACTCAACTGAGTAGTTAGCAGTTAAATTAAATTCATTATAGCTACATGTCTGTTACGCTAGAAAATATAATTTATTTTGTATTTCCACTGCAACCCGTCGATTAAAGAAATAACAAACTATCAAAATAGTCACTCTGCACACAGTCTAACTAGTGAAATAAAATCGGCAATTTAACACTTAATCACTTCACAAAATACTAGATAATAATATATTTACCTCAAACACAGCACTACAGGATATCGCACAATTAAGAAATATACGCTTATATTTATGGAATTCTAGAAGTTCGACAAATTGTCGCAACAAACTAAGAAACTTCGCTTATACAGCTCTACTCTTCGCGAACCACCTGTCTACTGCGATTTATTGAGAAAGAATGAAAATAAAGTTTCAAACTAGGTTAATATTTTAAACCAGACAAAGGATGAACTATCTCCCCCGCCCCGATCTCTCCCCCTTCTCATAACAGCTACGTTTAACTTAGAGGCGTGTCGTAACTGCCACCAGGGCGATTACGCACCTGCGTTAACAAACTGACCGGGAAAAGCGCGTGTCAGTTGCAAATCTCAGACAACCGTCTGCAGTGCATGGGTGATTTTCACACTTCGCCGGAGCTATTTCTACGAAACTCTGAACTGACACTTATACTACTTCGCACCTCACGCTGACCGGTGAAAAATGCAGACGGATGTCGGCTCTCTCATAGCCTTCTCACGCGTTTACGTCGAGAATCTAACTCAGGAGTGTCGTGTCATCTGAAGGTGCAGACCCAAGTCGGCTCGATGTCTGAGATGGACTGCAACTAAATCGCACTTCACGTCTGACTGACATCTATGTAATAAAATACGTATCCCAGTATGAGAAAAACACAAGGTAAAGTTTGAGAATACTGAAGAAAATATTTTTCGCAACCGAGTGATGCGAAAAATACAGGAAAAACAAGTACGGAAAGATAATAAAATAAAAGGATTCGGGTGAGAGAATAGGAAGAAGATGTAGGCAATTTAATGATATAAAGACCTACGTGACAGGACGTCCCCCCTTTAAGATATGGAAGCACTCCATGTCTACGTTATGAAATTAAATTTCCTATAACCGTAGCTTCGGGGTGTCTGTCTTCTTCCCTCTCATCTTCCCCCTCCATCTCTCTCCAATTCCTACTCAAGTCTACTCTCCAAAGTTTCCTTCCTCTGGAATGTCTCCCATGCGCGCTTGAAAGAGCGTCGCCGCTTCTGACATTTTTGAAAGATTTCCTGTGACAGCGGTGGAATATCCCTGCCACTATCATCATCTTCGTCAGCTCTGGCGATCGTCAGGAGATGGTCGGAGGTTGGCACTGGTCTTTCCAAGTATCTCTTTAAGAGATTTAAATGGAAAACCTTTTCCTTTCCTTGAATAGATATCTGGTAGTTAGCCTTAGAAATCTTTTTCAGGACGGTAAACGGCCCTTGCCATCCGATCTTCAGTTGGTTGTTTCCGGTAGGGAGTAACACCAAAACTTTCTCTCCTGTTTCCAGTTCTCTTTCTTTCGCGACTTTCCTGTATCGGTTAGCGTGCTTTGTGCGTGCTCGCTTAAAGTTAGTCGTTGCTAGGTCCCACCCTAGTTTCAACCTTTCCTTTAAACCCGACACATATTTACTTGCTGAGACAACTGTCTCATCCGCCTTCTCGTCTGTCAGAGACTGAAGTAAGGCTTCAAGCGGGCCCTTAATGGGTCTGCCGAATAAGAGTGTAGCTGGCGGAAATCCTGTGGAAGTATGAGGAGATTCTCTGTAGCCAAATAAAGCTGCAGGAATACAAAGATCCCAATCTTCAGGTTTCACTTGTGCCAGTTTACTTAGCATCATGTTGAGGTTTCCATTAGCACGTTCCACGAGCCCATTTCCGGCCGGAGTATATGGCTTAGTGTGGATGTGTTGGGTCCTCAAGATCTTAACGATCTCATCCATCAACAGGTTTCGGTATGGGATCCGTTATCCGTCAACACTTGCTGAGGGAATCCCAACCGAGTGAAAATCTGCACGAGGGCTTCTGCGACATGCTTGGCATCTGCGCATGTTAGCGGTATAGCTTCTGCCCATAAAGTGCATGTATCGACTAAGGTCAGGATGAACCTGTTCCTTCTTTTAGTCCTTTCGAAAGGCCCTAAAATGTCGATCACAACCCGTTCGAATGGTGTTCCCACTATTGGCATTTCACCCAAAGAGACTGGGGGTGCCCGTTGCTTGGGTGGCACACGTTGGCACTGGGCACAGGATTTGACATATCTGATAATATCAGTATTTACTCCTGGCCACCAATAATGAGTGGTTATACGTTGGTTTGTGGCGTTCTGTCCCATATGTCCGCTGAAGGGAAGAGAGTGCCCCATTTCTAGGATTTGGCTTCTGTACTGTTTCGGTACTAGGAGCTGGTTGTAACCTTGGTCAGGCTTGCCCGTTCTGCGATAAAGTACGCCATCCTTAGAAAAAATGTCCCCGTGCTGTTTGGGTTCCTTAGCCATGGGCAGTTTCCTAAAGCAGGGTGCCAAAGTAGGATCCTTTTGTTGCGCTTCTTTAAGTTCCATAGGTAACAAATTAGGCGCAGGCTCCCGTTCCTTTTTGGTTTGCCCTCTTGTAGTTACTGCTGCCACAATCGGCTCTTCCGGTTTCCCAATACACACGTATCTCCCGCCAAGTATGACTGGGTAGATGGGATCATCCATAACAGCCGCTTTGATCACACCTCTGACGAAATCAGAGTGGATCTCCACCAATGCGATGGGAAGCGCTGTAGGTGCATCACTCTTACGAACTCCACAAAGTTGGACGGTCTCTGCTGTCTCTTGACCGGGTTTGACCAGGTTTCTGGCAACAATGCAATCGTAAGAAAGCCCCGTGTCAAATAAGCAAGAAGTTTGAGAACCGTTCAAAGTAACAATACCTCGCGTTGAGGGTCTATCCCCAACAGGTTGGGAATCACTGTCAATAATTCCGCCTTGCGAGACTGTTAATAAGCATCCGATGCGTTTAGGCTCGGTGTGCTCGGTCTGATCATATGTCCCGTGCTCAGGGGTTCTCCCTTTGCCACCTTGTCCTTTCTGGCCACGCTGCCATGTAGGGCGGTCGGGTTGATCAGACTGTTTGGGGTGGTTGGGGTACTTGTTCTTGTAGAACTTGGATTTTCCAGGAGGGGGTTTTGAGGTCCAGTTTCTCTGTGGTTATTTTGGTTAGAAGCCTGAGAAGATTGCTCTAGGTTATGTTTTCGAAAATGCTCCTCTGTCGGTTTCCGCTTTGTGGCCGGTAGTTCAGCCAGCGCATTGTGATAACGCTCAGACTTTTCCAAAATGTCTTCAAGTTTTTCTGCCCCCTGCTCAGCGAGAAATCTCCGGGTATCAGCAGACAAAGTGTTCTTTATTTGTTCTGTTAAAACAAATTCCTCAAGACCTTCATAGGTAGAGGGGAGCTGCGAGAGCTCTAGGCACTTTGTCAGATATCCCTTCAACCGAGACGAGAACTGCTGAAAAGTTTCAGAATTCTCTTTTCTGCTGTTGCGAAACAGTTGCAAAAACTTTCGCGCATTCATTTCAAAACGCTCCAGTAGCGCTTTCTTCAACAGATCATAGTTGTCTTGTTGGCTGCTTTCCAGTTTGGCGTAAACATCATACGCACTGCTTTTCAGCGGCCGAGAAAGCTTCATGTTCCAACGCGACCTTTCTAAACCGTACAGAGTTGCAATTTTCTCAAATTTTTCTAGCCAAGTGTCAATCTTCTCATTAGGACAAGGGAAAGATTCTAGCGGAAAAGACATAGCAGTGAGGTGAAGAGATTGACTGTTAGAAGGATCAGTTAAGGAGGAATGAGGAGAAGACTCTCCAGTGCTGGAGGTAGAGGCAGCACCACGACTTTGAAGTTCTAGAGCTTTAAGAGCCAACTCATGTTGTCTCTCCTTCTCTCTTTTCTCTCTCTCCTTCTCATGCTGTCTCTCCTTCTCTTTTTCCTCACGCTGTCTCTCTTTCTCTTTCTCTCTTTCCTCATGCTGCATCCTGCGAATTTCCATTTCCTCATCCATCTTCTTCTGCTGTAAAAGACGGTCTTCCGCTTCTTTCCTCTCCGCTGCTTCTTCTTTCCTCTTTAGTTCTTCTTCTTTCCTCTCCGCATCACATCTCTCAAGTTCGTCCCTGACAAAAGCTTTCGCTTCTTCTCCTTCCAGTCCCTCCTCTCTCGCTTCGTCCCTGAGGAGTTGTCTAAGCTTTGCCCTCTCGGCCATATTATGTCAGTGACTGAGACACGTGGAGATAGAAAATAGGAAAAAGAATAACCTGGTTCCTACCACTTACGAGAAAAAAATACCAAAAATCCGAAAGATGATATATTTAACCCTGGAATACCTCCTCCACAAATAAAAATCTAACTATCGCTGCTATTAATCGGCAATAAAGCACCTAATGCAAAACACGACTACGCCAACTAAATGGTAGTTAAGATTACTTCTGAAAAATAAGTTGCTACAGTGGAAAACAAAGTATTATTGCAAAAATTAAAGAGAAAAATGATCCCTTAATTTTTAAATCCACTATAAGTTTACCCCTGAAGACAGTTAGGGTGAGGGAGGCAATTAATCTGGACAAATAGTCCGAAACGCACTCCTTAACTTTAGTTCAAACACCTTCCTGCTTCAGAACCCTTGTGAATGTTATACACTCACAAAACTTTACCAGCGTTTAGTATTACAAATCAACAATAACATATATTCCGACAAAATCCACCTGTAACTCAAATGTATATTACTTCTTAATGCTGTGGAAAAAACTATCAGTTTGTGTGGTCAGCACGCCCGTAAACAGATCGTTAGTCTAGGGGATAAATTATTTAAAGATATAACAACTCACAAGACATCACACTCTTACTCTATATCAGAATAAAGAATCTTAAATACAAAATCCAGATAGACGAGTCCACATTTGTCGTACTCGTCTTCCTATTCTAAGTTCAAAAATCCGTCGGGCGAGACCCCCGTTTGTCGTAGATTTTTCGATAGGAGAATTAAGACTTGGGTTTGGTCCCTTCTGAATAGGTTGGAATGAGTGATAGTCACAGTGTGAGCTGGTGAAAAGCAATAGAATTTCCACACGTGAGATGATATAATGTGATATAGAGGCTGTCTTTGAGAATCGAGATAATCTTCTCTCACTCTCACCTATCTTCTACGACCGCTTTTAAAGTGTCAGACAGTCTAAACCACAGATATATATTACATAAATCTCTATCTACTCACGGGCACCCACATACACGTGACGACAGTTAAACACACAGACGTGGGAAATCTATAACCATGAATATATGTATTATTTGAACGAGCTGACCAACGCACTGATTTAGTTCAAGAGAGATTTTATTATTATCATCTAAAAAAATCTTCTCACAACACCAAAAATTACATCAAGGAAAAACATATACAAATAGTCATAAAATTCAAGGAAAATGCTACAAGGATGATAGCCCCGTTATGATCTTAACTCTAGGTTTAGCCCACAGCCCCGTTAGAATGACAGATGATGGCCCAAAGAGTTATAGATGCATGTGGTTAGGGTCTAATATTGTTCCCCTTTGAAGGTATAGACTGACTTTGACAGCAGTATCTATTCTAAAGGAACACGTTACTTAAGCAGGAAATCTCGCCTAAGGAAAAAAAAACAAATATAACAAGTGAGTGTATTATACAACGAACATCCTTCCGTCACTTTCACTCGGTTCTTTCATCAGGGATCCCTGGCACACGTTCTTACCTGTCAAAAACTTGATGTAGTTCACCGTCTAGCGCAACCGTAGGACACTTCTCTACAGTGAATCTGTATTCTTTGGATAAAGCGAATCCCAGCTCTACAATTACATGTTTATTCCACTGTTTTCGGGGAGCGTTCACTTCACCAGTTAAATTTTAGATTTACTGTTAATGTCACTTGAATCAGGTTAGATAAGCAAGTTTAAACGGGCACACAGAGTTCAGAAACACGAGGAGTCCCTTAATTTAGAAAGATGACCAGTGGACAACTTCTTTCAACAGATAGCCTTGTTTCACTATTCACTCTTTCGACAAAAATAATGTCAGGAAATGTTAATGTTTTGATTGTAATATTCACGCCGCCAGGCAGCATGTACATTAAAATTTGTGGAGCAATATGAACTGGCTCAAAAGCCCAATATATATTTCTAGTCTTTAGAAACCGTTAGTGGGATTGCTATTACTGTCTCTCTCTGATGGCATATGCACTGTCAGACCCGTGTTACTTGAAAACAAAAAAACCCCACGTGGTTAAAGATAGGTACTGTCTATGCTTCACACAAATATGTCTCTTTACTAAATGCCGGTAAAGTTCGGGTCACCCCAGTATTTCACTGTATAAAAGGAAAAGCACATATAATCATTTACATATTATGTACTCAATATACTTACATTTTAAATAGCAAGCCGACCGCTTGACTTATAATTTAAACTTCCGGTGAAATAAGTTATATAAAATCGATCATCAGGAATTAGGAATATGGTGCGTATTCCGTCATTACTCACTGATGTCGCGTCTAGCATTTATGAGTTAGTTTTTGAAAAAAATACTCAACTGAGTAGTTAGCAGTTAAATTAAATTCATTATAGCTGCATGTCTGTTACGCTAGAAAATATAATTTATTTTGTATTTCCACTGCAACCCGTCGATTAAAGAAATAAACTATCAAAATATTCACTCTGCACACAGTCTAACTAGTGAAATAAAATCGGCAATTTAACACTTAATCACTTCACAAAATACTAGATAATAATATATTTACCTCAAACACAGCACTACAGGATATCGCACAATTAAGAATTATACGCTTATATTTATGGAAGTCTAGAAGTTCGACAAATTGTCGCAACAAACTAAGAAACTTCGCTTATACAGCTCTACTCTTCGCGAACCACCTGTCTACTGCGATTTATTGAGAAAGAATGAAAATAAAGTTTCAAACTAGGTTAATATTTTAAACCAGACAAAGGATGAACTATCTCCCCCGCCCCGATCTCTCCCCCTTCTCATAACAGCTACGTTTAACTTAGAGGCGTGTCGTAACTGCCACCAGGGCGATTACGCACCTGCGTTAACAAACTGACCGGGAAAAGCGCGTGTCAGTTGCAAATCTCAGACAACCGTCTGCAGTGCATGGGTGATTTTCACACTTCGCCGGAGCTATTTCGACGAAACTCTGAACTGACACTTATACTACTTCGCACCTCACGCTGACCGGTGAAAAATGCAGACGGATGTCGGCTCTCTCATAGCCTTCTCACGCGTTTACGTCGAGAATCTAACTCAGGAGTGTCGTGTCATCTGAAGGTGCAGACCCAAGTCGGCTCGATGTCTGAGATGGACTGCAACTAAATCGCACTTCACGTCTGACTGACATCTATGTAATAAAATACGTATCCCAGTATGAGAAAAACACAAGGTAAAGTTTGAGAATACTGAAGAAAATATTTTTCGCAACCGAGTGATGCGAAAAATACAGGAAAAACAAGTACGGAAAGATAATAAAATAAAAGGATTCGGGTGAGAGAATAGGAAGAAGATGTAGGCAATTTAATGATATAAAGACCTACGTGACAGTTTCCAGAAATTGGCTCGTTGGGGGAAAAAAGAGACTGTGATGAAATCAGTTGTGTCCTTTTACATCATTTTCGTTCTCTCCTGCATTACCAACTTATTTCTTCATTTTCCTCACTCATCGTCCTATTATTTGGCATATTTTATGCACCTACATTTTTGCCTAGTCACTCTCAGACTTGTTTACGTTTCACTATGCGAATCGAAGTATTACAAGGCTAATTAGACCGGCTGGCAGATTATAATTTTTTCGCTCAGTGTCGTGTAAGGCAGACGGTCACAGGAAATCATTGTTGACACAAGGTGGTATCACACGATCGACGGAAAGAAAGCCAGATTGTCTGTCTAAGAATTCCTTCTGAGAGATGTACGAAAACACAAATGATATTGACGTAATACTTCCGCTGGACCATTTGTGTATCAATAACACAGATAGCCCGTGTGGAGAGATTATGGTGGGAAAGGTATTAGCCAGGAAATAAGTTCAACGATGTGTTTATGAGTTTGTACAAATGCAATCGGAAGTATTATGGCCTTATTGTGAAAAAGGATAGGTCGTGAGTTTAAATTTGAAAGGATAATTTTAAACATGCGAGGAAGAATTAGATTAACAGCTCAACCCCACCCAGTTTCAAGCTTACGACTGGTTTGATTTGAGGGAAGAACTTAAACTTCAGCTCTCATTGGCAAGTTTTTCGAAAAATACCAGTCTGTGACTTGGACTGAGAAATGGAAATATAATCTAGCGAAATCGGAGACAAAAATCAGACTGCACCGCAACGTCAAATTAGCAGCTCCCAGGTAACAGAGAGACATCGGACTAGAATTCCAAATTATAAGTGACAGATGAAGTACTTGGGCATCTTTGTAACTTAGAAAAGAAGACTCGTATTTTTAAATACCAAGACTGGAGACTTAATAAAGCAGAGCACCCGTCATAAGAGGAATACTAAAATTTCCCCGACCAAGCGTTCGAAGCATCTAATCATAGCTGCTATGTCTATTCATCTGTACCAGGAGATTGTGTTCCCAAAAAGATAATTTGGGGTAAGTGTAAACATTTATTTTACAATGTGAATTTGACATCTGTGTACTACAGCTAAGTGGTTATACAAGGCATAGGAAGCTGGCAACCTCAACATATGAAAATGGTATGTTCATAAACCACTACAGAAAGCGCTGGTGATTGCTTTTTACTAGTCGTATAGAAAACCGACAGCAGAAGTGACCCCAGACTCTGAATGGAGCAATGAGATGATTACCTCACATGTGCCTAAAGTGTATAGTATCATTTTGTGAGATATGTGTACGTTTATAATGTTAGTTCAGGCAAAAGCCATTGCACTCGCGCTGTCCAGACACATTTTCCCATTTAAGTGACCAGAAGAATAATGTGATTTCTAATCATATTCCCTGAGCTATGCTGTACATGCTAAGGGAGAATAAACATTCTAAGAGACCCAACTGGTAGAAGGTCAGCAAGAAAAGACGTCTGTTTAATCTCCCGACCACAATGTACTTAGCAGAGGCATTTTTTTTATTATTTTGTCTGAAGTTCGTGGTTCGAAGCTACAAGACTGTTCGTAGCAGCAGACCAGTTTGAAGTAAAAGTCTTTGACACTGTCGTGAAATATTCTAATCCACATATATAAATTATCAGGTAAATATAAAGCCTAACAAATAAATTCTAATAAAGAAAAGAGCAATGGTAAAATAACAGTGCTGTCACAAAGAATGTACTCGAAATCCCCCTTTGTTTTATGCTTCGTGTGCAAATTGTAACGTTTCCACGTTAAATATAAGCCACTGCATAAATACAAGCGTTTCCACAACACATTAAAACGGGTATTGCATTTCTAAGAAAAACATTGAGAGGCACTGCGTAATGACCTAAATTAATCCTAACATTAATTATACTACGTTACCAAAAAACGAACGAACAGATGGACTCAAATAGAAAGAGAGAGGGGCGAATGAAATCAGGAACGCATGCAAAATTAAACACGCGTCTCGCTATTAATGCCACCCCAACAAGCGTAACGCGATACACAATTACTACTATCACGCGTGTAAGGCCACATGCACTAACTTTTTCGGACGGACAGTGATAAAAACACTAACCTTCCCAGAGTTAGGTTTTAAAATCCTGAAAAACGCTTATTAGAAAAGATGACAATAGATGGGTTTACGTTTGAAAACATTACAGTACCCAGACAGCACATCTTCGAAACAGGAGGTAGAAGAAATGGCATATTTTGAACGCAGCCACTTAGCTCTTTTAAATTTGTATATTTGGGTTCCTTAGGGCTTGCTGACAAAGAATATGTAAAACGTTACGCAAATAGTCTAGGAATTAACAAATTATAACCAAAATAAAATAGTGGGGATGCCTGACAGCATGAAATCATTTCTGCTCATAAAATTTTTTTATAACGTGTTTGAACAAAACCTTACGTACGGAAATAGCCTACCATGTAAACTCCAAATTGATTGGAGCGCAACAAATATAAGACTAAACACGATTGGTCGGACTATAAATACTATCTTTGGTTGTTAGGGGAGACGTAGGAAGGTAAAATTTTTTCAAACACTTGTCGAAACGTGGCTCCATTGGCCAGACTCGCTGATATAATCACTTAGGAGCGTTAGTTCGAGACCACTAGTTCAAATAAGCTTGATAAAGCAACAGTGCGTTGAAGCCAGCTCATATTTTTGCTAAATAAAAGCCTGGAACATAAGCAGATGGGAATTTGTGCCAGTATTTGTGCCAGAATTCATTGCTAGTCAACGTATCTGTGTTTATTCTATGAATTGTGGTAAGCTTGAAACATTCAGTATCTTTTAATGAAAATTGAATGTGAATTGTTAATTTATGCCTGTATATATGTGTAGTTCAGTAGCAAACATGATGTAAAGCCTATAATGCTCCAGCCTGAACAGAAGGTGTCGGAGGAAAGTAAAACGGCATGGAATGGCCAAACAGTACACTGACACCTAGATGATTGACTAGAAAGAAATAATGCTGGAATTGCAGAGGCGTAGTAACCATTAAGGAGGTTAATACTGGTATAAAGTATTTCAGATGAAGCTGACAGTTGGCCTAACGCTCTGAACCCAATGTTTGTGATGTATTGTGCTCAGTGTAGAACTAGAGTATCAATTAGTTATGAAGTAGAAGGTACATCCTTCTTGTTTTCAGGGACCGTGGTCTTGATGGTATTGAGCAGCACCTGGTCAGAGCTTTGCTGAATCCAGAGTCGGACAGCATACTCCTTGGTCCATTTAGCTATCAGTGAGGTGTCTCCAGAGCCCAGGGGAGAAATCGAGCAGAGGAGTCTTTTCCTGCCGCCATCACGCAAGATAAGCTGATGTGGCCAGCTGAGCTCAAAATTATGTACCCCCATCTTAAAATGACCTTGTAAAAATAACATTAAGAGGGGAATTTAATTGTTTTAATATCAGGAACTGAGAACATCTCCAATACTAGTTCCCATAAAGACAAACTATTGAAGTCATGATGACAAATACCAACAGAGCTTGAACAAAACAAAACCAGTATTACCTCATATTACTACTACACAACTGACACACATAGGATACTTTTAATAATATATGTCACTACTATATTCATATTGATAAATTCTGTACATATAACTTGTAATTTAAATTGATTGTGATTCCTGGTTCCCTTTGTAGTTGAATCAGGACACATATTCATTCATGACAGAAATGAATACATATTGTTATTTGAAAAGTTATCAGTGACTCCTTTAAGATATCCTTGTAGAGTGTTTTATGTATGTGAGTGTCACAGTGTTGTCAAGTGTAGTGGAATAAATTAAATTGTTTATCTGTCTGTTGTTGTTTTGACTTACACTTCATCATACACATACCCTAGACATATAACGTTGTCATCACACTATTCCAGAATAATTCTGACTGAGGTAGACATATGTGGCAGCAAGTAAGGTTATATATAATACACTACTCTTATTAGATATATATACCTTCACAGCTGATCTCAGTCAGTACACTAAGTCCCCTATAAATATTTATAACATCCCACTTCACCACAGACACTATCCTGTGAGTTAAGAGCTGGGAATCGACACTGAGTGCCCTCATTACAAAAGAATTGACGAAAGCCACGGTGGCAATTTTCACTTAGACCCAGCTAAGTTCTTATTGAAGGAAACAGCAAAAGGACTTTTTAATAACAATTTTTATCTAAAGTTCACCCATCACTTCATATTTATTTTAGAATGTTAAAGAAATAATTGATTATTAATATAGTTATATGTTGTTTTACAAATTTATAGTTGATTCAGTCATTATGGATACGATAGAAAGCGTATGATCCAGAGTCTTTAATATATATATACATATATACATCTACATCTATAGAGCCAAATAATAATAAGAGGAATTTCGCTGGATTAAACAAGCTGGGAGCTTGAACGGGCTAATACTAAATTGCATTCATCTTCATAAAAGGTGGTGGACCAGATACTAAGTTAACATTGCTCTGCCCCATGCAGCATTGTTCTTGACTTCTGTAATATCTTATAAACACTTGAGATAGAAGCACCATTATCCTTCTATCTACAACGCTGCCAAGAGTAATCTTGTGCGAAGGTAGACACCTTGGAAGACCCAAATTAGTTACTCTTGAGTTGTGGTCACTGTTGGACCACTACTGCAGAGCTGGGGGGGGGGGGGGGGAATCCGTGACTGAGACCTATTCGATATAAGGACAAGAAGAAGAGACGGCGAATACTCTCCACTGGATAGAGTTTTCTAATAAATCATGGAGAGTTTCCTGTTTCCCTACGACAGTAACGTCTGTCCTCAGATCTCAATATAGAAAGAGCCCCAAGCCTAATGTAAATGAAGGATTTTACCAAAATGTAAATACTTAACACAGACAGCACGAGTAATTCATTAATGAGCTACGCAATTATCAAAGCGGCTATACGGTTTATTAATTAAATATAAACACATATAGGGTTAGTAGAAAATAAAAAAGGATTGATGGTGAAAGACAATTCACACACACAGATGAAATGTAAAAACTGTGGCTAATTAAATATGAGAGTTAACCTATATGAATAATGAAGCGATGAGGTGATATATTAAGTGTGGCCACACTGATGACCATTCTACACTGTCGATGCGTCTCTCAACTTTCCTCCACTGTATGATTATACACAGGTATGCATAGACTGTTCAATGTAGGTGTATAGTATGTCGTGTGGGTTATCTCCAAGAAGAGTAAGTATAGCTGAAACTCTTGCACGTGTCGTAGTGAAAACTTGTAAGATATAATGTCTCTCAACCCTTGAAAATCTCTCTAGTTTCGACAACCCGTTAACAGTTGTCTTAGGGAAATGTCTGCTGTCTGATCTTGAAAAGGCACTGCCTAGACTGGAGTCCATCACGAAATGATGGGGGGAGTATTCACTGGTTCTTAAAAGAATATATTCCCTCTACTTGGAATCGAACCCGGTTCCTTTAGAATTCGAGGCGGACATCATAACTCTTAGCCACTTCGACCCCACACAACAATCTAGATGAAGGTGAAGTATATAACTATGAATTACTTCATTATGTTTTCATAGAAGATTAATTTGATAATATTATAATATCAAATACCTTTTATTTGATTAACAATTAACTAATAGAATTAATTCTCCTGGGTCAACCCAGCCTCATAAACTGGGTACCAGAGCAACTCTGGGAAGGTTAGGGCGGCCGGCGTGATGCTGACCACATCACTCCTAGTGTGCTGATGGTCAAGAAAATATGGGCCAAACGCCACATTTCCAATATGCCACAATTGCCATGTAACGGGATCCTTTACCCCTTTTTCTTCTCTTCTTTGATCCTTAGTCGCCGACCGTCAAAGCAGTCAGTGGCCATCACGCCTAGTGGCGTCTTGTAGGGCAACAACAAATTGATTCCACTTTGCTCGGTCGGTGGCCATCCTTCGTACAGTGCACCAACTCTGGTTCATTCTTTGCATCTCAGCCTCCACAGTCCTCCGCCAGGTTGTTTTTGGTCGGCCTCTCTTTCGTTTTCCTTCAGGGGTCCAAAGCATAGCTGTTCTTGTGATGGCATCGGGGTCTCTTCTGAGGAACCCCTTTTTACCTAATAGAATTAATGGAAAAAACAGTCTTTCGCACATTTAGCTATGAGGCTAAGTGCAAAAAGCAATCTTAAATAATGAAAAAGGAAAATTAATAATATTTCTAAAATTTACTAACCTCCTTTTCCCTTTCCTAGATGAAGAAGCACGAAAATGGTTCTATATATCTCACATACAAGCAAACCTTGACGATTGCTCCACAATCTTGGATGGTTGCTCAATGTCCAACACAAAGAGACTCCGTTCACTGCAAAAGCGTGCAGTGCGTCTAGTCTCTGACAACTGCCTAACTCAGTGTGTAGATCTGTATAAAAATCTTCAAATACTGCCCTTAAGAAAGCGCCTTCTGTTTAACAAAGCTAAATTTGTTCACAAAAGCCTGTCACATAATGCTCCAGCATATCTGTGGCCAATGTTCAAATACAACGAAAGACGCAGTTAACGCTTTAACAAATTGCAAGTGCCCAAGTCTAGGCTTGACTTATTCAAGAAAAGCTTAGCGTACTCTGCTGCTCATCTTTGGAATTGTCTTCCACATAACCTATCCATACAATCGTAGACTTTTCGAATACTTTATTAGTTCTGATTACATGCCCCCCTAATCAGATTATATTTTCTTATAATATCAACTGTAGGTTCTAATGACGATGTTTGTACTTTTCAACATATTTTATGTCGTGTTTATAAGTAGTTAATGTTAATATGAGTGTGCCATTTTATTTTACTTTACAACGTTGAATTCCTTGACATTGATATGTAAAATGCATATGGGAATAAATGAATTCAGTATGAAAGGTGAGAGAAAGGAAGGGCAGAATGTCAGACGGGCCTGCGTGCCCAATTCTTAACCCTTTGAAAATAAAGTTCGTTCGTTCGTTCGTTCTCAAATCCCTTATTCAAACACTATTTAAAATTAAATTTCACAGATATGAACTATATATCCACACAGATGTCACGGATTGCCTCCCATGCTTTGCAGTAGTGGTCCAACAATGGCCAAAACAAGAGTATCTAAATGGTTGGTCGTAAAAGGTGTTTACATTCGCACAAGATTACTCTTGGCAAAGATGTAGATAGAAGTGTAATAGCGCTTCTATCCGAAAGGAGCCTTCACAAGATAATTCAGAAGTCAAGAACCATGCGGCATAGCGCTGAGCAATGGTTAACTTATATCTGTCCGTCGCCTTTTGTGAAGGATTTAAACAATTGTTTTTAGCCCGTTCAAGCCGCCAGCTGAGTTATTTCAGCGAATTCCTCTTATAATGGTATAGCTCTATTTAGAGGTAAATATATATATATATATATATATATATATATATATATATATATATATATATATATATATATATATATATATATATATATATATATATATATATATATATATATATATATATATATATTGTTCTGGCTCAAACGTTTGCTTTCATACATATAAAAAAGGTGAATCGACTATGATTGTTTAGTTTAAAAACAACAGGTAATAAATTTAATAATCAATTAGTATTAACAGTTTAAAATGAATAAAATGCTGGTGAATTTTATATTGGAATCAAATTTTCTCTTCACTGAGATTTAGGGTGAGGATATAGTTCAGACAAAAATAGATCCTTTTTGCTGGTGCCTTTTTATAAGCACTTAACATTTAGTTGAGTCCTGCAGCTGTGATTTTCGTCACTGGTTGGTGATGAGGGCACTTCTTCGCACAACTTGTCTGATTTAGGCGGTTGGTATTGATTCCCTGCGTTTCACTCACAACTAGCTTCGTTCCACGAACTTTTGGACAAAATAGACAGAACAAAATGCCTCTGCTAAGTACACTGAGTAGGAAGCTTAACAGGCGCATCTTCTCGTTATCCACCCACCAATGTTAATCTCTCAGAAGAATTAAATTCTTGAGTATACACAGTGTAACCCAGGAAAGATGAATATAAATCCCCACTATTCCTCTGGGTATTAACTGGCAAATGTGTTTGGACAGCGCGAATAATGATTTGTGCCTGAACTAACCTTAACAAGTTACATATATCTCACAAACATATATATGCTACACTTGAAGCACATGTGATGTAATCATCACTCATCACTGCTCCAGTCGGAGTCTGGGGTCACCTCTGCTGTCTGGTTTTCCCGCACGACTAGCAAGAAACAATCTTCAGCACTTGCTGTAGTGGTTCATGAATAAACTCTTTACATATGTTGAGGTTGCCAGCCTCATTTATAACTTCTAAGCAAGAAACCTGTAAAATTTACATTAGTAAATAAATTGTTTACACTTACCCCAAAATTTGTGGGAATACACAATCTCCTTGCATAGACTTAGACTGGACACAGCTCTGTATTAGATGCTTCGAATCACTTGGGTCTGGAAATTAGAGTTAATTCCTCTGACGGCGGGTGCTCTGCGAAATCACTGGCCTGGGAAAACTTTTGTTGTTTAATTTCTTTATGACTTGGTCTGGGAAATTAGTGTTAATTCCTCTGATGGCGAATGTTCTGCGAAATTACTGGTTTGTGAAAACATTTGTTTAATTCTTCTATGACATGTGATCAAATTCCTGGGTTCAAGTGTTGGTAATTGAAGTCCTCGTCCTTTTATTTTTACAGTCTTGTATTAAAATGCGCGTTTACTTGTAAAAGCCAAAGTTGCCCAATAGTCGATCTGTTACTGTTAATAATAGAATTCTAGGTCCGATCTTTCTCTTTCTGGCTTTCTGTGAGTTGGTCGTATGATGTTGCGAAGCTGTCTCTCTATGTCCTGTGTCTCTGCTAAGTACACTGAGTTGGAAGCTTAACAGAATTATATCTCTCATTCTCAGTTCAAATCATAGATTGTGTTTCCGCCGAATGTTCCAATAGAATTCATTGTATATTCCGGCTCTCAAATCAAACCAATCACATCTCTCTAGCACTGGGTTGGGTTGTTTCATTTAAAATATCCCCTCGCGTGTTTCAAAATATTAAATTTAATATCCACCCGTGACCTCTTCATATCGTTGTGTCAGACTTCCGCCGGCATCTTGTGCTATCTTCACAAACAAATGTTGTGCACTGATACTGCCCCGATGCTATCGTCTGCAAATCTTGAGTTTCCAGACATATTTATCTGTACTCTCGATACAGAACGTACATCGAAGCAATTACCTCATTATCTCATGTCTTGTGCAAACACAGGGATAGTCGCTGGCCACCTGGGATCAAATGTTGGACCGTCACGTTCAAAGGGTCAGCCGGCTTATGTGATAACGTATAATCGGCTGGCCGGTCTAAATACCTGGCGGAACGTGAGTACGTTCGAGATGGTAAACAAGGTAAAGATTGTCCCATAGCCATGACTTCCGTAGGGGAGTGGTGTGTTAGAGAATTCACCCTACTAGATTCAGCATAGAGAGTAAATAATGAATGAAAGGGCCTAAAAATTGCCAAATATGACGCGGTCGGAGAGAAAATGAAGAAGAAGAAATGATACTGTCGTAGTAGCTAAATGTGTGAGAGAGCCACCAAAAGAACACGTACAGACGTTTCGTCACCACAGGAATGAAATTATGGAACAGGCTATGCTCTGGGAAAGCTCGGTGCACCGCGTGTGTTGGAATATCCGTACTGACTTCTGGCGAACTTGTCGTTATATTTCGGGTTGCCAGTATGTGAGAAGTCGTGGACTGTGTCCTATGACTATGCCCTCTAATCCAGTAACTAAGCGTTCATCTTGTCCTGCAACATCAGCATGCTTGCGTGCAGTTTCAGTGCACATCAACTGCTAAACGTGGGTGGGTCTCGTAACCTACTCGTCAACGTTGTGGTGGTGGTTGATTGCGAGACAAACCGTGGTTTTTGGATTGGCTTTGGGATACAGAAATTAGATGCCCCCTTGTCAACAAGTCTTTTTTTTAGCTCGAATGAAGTCCCCTTGTGTCGCTTTGCTGTTGCGGGCAGCTTCCTTTAATCTATTTCATTGTCCCGCCATGTAGACAACATGCCACTCTCAATGTAGACTCCCATCTGGTAACCAACATTCATGTGCGTGTCACGAGACCATTGTTGTCGATTTCTCTGGTGAGCATGCTATTGTAAAATGTGATGACACTCGTTTTGTTGAAACGGGATTAAAGTATCAAACGAAATCTTTCTATGGCCCATCTGGCCGTCTTCCGCGCCAACAATAACTTGTTTACCGTGCCAGGTGTGTTCCAAAAGGTAAAGTAATTGTTGCTGTCTATTTAGCATATATATTAAAGACATCAACCTGTTTAATTATTTTGATAGTCTAAGAAAGGGAACTGGTGATTTACGTTAATGACAGGATTGATTCCTGGTTATCTTCCCCTTGTCTTATGTTGACCTGTGTCTTAAATTGCTGTCATGTCTTAAGTTACTATTCACATGACCATATACGGAGTGGCTTTGCCTCTCGCTTGAGGAAACGCCCTGGTCTTGTGTTTAAGTTTCGCTCAGGTCTGTGTTGTTTGCACATGCGCAGGGTTTTGGCGCAAAGACCGGGACTTCCGTCTTGTACGAGTGTACCCTGGGCGTTGTGATCGGACAGAGGTCCGAAGATTTTCCTTGCCATCTTTTTTCGGGGATTTGGAAGTTCATTGTATGACTGAGATGTCATCTTTCCTTCCCCAGTTCATTCTGTATGCCAGGAATGGCAGTGTGGTGTTTAGTGCTTTCCTAGGATTCTGAACGAAGGTAATAAAGTCATTTATGATCTTTCGTATGCCTAGAGTATAGAAATACATTTCGGCGACATTTTGAACAGAGCTCACAGCTGATATATTATATAGAGCCCCATTGTTGGTGCTTGATACGGGAGCTAAGACCAAGCGTCTTTTGAACATTAGAGCCCATATAAAGTTATCTACTTGAGTAGAGGATTGGCAGGAATATGTACACGAAAAGTTAAAACACCAAGGTTACCTAATATTTGGGGTCCGCTACTTGCGGCCTGATGCTGTCGCCATAAAGGTCCGTGGTTACGGCCTTTATTCTTCATGAGAAGAAGTGCGTGGCATGTGATGCCAGAAAAAGTCACAGCCTTTTGTTAGGCCATTAAAACCGCCCTTCCCGTGCGGTATATTTGCAGAGGGGTACCTGACGGGTTCTGTCAGGGTACCAGAACTTCAGTAGATGAAAGCAGAAAGTAGATTGACAATTCATTATTGTCAGCACTATGTGTCTGAGCTGATGCAAAGGGTTAACTACAATTACCATCATATAATGTCCATGATTATTATGCCATTGACTGTGTCGTCCATACTATGAAACGTTGTATAATAAATATTGTGAAACATCAGCAGCATTACCTACCTTCACTGACTTTTGCATGTGGGTGAGTGGGTTCAGTGTGCAGCTGTCCAAGAGCCTAGACGCATTCGCCTACACCCACACTTACCACATCATCCCACATGATATTACAAGTACTACACGCCTGAATACATGTATGCTGTTTGTGTGTGAGTGTCTTCATTACACCTTGACAGCGCCTCATGCTGGTGACCCAGATATTCACCGCAACATTGAACTGTCCAGGTGACAAAATGACACGCCCACTCTACGACACGTTAACACGAACAAACAGACTTTTACAATAATGTTGGGAAATATTAAAGGTGTCCTTAAAGTTACACTTCACTTATGTTAAAAACCGTGATTAGGAAAGGTTACTTTAAAAATGATGAAAGAGCACAAACGGGAGAGAAATAAAAAAGATCGATGATGAAAAAGGTACAGGGCGATAAAGTCTAGGAACACTTTATCACCGTATGTTTAAGTTTAATTTTGCTCACAGTAGCTTGACGACGGTAGGTTATCACCTTGTGGCACTCAATGCGTTATGCTTGACGAAATGGTAGCACTGGTAACCCCATTAACACACTTTTCTTTGAATGTTGTTTCGATTCATGACTATACAAGGATTAATACGACGGTAGTTTTCCCTTGCTTTCCGCTTGTGTGCGGAAATCTCAATGAACCTTGGACTAAACCGTGTAACCCACATTGTAGTGAGGAAGGAAGAGGTAAAAGAGACTCAGTATGGCTGGTGTCACGTAATAAAGAGACAGCCACTTGCTAATGGTCCACGGTTGTGTATCTAGAGATCGTTAAACAATCCACATCGTGATTGATGCACTTGATAGGAGGACAGACTTCCCCGAGTACTACAGCCTTTATCAGCTAATAGAACGTTTTTGTATTAGAGAACAAAAGCATGTCATATAAAGTGGACAAAGAATGTGGAATGAAATCATGACTTCTGGAGTGAACAAAAGCACTACATTACAATAACGCAGAAACGTTCTTAAATAATGAAAAATGATACAAAAATAAAATAAAAAGAAATACTAAAGTCTAGTGCCAATTACATTTTATAGTAGTGTCTTGATGAGGCTATTTCTCACATGACGTAAGATATGCCGCTACGCCCCTGTCAGTATCTATACAACGTTGAAAATAACCATCTTGTAACTCTCCGCAAAATAACGAGCGGGTTGGGTTAAATCTAGGATTGTAAGTTACGTACGTAATCAATACGGTTTTATTTAGTTAGGCGGTGAAAAACGGTTCATCCAGCCAGAAAAAATGAGAGGTCTAGAATTAGTGAGAAACATCTTTTATGATGATAAAGACAGCATACCAGCTACCACACATCATCATGATGGCATCATGTATCGCTGCATCTATTTGTCAATACTTCTGGAGCTACATTTATAAAGAGAAGTTATTTTGAAATATTGAGAATAACGCATTGAAGCAATGGCGTTAATGGCGTGAGTTGTGCCAATTTTGCATAGGGTTGGCAACCTCGTGTAATTAATAATAATACCCTAACATTAATATATGGCAGGCATTAACAGGAAAGAAAGAAAGAAAGAAAGAAAGAAAGAAAGAAAGAAAGAAAGAAGTTGCACACAGAAGTTCTTGAGCCGCGGTAGTACAGTGGTTAATGCACTGGCTTCCTAGCTCGGTGGTCCATGGTTCGATCCTCAGTGAGGGTGGGATTTTTTAGACCCCAAACGGCTCCGTGGTCAACCCAGCCTCATGAATTGGGGACCAAAGCAACTCTGGGAAGGTTAAGGTTGCCGATGTGATGCTGACCCCATCATCCCTAGTGTGCCGATGGTCAAGAAAATATTGGACTTACACCATATTCCTAATATTCCACAATGGACATGTAACGGGATCCTTTCCGTCCCTGCCTATGTGTTTTTCTGTCTACCTCTACATTTCTTGCCCTGAGGATTCCACAGTAGGACTGCCTTGTAATGTTAACAACATGTTTCCTCAGTGTGTGTTCTATCCATCGCAAACGTCTTCTTCTCATCTCCTTTTCCACTGACACTAGTACTGTATATTTCGTGTCATTAGTTCACATTGCTGACTTTGTCGTACCAATTCAGTCCTACTAATTCCCGCAAGTACAATACCCTTACATGGAAGTCTGTAGCTTCTTGGTTGATGTTTCAGTTGCTTTCCATGTTTCAAAGAAACACAATAGGATTGACCTGACAGTTGAGTTGCAGATTCTTTTTATTTCCATAAATTCCTCATTGCAGTAAAAGCGTCTTGACTTTTGTATTCTTATTTTGATATCACTTCAGTCATTAAATAAGATTGTGTGTTAGAGCTGACAACCTCAACATGTCAAACAAAATTTTGCAGAAACAGACTCTGCTATAGCACATGAATACTTTGGTGCAGACTTCATGTGGACCTACTACATATAGCTTGATGCTCCTTAGGGAGCGAAAAAGGAAAGTGATGATGATTAAATGTATAACAGTTCTGCTTGGAAGATTCAGTTTAAGATGTTTTATCAGCAATAATGTAACATCTTTCGATCCCGATTATGCAATCCTCTCGTGTGTTACCGGGGCCCGAAAGGGGAGTAAAGAATAGTAACACTGTACCCTACCAGGCATGTCGTAAAAAGCGACTGAGGAGGGTTGGGCATGGGGCTGGTTACCCCATCCCGTAAAAAAATGTTACCACAAAAACGTCAACAAATAGGGACAAGTCAAATAAAGAATATAAATCAACTCAGCCGCCCACGACAGAAGAAGGTCCTCTGGAAAGGAGGCGCATGAAGCAACCTAGAGAAAGCCGAAAGGAGTCTGGGTTGCCGACTAACGTTTTTTCGTCTAGGAAAATCTCCAGGATTGGCACCCGGAATGTTCGCACTCTGTGTGAACAAGGGAAAACTGCACAGGTAGCAACAGAAATGTCAAATTACAGGATTGATATCTTGGGTCTCTGCGAGACACGGTGGAAAGGCATAGAGATGAAGAGATTGATCACAGGAGAAATGGTGTTGTCCTCAGGACATGAGAAGGAAAGAGTCCACCACAGTGAAGGGGTGGCTCTAATGCTGTCCAAGGAAGCACAGAAGGCACTTATAGAATGGGAAGCAATGGGACCCCGAATTATAACAGCAAGGTTTAAATCAGCCAAAAAGAAAGTAAATATAAATATCATTCAGTGGTATGCACCAACAAACGATAAAGAAGAATCTGTGAAAGAAGACTTTTACACCAGACTACAAGGTGTTTTGGACAATAAGAAAAGAAAGGACATTACAATTTTGATGGGGGACCGAAAATAGGAACAGACAACACTGGCTTTGAAGAAATCATGGGAAAGCAGGGATTAGGTATGATGAACGAGAATGGGGAACTATTACCAAACTTCTGTGCTTCAAATCAACTAGCTATAAGAGGAAGCATATTTCCACATAAAAGAATACATAAAGCAGCATGGATATCACCAGACCACAGAACTGAGAATCAGATTGATTACATATGCATAAGCAAGAAGTTTAGGTCATCATTGCATGATGTGAAAGTATGTAGAGGAGCAGATGTTGTATCAGACCACCATCTTTTGTTGCCTAAAACAAAATTAAAACTCAAGAAATTTACAACAGCATATAGCTATAGACAACAGTATAATGTGGGATATCTAAGAAATCAGGAAATAAGAGAAAAATTTTCAATCACAGTATCCAACAAATACCAAGTACTCCAACAGCTGGAAGATGAAACAGATACGGAAGACCACTAGCAACAAGTAAAAAATATATGGAACGAGACATGTGAAGAAGTACTGAGAAAAAGAAAACATCAGCACAAAGCATGGATAACAACAGAAACCATTAGTAAGATAGAAGACAGGAAAAACAAGAAAGCAGATTTAAACAGAAGCAAAATCAGAAGCTCCAAAGCCAAGGCTCATGAAGTGTACATAGAAGCTAACAAAGAAGTAAGAAGAAAACATCAAAAGAGACAAGATAAAATATATTGATGATTTGGCAAGGGAAGCAGAGGAAGCTGCAGCCAAAGGAAATATGAGGGACCTGTACAATAACACAAAGAAGCTAACAGGGAAATATAAGCAAGCAAATGGCCTAATAAAAGATAAGAATGGAAAATTGCTTAGTAATATACAAGAACAAATGAAGAGATGGACAGAACATTTTGAGGAACTTCTCAATAGACCATCTCCAACTAATCCTCCAGACATCCAGCCAGCAGAAGAGGAGCTACAAATCAGCTGTGAACGACCAAGTAGAGAAGAAATAAAGAAAGCCATAAAGCTTCTGAAAGATGGAAAAGCAGCTGGTCCAGATTGCATTCCAGCAGAGGCCATCAAAACAGATATTGATACCTCTACAGAGATATTATACAAACTACTTTGCAAAGTCTGGGAGAGAGAGGAAATACCAGCAGAATGGAAGGAAGGTTATCTGGTCAAGTTGCCTAAGAAGGGAAACTTACAAGAGTGCACAAATTATAGAGGAATAATGTTACTATCAGTGCCAGGAAAAGTATTAAACAGAATCATCCTGGAGAGATTAAAAGAGTCCATAGACAAGCAACTGAGAGATGAACAAGAAGGTTTTCGACAAAATAGATCCTGTACAGACCAGATAGCCACATTGAGAATAATAGTTGAACAAAGTCTGGAATGGAATTCACCGCTAGACATCGGATTCGTGGACTATGAAAAGGCATTTGACAGTGTAGACAGAGAATCGCTTTGGAAATTGATGAGGCATTATGGAGTTCCCATGAAGATCATTAACTTAATAAAGAAGACCTATGAAGATATGACACGTAGAGTTCTTCATGAAGGACAACTTACAGTTTAGGATTAGAACGGGAGTGAGACAGGGATACCTCTTGTCTCCATTTCTGTTCTTACTAGCAATAGATTGGGTTATGAAAACATCGACATCACACAACAGAAATGGAATCCAGTGGAATCTGACTAAACAGCTTGATGATCTGGATTTTGCAGATGACTTGGCTCTTCTGTCCCATAACCATAATCAGATGCAAGAGAAAATGAAAATTCTCGATGAGAGGTCATAACAAGTGGGCCTGAAAATACACAGGGATAAGACAAAGATTATGAGAATACATGCAAGAAATGATAACAAGATTGAACTTGAAGAAACACCACTAAAAGATGTAGAATCTTACACATATCTTGGAAGTAATATAGACAAAGTTGGAGGGACAGACAGTGATATCAAAATAAGAGGAGCTTTCATTGCATTGGGAAACATATGGAGAACAAGAGAAATCAAGTCCAACACGAAAATAAGAATCTTCAACTCAGATGTGAAGTCAGTCCTATTGTATGGCTCTGAAACATGGAGAACAACAAAAACAACAACCTTAAAGCTACAGACTAACGGGTGCTTGCGTAGAATAGAAGGACTGCAATGGTATGACAAAGTCACAAATGTGGAATTGATGACAAGAACCAGACAAGTGCCAGTGGAACAAGAGTTGAGAAGAAGACGCTGGCGATGGATAGGACACACATTGAGGAAACCTGTTGATAGTATTACAAGGCAGTCCTTGTTCTGGAATCCACATGGAAAGCGAGGCAGAGGTTGACTAAAAAAACACGTGGAGAAGAGAACTGGAAACAGAGGTGAAAATGAAGAGGAAAACATGGAAAGAACTTGAGCCGATGGCACAGGACAGGAAGACCTGGCATGCGTTTGTTGAAGGCCTATGCTCCTTGGGGAGCTAAAGGGTATTGATTGATTGGTAAGCAATCATAATGTATCATTCATAATAATATATTGATTTCTCTATGATGTTATTCTGTTTTCTCGCTTAAGACGGTCCAGCGTTGCCCCTTAGAAAATCTCTCAAGCGTGAAACGAGTGATTATATGTGTCTGTTTGTGTGTATTTATGTACGTATATGATTGTGTAACTGTGTGGATGTCTATCTTTCTTTATATGTCTACGCAATATGAGATACCGCCTTTTTATAGCAAATTAATTGTAGTTTTCTTTTAAGTTATTATTGTAGGCGATGTTTTAGTTTTAACTTAAAGTAGGAAATTCTGTCTTGAACATTTTGTGTTAGTTATACAGGGTGCTTATCAAGTCTCTTTACAATTTAACAAATTTATTACAAAGGCAATTGATGAGATATCTTAATTAGATTTGTTCTATGTTGTCGTGAAACATTCTAAATCCACATATTAAATTAAAAGGTAAATGTAAAGCCTAACACATAAAGTCAATAAAAGGAAAGAGAAATGGTTAAAGACCCGTGCTTTCCAATAGCGTACGCCTGTGTTAATAGAACGTCATGCTAGATGAACAATAAAAACCCCTTTTTTATGCTTCGTCTGCATATTCTCACGCTTTCACGTATACTAATAAAGCCTATAGCAGCATACACGCGTTTCCACAAAACAATAAAACGTGTACTGCATTTCTAAGAAAACCTTGAGATACGCAAGCTGCTTAATGACCTAAATTAATACTAGCATTAATTTCATTTTATACACTGCGTAATGAAAAGACAGATGGAATTAGGATAGAGAGAGGGAGGGCTGAAAGCAGGAACGCCGGCAACACTAACACGCGTCTCGCGATATACAATTAATGCCACCCCAAGCGTAAGGCATGAAGCACTAACTTTTTTTCAAATAGACAGTGATAAAAAACACTACCCATACGAGAGTTAGGTTTAAAAACCTGTAAAATTCTTATTGGGAAACATGACATTATACTGGTTTACGTTTGAAAGTCTGACAGTACAGCAGACACCATAAAGTTTGGAAGTGAGGAGGTGGTAACAGCACGACTATCTTAGAAGAAAATATATATTTTGAACGCAGCCACTTAGCTCCCTTAAAACATATATATTTGGGTTCCTTAGGACTTGCTGACAAAGAATATGTTAAGTGTTACGCAAATAGTCTAGGAATTAACAAATTATAGCCAAAAGAAAATAGTGAGGGTGTCAGACAACACCAAATAATAATCGCACAGTGGCATGTTTTGAAACCACCATTTTACGGGAAATAGGCCACCATGTTAAATCCTATTTGATTGGATAGAAGTAAATGTAAGGCGAAACACGATTAGTCGGACTACAAATACTAATTTTTTGTTGTTAGGGGAAACGGTAGTAGGGGTACTTTTTTTTGAAAAGCTGTGTAAACATGGTCCCATTGGTTAGACCCGCCAATATAGTCAATTAGGAGCGTCAGTTCAGTGCCACATTTTAAAATAAACTTACTCAGAAACAGTGCGTTGAGAACCAGCTTATATTTTTTCTAAATAAAAGCCTGGGACAGAGACAGATCGGAATTTGTGCCATATTCATCGCCAGTCAACGTATTTGTGTATTATTTCCATGAATTGTGGGACCGTGGTCCTAAGTTATTGAAGCAGCACCTGGTCTGAGTTTTGCTGAATCCAGAGGCTGACAGCATACTCCTTGGTCCAGATAGCGACCAGGAAGGTGTCACAACAATCTAGCTTGAAAAACAAAACCAGTATTACCTCATAGTACTACTTCACAACTTACACACATAGGATAATACTAATAAAATATGTCAATACAAATATCATATTTATAAATTGTATACATACAACTTGTGATTACATTTGATTGTGATTCCTGGTTCACTGTGTAGTTGAATCAGGATATCTATTATTGAAAGGAATTAATACATATATATTTGAAACTTTACACTTGACTCATTTAAGATAGTCTTATAGAGTGTCATATGTGTGTGAGTGTCACAGTGTTGTAAAGTGTTGTGGAATAAATTAAATTGTTTATCTGTCTGTTGTTGTTGTGACTTACACTTCATCATTTTCATAACCCTAGACATTTAACGTAGTCATCACAATATTCCAGAATAATTCTGACTGAGGTATAAATGTGGTAGCAAGTAAGGTCATCTGTAATACACCACACTTATTAGATACAGATACCTTCACAGCTGATCTCAGTCAGTACACTAAGTCCCCTATATATATTAATATCATCCCACTTTACCACATATGTACTCAGTGGTTATCAAAGTTTTTAATCATATACCTTTATCGTATTTCATGTACCCTGTTGATGAAAGAGGTACTGTTAAATGAACTAAAAAAATGGCTACTCCTCAAGAGAAGGCACAATGTGTATCATGGTTTATTGAAACAAAATCGAATAGGCAGACTCAGCGAAACTACAGAACTAAGTATGGAAGAGATCCACCGTCACGTCCGTCAATTCGTGCATGGCACAAGAAATTTATGGAGACAAGGACAGTGTTGGATAAAGGGAGGAGTGGACGACTAAGAACATCTGAGGAAAACATCGAGCGTGTAAGACAAGCCTTTTATCATTCTCCCACAAAGTCCATCTGTACTGCTGCAGAGAGTTAGAGCTACCACGTTCAACAGTGCACAAAGTCCTACACAAGAACTTGCGATTGTACGCTTACAACGTGCAACTCTTACAAGCACTCGAGCCAAATGATAAACCAAGACGAAAAGAGTTTGCAGTTAACATGCTGGAACGAATTTCTGAGGATGAAACGTTCCTCACCCGAGTTTGTTTTAGTGATGAGGCAACATTCCCTGGCTACCTCTTTCACCAGATATCACTCCCCTGGACTTCTTTCTATGGGGTTATGTTAAAGATATCGTGTATCGAACAATGATACGGGACATCACTGACCTAAAGCAAAAGATCACTGACACCATTGATGAGGCTATGCTACAGCGAACATGGCAAGAAATCGAGTACCGTCTTGATGTGCTTCGTGCAACTAATGGTGCCCATATAGAGGTGTATCAAATGAGGCAAAAAAAACTTCAATATCTACTTCTCATTTTGTAATAATTTCCACACATTTGTCTTTTCATTTGCCTTTGTAATAAATTTGTTAAATTGTAAAGAGACTTTATGGACACCCTGTATATTACACAGATCAACATTGCTTAGAATATCAGTTATACTAATTTGTTATAGATTCAGCAGCCTTGTAACCAGGGTCGAATTTAGATGTTAACAGGCCCTAGTCTACTGAAACTGAGAACCATCGAATGCTAGATAGATAGATAGATAGATAGATAGATAGATAGATAGATAGATAGATAGATAGATAGATAGATAGATAGATAGATAGATAGATAGGTAGATAGATGATAGGTAGATACTGTTGATACATGTTAGATTCCCTATATATACGGAACACGTGTTTGCATAGTCCGCATTGTTTTATTACTGCTAGTGATCGGCAGTATGCAAGCTGTCAAACTAGCTGTTTCTGAATTCCAGTTAAAAGTTATTTGCAGATTCATTTATTCTGATCAAAGCGGCTGGCGTGCTTCCTTGGCGGTCGCGTAGTCAGTCTGAAATATTGCAGAACTTTGGTATTCAGCCAAACACACCATTTGGTTATTGATTACAGTTCTTTGCTTATCAGATGTGGAGTCATAACGGGACGGAAAGATGTGGAGGGTTTTAATGTGAGTAGAATAGAATGAGTGCACAGATATCTGCGAAAGAGACATGTTGAGAGGAAGATGGTAATAACATAAGGATTAAGACCAATCATTCATTCATTCATTACAACTCGCAAAGAGCAGAGAGAGGCCAGCTTTAAGGCAGGGCGACCGGGACGACCACCCTAGGCGATAAGGACAAAGGTCGCCGGAGCGAGCGAGGAAAGAAAGTGTATGTTTTTAAGTCACCGTTTTAACTTTAAGTTCAGATATTTTCTCCATACCTAACAAAAGTTGAAATTTAAAATTCATTTAACAAATGCTATCTGTTCTACGGAAGAAAGGCTATCCTGAAAGATCTGCTGTTGTAAGCATTAGCCGAAAACGGATTGAGACTAGAGCAGCGGTTCCCAACCTTTTTTCACTTGCGTACGCCTTGGCAGCCCATTTCTATAAATTGTACCCCTAATATTAGCAAAATATTTAAAATTAATATAGTTGCTGTTATTCAAAATTTATAGATTATAACCAGAAATAAAGGGGCCAACCGCGGGATTAAAAAACAATGTAATAAAAAGGTGAACAAACAGTGCATATATTTTTACATTAAAAAAATCAGAAGTTACAATAAACATTAACACATTTAATTTATTAATAATAATAATAAAAACGTTGTTATTGTTAAAAGTTGAAATCGCTTTTTATAACACACATGTCACGTGACCATGACAAATGTTCAGTGCGATCCTTGAGCTTGTTTTGAGGCACATAGTTTTTTGCAATCAGGTTCAAGTGATGTAAGATACAGTCTCAATTCTGGACCTGCATTCAGTTTACTCTGTCATCAATGGTACCTATACCTTGCAGCGGTATGGCAGCTTGTGTACCCTGACAATCCCCAGAGCAATGCCAGTGGGAGTTTTACTCCTGGTAGGTTCAACCATGCTGGACTGGTCTGCGTGGGTAGGGGTCAGACAAAAGCTGGTACCCTGGTCCTCCAGGTTGGGGGGTTTTAGCACAGGGCCGACACCCCTGTCTGTGTAAAAAATCGCACACGTTACGGAAACAGCAATAAATGAAAATACTTTGATGCGGGACGGACATCCGGAGTCTCAGGCTCGTATGACTGACAGTGGTGAAAGCCGAAAGGAAGCCACTGGCATGAAAACGGATGCCCAGACCGCAAAACACGAAACCAGAATTGGTTTTTGGAATGTCAGAACTATGAATGAGGCAGGAAAGCTGAGACAGATCACAGCAGAGATGAGGAATTACAAACTACATATCCTGGGAATAAGCGAGAGCAGATGGACAGGGATGGGGAGAATAAAAACAGCTACAGGGGAAACAGTACTTTATTCTGGTAGAGAGGACGGTCAGCACAACGAAGGTGTAGCCATTATCCTTAAGAAAGGAATGGAAGGGTCTCAACTGGAATGGAAACCCATTAACAACAGACTAATAAGAGCAAGACTGAGGGGGAGATTCACCAACACCACAATTATACAATGCTATGCACCAACAAACGACAGCGATGAAGAGATCAAGGACGAGTTCTATCAACAGGTACAAAAGGAAATGGAAACTGTACCCAGGTACGATCTTATTATAGTAATGGGAGACCTAAATGCGAAAGTTGGAACACATAATAATTATAACGAAAGAGTAATGGGGAAATGTGGCAGCGGAACAGTAAATGAGAATGGGGACAAATTAATAAGCTTCTGCAGTATTAACAACCTGGTCATTGGAGGAACACTTTTTCAACACAAAGAAGTGCACAAGTTAACATGGGAATCACCAAACGGACGAGACAAAAACCAGATAGACCACATAATGATCAATGGCAGATGGAGACATGCACTACAAGACGTGAAAGTAAGAAGAGGCGCAGATGTGGGAAGTGATCATCACCTAGTAGTAGCAAGATTGAAGGTGAAACTCAGAGCTGCTGGACCAGTTGCAGTCAAACAGAAAAGATATAACATCACGAAACTTAAGGACCCCCTCACCAGAAAAGCGTTCATGGTCGACGTAAAGAGGCGATATCTGATTACCAAAAGCCAGGAAAGAACAGAGACCGACGATGTGGACCAGAAATTCAACACCATCTCAACAATATACAAAGAAAGCAGCAAGGCATGCTTGGGATTCCAGGAAAGAAAGAGCCAAGACTGGATAACACCAGAAACGCTAAACACCATAGCGAAGAGAAAGGAAATGAAAAGGAAGAAATCAGAAGCTAAGTCTCCCAGGTTAAAGGCAATATATAGTGAACAGTACAGTCAGCTGGACAAGGAAGTAAAACGTCAAACCCGTGCTGACAAAAGGACATTTCTGGATGACCTTGCAAGACAGGCAGAAGAGGCAGCACTGAGAAATGAACAAAGCACAGTTTATAAAATAACTAAAGCTATCAGCGGAAAACGAGGTGCAAACAACATAACGTTAGTAAGAGACAAGCAAGGAAACCTCATCACCACAGCACAGGGGCAGGAAACAAGATGGGCAGAGCACTTCAGAGAAACACTGAATAAGGAACCACCAGAGACTCAGCTGAATGTTCCTGAGGCTGAAAGTGACTTAGACGTAAATACAGACATTCCACGAAAAGAAGAAATTATCACAGCTATCAAAGGGCTAAAAAATGGAAAAGCGCCTGGTCACGACAATCTGAATGCTGAGCTATTCAAGACAGACCCTGAACTAGCAGCAGAACTATTAGAACCACTATTTGCACAAGTCTGGGAAACTGAGACAACACCAACAGAGTGGAGTAAAGGAATAATTGTCAAATTGCCCAAGAAGGGCGACCTTGCAGACTGCAACAACTGGAGAGGAATTACCCTCCTCTCAGTTCCCAGCAAAATACTAGGCAGGATAATCATCCAGAGAATTTCAAAAGCAGTTGACCAAAAACTGAGGAAAGAACAAGCGGGCTTCAGAAAGAGCAGAAGATGTGCAGATCATATATTTACCCTCAGGAACATTATAGAGCAGTGCTCAGAATGGCAGAGACAGCTGTACATTAACTTTGTTGATCTTGAAAAGGCTTTCGACAGCATACACAGGGACAGCCTATGGAAAATTCTGAGGGCTTATGGAATTCCCAGCCGTATTGTTTCCATTATAAAAAGCCTCTATTCTAACTTTACGTGCAGTGTTGGATCGAGTAATGTAACTTTCGAAGTGAAAACAGGAGTACGACAGGGATGCCCTTTATCAACAACATTATTTTTGACAGTCATAGATTGGGTGATGCGCCAGACTACAGAGGGCAGTCCAAGAGGAATTAGATGGACAACGTTTTCTACACTGGAAGATTTGGAATATGCAGATGACATTGCACTACTCGCGCATTCACACCAACACATTCAAGACAAAACCGATAGACTGAATAAGTATGGCCAGCAGGTTGGCCTGAACATCAATTTGAAGAAGACAGAGGTCATGACACTAAATGTGGACAATCCTGAGCCAGTAACAGTAAGGAACCAGAAGTTAGAACAGACAGACACATTTACTTACCTAGGATGCATAGTAACACCTGACGGCGGAACAAGCAAGGACATTAACAACAGAATGAATAAAGCGAGAACAGCCTTTGCTGTTCTCAACAACATTTGGAAGTCTTTCCAGTACAGCACAGACACCAAATTAAGACTGTATGAGAGCTGTGTACTTTCTGTGCTTCTCTATGGTGCGGAATGTTGGAGAGTAACAGAGAAGGAAATGTCGAAACTGTCCTCCTTCCACACAATTTGCCTAAGGAAAATTCTCCGAATCTTTTGGCCAAACACCATCAGTAACCAAGAACTACTTATTCGGAGTAATCAGGAGGACATGCACACCATCATAGCTGGCAGACGCTGGAGTTGGATTGGCCATGTCCTCAGAAGGGACCCTGATACCATCACAAGAACAGCTATGCTATGGACCCCCGAGGGAAAGCGAAAGAGAGGTCGACCAAAAACAACTTGGCGGAGAACTGTGGAAGCTGAGATGCAAAGAATGAACCACAGTTGGGGCACTGTACGAAGGATGGCCGCCGACCGAGCAAAGTGGAATCAATTTGTTGCTGCCCTACAAGACGCCACCAGGCGTGATGGCCGCTGACTGCTTTGACGGTTGGCGGTTATGGATCAAAGAAGAAGAAGATTCAGTTTACTACGGTATTTATTTTTTATAAAGGTATAAAAAGAGAAAGTCCTCTCCACCAGCTCAGTATTTGTAAATGGCAACAGAAACTTAAGCGACTTGTCGGTCAGCTGTTCATATTCTCTGCTGATGTCTCCCCAAAAGTTAATAAGGAATTCTCCTTTGAATTCAGCTATTAAAGTAGTATCAGTCGAAAGTTCAATCAACTTCTCTTTTTCGTTGATTGATAATGTTGCTGCTTGGAAATATTCTTCTTCAAAGGGATTTACAATCCAGTAGTTCTCTTTTCCAGGTTTCGGAAAGTACTTCTCGAAAGATGATTTTAGCCCTTTCAAGTGTTCAATTATTTTCTCGCTCATTTCCTGGGAGAGGTGCATAAATAACACATAAGGAAGGGAAACCCGAGGCCTGTAAACAGTAAATTAATATTAGACAAACATAAAGGTATGTTTTCAGGCACTCGTAAGAAATAAAGAAGTAGAACACTTGGACAACAGAAAAACAACAGACGTGAGTGGCTTACCCAGGGTATATGAAAACATACCTTTATGTTTGTCTAATGGGAGAGGTGCAGCTCGTTCTCAGATAGGAAATTGTGCAGAGTTTCAAATACCTCAGGCTGGCCTTTTTCAATACACGACCTCCAAAAATCTAATTTTTTAATCATAGATTCAATTTTGTCTGAAACATTGAAGATCGTTACCGAGCTATTCTGAAGTGCCAAATTTAGTTTGTTTATTTGTAGGAAAATATCCGATAAGTATGCAAGACTCTGAAGCCAATCACAGTCGTGTAACTTTGAAGTAAGTTGGAAAGGATGGTCTTCAAAAAAAAGTTGGACTTCATGTCTAAGTTCGAACAGCCGGGTAAAGACTTTACCACGAGAGAGCCACCATACTTGTGTATGAAGGAGCAGGGTAGAATGAAGACTATTCATCTCTTCACACAGTGCTTTGAAAAGCCTCGAGTTTGTGGACTTTGACTTTATAAAATTAACCACTTTCACAGCTTCATCAAGAACGACTTTTAATTCACCAGGGAGGCGGTTAGATGCAAGACTTTGCCTGTGGATGCAGCAGTGGCTCCAGGTTATATTGGGGGCTACCTTCGTGACACGAGCGCGAAGACCGGAGTAGCAACCTGACATAGACTTGGCTCCGTCAGTGCATAGTCCACAACAATTAGACCAATTAATGTCCTTTTCTTTGAAATAAGAATCAATAGCATGAAATATATCCTCACCTCTTGTAAGCCCTGACAGAGGATGACAAAGCAAAAGGTTTTCTTCAACTTCATTGCTTTTCAAATACCTCACAGTAACAAGCAAAACAGCGAAATTAGCAATATCTGTGCTTTCGTCAACTTGAATAGCAAAGAATTTACTATTTTTAATTCTACTTATTATTGTCGCTTCAACATCGTCAGACATATCCTGCATTCTTCGAGAAATTGTATTGTTCGAAAGAGGGATAGCGTTCATTTTGCGAACATGTTTCTCTCCGAGCATGCACAGAACGGCATCTTTTATACAAGGAGAAATTTAATTCTTTCGACTTGTCTTTTACACTGTTGACATATGTATCTTTTTTCCGCCTGTGGTGAAGTGGGATGTTATAAATATTTATAGGGGACTTAGTGTACTGACTGAGATCAGCTGTGAAGGTATCTATATCTATTAAGAGTAGTGTATTATAGATAACCTTACTTGCTACCACATATCTCTATATCTCAGTCAGAATTATTCTGGAATAGTGTGATGCTACGTTATGTGTCTAGGGTATGAGTATGGTGAAGTGTAAGTCACAACAACAGACAGATAAACAATTTAATTTAATCCACTACTCTTGACAACACTGTGACACTCACATACATATAACACTCTATGAGAATATCTTACAGGAGACACTCGTAACTTTTCAAATAACAATATGTATTCATTTCTATCATAAAGGCATATGTGTGTCCTGATTCAAAGACAAAGGAACCAGGAATCACAATCAATGTTAATTACAAGTTATGTACAGAATGTATTAATATGAATCTGGTAGTGACATATATTATTAAAATATCCTATGTGTGTCAGTTGTGTAGTGGTAATATGAGGTAATACTGGTTTTGTTTTGTTCAAGCTCTGTTGGTATTTGTCATCATGACTTCAATAGTTTGTCTTTTGGGACTAGTATTGGAGATGTTCTCAGTTCCTGATATTAAGACAATTAATTTCCCCTCTTAATATTATTTTTACAAAGTCATTTCAAGATGAGGGGACATAATGTTGAGCTCAGCTGGCCAATTCGCTTATCTGGCGTGATGGCGGCAGGAAAGGACTCCTCTGCTCGAATTCTCCTCTGGGTTCAGGAGACACCTCACTGATAGCTAAAAAGACCAAGGAGTATGCTGTCCGACTCTGGATTCAGCAAAGCTCTGACCAGGTGCTGCTCAGTACCATCAAGACCACGGTCCCTGAAATCAAGAAGGATGTACCTTCTACTTCATAACTAACTTATACTCTCTTTTACACTGATCACAATACAACACAAACATTGAGTTCAGAGCATTAGGCCAACTGTCAGCTTCATTTGAAATACTTTATTCCAGTATTACCCTTCTTAATGGTTACTACGCCTCTGCACTTCCAGCATTATTTCTTACTAGTCAATCATCCAGGTGTCAGTGTACTGTTTGGCCATTCCATGCCGTTTTACTTCTCTCCGACACCCTCTGTTCAGGCTGGAGCATTATAGGCTTTACATCCTGTTTGCCACTGAACTACACATATATATACAGGCATAAATCAACAATTCACATTCAATTTTCATTAAAAGATATTGAATGGTTCAAGCTTACCACAATTCATACGAATAAACACAGATACGTTGATTAGCAATGAATTCTGGCACAAACTGGCACAAATTCCCATCTGCTTATCTTCCAGGCTTTTATTTAGCAAAATATAAGCTGGCTTCAACGCACTGATGCTTTATCAAGCTTATTTAAACAAGTGGTTTCGAACTAACGCTCCCAAGTGTGTATATCAGCGAGTCTGACCAATGAGCCCCGTTTCGACAAGTGTTTGAAAAAATGTTACCTTTCCCCGTCTCCCCTAACAACGAAAGATAGTATTTATAGCCCGACCAATCGTGGTTAGGCTTTCATTTGTTGCGCTCCAATCAATTTGGAGTTTACATGGTAGGCTATTTATGTAACGTAAGGTTTTTTCAAACACGTTATAAAAAAAATTTTATGAGCAGAAATGATTTTATGCTGTCAGGCACCCCCAATATTTTATTTTGGGTATAATTTATTAATTCCTGGACTATTTGCGTAACGTTTTACATATTATTTGTCAGCAAGCCCTAAGGAACCCAAATATACAAATTTAAAAGAGCTACGTGGCTGCGTTCAAAATATGTATTTTCTACCTCCTGTTTCGAAGATGTGCTGTCTGGGTACTGTTATGTTTTCAACCGTAAACCCATCTAATGTTATCTTTTCTAATAAGAGTTTTTTTTGATTTATAAACCTAACTCTGGGAAAGGGTAGTGTATTTTATCACTGTCCGTCTGAAAAAAAATTAGTGCATGTAGACTTACACGCGTGATGGCAGCATTTGTGTATCGCGCGACGCGTGTTGCATGCGTTCCTGATTTTCAGCCCTCCCCTCTCTCTTTATCCTTTTGTCCATCTGTTCGTTCGTTTTGGTAACGCAGTGTAGAAAAAGACATGAATGGAATTTAAAATTTAGGTCAACTTGCATATTTCAAGGTTTTTCTTAGAAAGGCAGCACATTTTATTGTGTGTTTGGGAAACGCGTGTATGTTACAGAAGCTTTTATATCAACGTGAAAGCGTTACAATTTGCAGACGAAGCAGAAAACAAGGGGATTTCGAGTACAGTCATTGTGACAGCACTGTTCTTTACCATTCTTCTTCCTTTATTTATTATATGTATTTATTAGGCTTTATATTTACTTGATAATTTATATATGTGGATTAGAATATTCCACGACACCTCCCCTCTTAAAACAGACATTATATGTCAGTCCTTTATTCTATATACACATAGAGAAATTTATTATTATTTCTGGGGTTTACGGTGATTCTCATCACACGGATGGCGGCTTAAAAAATCCGCTCCCAAATTGGTTTTTCCAGATATATACTCAATGCTAAAATTATATGGAGCCAGAAGTAAAGACCATCGGAGTAACCTAGAGTTCTCATGCTTAGCCTGTGCTAGAAACGATAAAGGTTTGTGATCTGTTTGCAACTTAAATGCCTTCCCATATAGATAAATATTGAATTTCTTTATTGCCCATATTACTGCAAGACATTCTTTTTCGCTAGTTGAGTAGTTGATTTCAGCTTTATTCAACTTTCTGCTAGCATATGCCACTGGGCTTAATTCCCCATCCAATGCATCTGATTTCTGTAGTAGAGTTGCACCTAACCCAATATTACTTGCATCCGTCCTTACTATGAATTCTTGACTTAAGTCAGGTAATTTCAAAATGGGTTTACTTGTGAGCTTTTCCTTCAATTCTTGGTAAGTCATTTCACATTGTGGTGTCCATGTAATGCGATCTGGATGTCCTTTACGTGTCAATTCAGTTAACGGTGCACATATGGAATTAAAGTTTTTGATATACTTCTGGTAGAAACCACATAATGAGACAAAGGATCTCACGTCCTTCTTGGTTTGTGGTCTCGGGGCTTTCTGTAGTTTCTCTAAATTCTTTGGGTCAGGGGTCATGTTTCCCTGATAAACTGTGTGTCCCAAAAATTCCAATTCTTTACATCCAACGCAACATTTGGTTGGTCGGGCTGTTAAATTTGCCTCCCTAAGTCGATCAAACAGCATGTTCAGAGAGTCAATGTGTTCCTCAAATGTTTCTGTTGCTATAAGGATATCATCCATAAAATTTGTTATACAGGGATTATTCAGAGGATCCAATAATTTTCTCATCATTCTAGAGAAGACACTAGGCGCATTCTTCAATCCAAATGGCAATCTATTAAACTCATAGTGTCCTTCTGAGGTACTAAAAGCTAGGTATGGTCTAACCTCAGGCTTTACTGGAATCTGATAGTATCCTTTACTCAGATCCACTTTTGAGAAATATTTAGCTTTATTTAGTCTGGCAAACAGCTGATTTGTATCCGGCAATGGATCCACCTGTCCTTCTGTAATAGCATTCAGTCTCCTGTAATCTATACAGAGTCTATGTTCTCCAGAGGGCTTCCTTAAGAGTACAACACCGGAACTATACGAAGTCTCACTGTGCGAAATAATTCCTTCCTTCAACAGATAGTCTATCTCTTCCTTCAAAGCTTTCTCCTTAGCAAACGGAATCGAATATGGTTTCATACAGACAGGTGTGGAGTCTATTAGTTTCATATCATATTCCAATAGGTTTGTATGCCCTGGTCGGTCTGTTAACACCTCTGCATGATTATTTAGAACCTGTTGCACTCTCTCTTTCTGAGTTTTCGTTAAATGTGTACTGATTTTCACCTGTGCTGCTGTCTCACAGGGGTGTAATGGATATTCAAATGATGAAAGTGGTTCCTTTTTCATCTCCATGGCGATGGACAAGGTCAACAAGTGTGTCTCTTCCTGATGTTCTCTTTCCAAATATTTCTTCAGGAGATTCACATGATAGATTTTTTCTTTCCCCTTCTTATCTATCTTATAATTTGTTCTAGACACCTTCTCTAAAACTGTATATGGACCCTGCCATCCAATTTGTAACTTATTCTGACTCCCAGGCAAAAGAAGCAGTACTTTCTCTCCCACAGCCAAATTTCTGTCTTTCGCCTTCCTGTTATAATAGGCAGCATGTTTCTTCCTGGCTTGTTTCAAATTTTCATTGGCAAGTTTCCAGCCAGTTTTCAACCGAGTGGTCAGCTCATTCACATATTGGTATGAAGATGTAATGTTTTCCTCTGCCTTTTCATCAGTCCACGTTCTTAACAAAGCTACATATGGACCTTTAATTGTGTGGACCTATTTGTCCATGCACCGGTATGGTCTCTTCCACTCGAAGCTTTATAGTGATGATTTTTCCTCCCAGAATTATCATTCACAAAACGACCGCTACCAATTTTTCTTTTGGGGCTTTCTCCCCACTTAAAATTCTTGATGAGAGATTTCCTCTCTACATCCTCTTCCTCCAGTTTGTTTAAGTCCGATTGAGGGATTTTCGGCTTATCCTGGGGTAAGACATCTTTTTGCACTCTCCGCATAGTGGCCATTGTAAAACAGTTAAGTGAAGCTTGTCCGTGAAAAGGGGCTTCCCATTCCATTTGGTCCACTTTATCAAATCTATTTTTCTTTTTATTATCAGGCCTAATTTTGCCCCGTGGCGTGTCCAGGTCCTGATCCATGTTCCCACTTGTGGGTGTTCCCTCATGTGCTATGCTACACCTTTCTACAAAATTCTCAATGTCCCATCTTGCTTTGGGCCAATAATAATTGTGAGCCACCTTTTGAATGATGGTACCTATCTTCTCATGGTCCCCATCTGGTTTCACATGTAGGCTCCTTATTAAGTCTGTCCTATATCTTTTTGGAAGAACCAGCTGTCCGTGACCATTGGATCTAGCTCCAGTCTTCCTATACATCAACTTGTTTTTCATGTAAAAATCTCCCTTGCCTGGAGTTGTATGACAAGTTGACAATTTTCTGAAACAAGGCTTGAGTGTTTTATCTCCAGCCTGTGCCTTCCTCATCTCTTCTGGAGTGGTATCTAACATAATATCCTCCTCCTGTCTTGAGGTCGACCTGACCTGAAGGGTTGCCATATACACAGGTTTCCTTCTGCAACGGTCAGTGTCATGATTGTCCATCTGACAATTCTTACACCACCTTTTTCCTTGGTTGAAAGATTTTCTTTCATCATATTTCCTTTCATCGAATTGTGGGAATTTATTTTTATTTTCATACCGTGGCCTATCAAATTGGTGCTTACCTTTATTTTGATCCTAGGATCAAATTTATTAAAGTTCTGTGGTGCCCTAAAGTTATCCACTTGTTTCTTTTTATTACCTGTTACCTCTGCTTGAGCTGCTTGATACCTTTCAGCAACATTTAGCAACTCACCCAGCCTCTCTGCACCTTGTTCCATGAGAAACTTTCTCAGGTCTGGAGCCATGGACTCTCTTAATTGCTCTATAAGGACCATTTCCTTAAGATCTTGGGTTTTCCCCAGAGAAGTCCATTTCTCCAAGTATGTCTCTATTCGTGCAGAGAACTGGTGATAGGTTTCACCTGACAGTAGTTTAGCATTCCTAAATTTTTTTCTATAAAATTCTGCATTCTTTTCATACCTTAACAAAAGAGCCTGCTTTAGCATGTCATAATTTTCCTGATCACCTCTGCTCATTTTTGCAAAAACTTCATAGGCTGCCCCACGAAGTCCCTGAGATAACTTTAAGCTCCACCTTTCTCTCTCTAACCCATACGTGGTAGCTAATAGTTCATACCTATTTAGGTAGCTCTCAATATCATCGTCTTTCTCAACAAAATGATCTAAATGAAAATTCATAGCTGAGGTTGAGGCTCCTTGAGTAACCGTAGCATCAGAGGCAAAGGGACTGGCACCATTTTCAGGAGCATGGCCTTGAAACTCAAACTCCCTTAGTCGTAACTCATGTTCCCTTTGTAATCTTTTATCTTCTGCTTCCCTTTCTGCAGCTAATTTCCTCTCTTCCCTTTCTGCAGCCTGTCTTCTTTCCTCGGCTTCTGTTTCTGCAGCTAATCTTTTGTCTTCTCTTTCTGCCTCCAATTTCTTAGCCTCTTTGTCAGCCTCAATCTGCAACCTCTTAGTCTCAGCCTCAGCTTGCAACCTCTTAGTCTCAGCCTCTAACTTTCTTTCGGCCTCTTTTTCTAATCTTCTTTCTTCGCGTTCAATAAATTTGTCACATTCCGTCGTGACATAGGCAACCATAACTTGCCCATCTAATCCTAACTCTTTTGCAGTCTGAACCGCAGCAGATCGAAATTTGGCCAGGTCCGCCATTGTCTATCAGGTAAATTTATACAATGTCTAACCAACAATTCAATCTCTAATGGACAACACAGGCACCGTGAGCTCAACCTTATTTAATTCCACCCAAGGATACCTTTTAATTCTTATATTCCCTGAAGTGAATTACCCCCAATATTTTTAATAGGTAAAGATTCAAAATCCCAAGAGCGAGACCCCAATATATGTGGTGAAGTGGGATGTTATAAATATTTATAGGGGACTTAGTGTACTGACTGAGATCAGCTGTGAAGGTATCTATATCTATTAAGAGTAGTGTATTATAGATAACCTTACTTGCTACCACATATCTATATATCTCAGTCAGAATTATTCTGGAATAGTGTGATGCTACGTTATGTGTCTAGGGTATGTGTATGGTGAAGTGTAAGTCACAACAACAGACAGATAAACAATTTAATTTAATCCACTACTCTTAACAACACTGTGACACTCACATACATATAACACTCTATGAGAATATCTTAAAGGAGTCACTGATAACTTTTCAAATAACAATATGTATTCATTGCTGTCATGAATGATATGTGTGTCCTGATTCAAATACAAAGGAACCAGGAATCACAATCAATTTAATTACAAGTTATGTACAGAATGTATTAATATGAATATTGTAGTGACATATATTATTAAAAGTATCCTATGTGTGTCAGTTGTGTAGTAGTAATATGAGGTAATACTGGTTTTGTTTTGTTCAAGCTCTGTTGGTATTTGTCATCATGACTTCAATAGTTTGTCTTTAGGAACTAGTATTGGAGATGTTCTCAGTTCCTGATATTAAGACAATTAAATTCCCCTCTTAATGTTATTTTTACAAAGTCATTTCAAGATGAGGGGACATAATGTTGAGCTCAGCTGGCCAATTCGCTTATCTGGCGTGATGGCGGCAGGAAAGGACTCCTCTGCTCGAATTCTCCTCTGGGCTCAGGAGACACCTCACTGATAGCTAAAAAGACCAAGGAGTATGCTGTCCGACTCTGGATTCAGCAAAGCTCTGACCAGGTGCTGCTCAGTACCATCAAGACCACGGTCCCTGAAATCAAGAAGGATGTACCTTCTACTTCATAACTAACTTATACTCTCTTTTACACTGATCACAATACAACACAAACATTGAGTTCAGAGCGTTAGGCCAACTGTCAGCTTCATTTGAAATACTTTATTCCAGTATTACCCTTCTTAATGGTTACTACGCCTCTGCAATTCCAGCATTATTTCTTTCTAGTCAATCATCCAGGTGTCAGTGTACTGTTTGGCCATTCCATGCCGTTTTACTTCTCTCCGACACCCTCTGTTCAGGCTGGAGCATTATAGGCTTTACCTCACGTTTGCCACTGAACTACACATATATATACAGGCATAAATCAACAATTCACATTCAATTTTCATTAAAAGATATTGAATGGTTCAAGCTTACCACAATTCATACGAATAAACACAGATACGTTGATTAGCAATGAATTCTGGCACAAACTGGCACAAATTCCCATCTGCTTATCTTCCAGGCTTTTATTTAGCAAAATATAAGCTGGCTTCAACGCACTGATGCTTTATCAAGCTTATTTAAACAAGTGGTTTCGAACTAACGCTCCCAAGTGTGTATATCAGCGAGTCTGGCCAATGAGGCCCCGTTTCGACAAGTGTTTGAAAAAATGTTACCTTTCCCCGTTTCCCCTAACAACGAAAGATAGTATTTATAGTCCGACCAATCGTGGTTAGGCTTTCATTTGTTGCGCTCCAATCAATTTGGAGTTTACATGGTAGGCTATTTCTGTAACGTAAGGTTTTTTCAAACACGTTATAAAAAAAATTTTATGAGCAGAAATGATTCCATGCTGTCAGGCATCCTCACTATTTTATTTTGGGTATAATTTATTAATTCCTGGACTATTTGCGTAACGTTTTACATATTATTTGTCAGCAAGCCCTAAGGAACCCAAATATACCAATTTGAAAGAGCTACGTGGCTGCGTTCAAAATATGTATTTTCTACCTCCTGTTTCGAAGATGTGCTGTCTGGGTACTGTTATGTTTTCAACCGTAAACCCATCTAATGTTGTCTTTCCTAATAAGAGATTTCAGGATTTATAAACCTAACTCTGGGAAAGGGTAGTGTATTTTATCACTGTCCGTCTGAAAAAAAATTAGTGCATGTAGACTTACACGCGTGATGGCAGCATTTGTGTATCGCGCGACGCGTGTTGCATGCGTTCCTGATTTTCAGCCCTCCCCTCTCTCTTTATCCTTTTGTCCATCTGTTCGTTCGTTTTGGTAACGCAGTGTAGAAAAAGACATGAATGGAATTTAAAATTTAGGTCAACTTGCATATTTCAAGGTTTTTCTTAGAAAGGCAGCACATTTTATTGTGTGTTTGGGAAACGCGTGTATGTTGCAGAAGGCCTATATTTAACGTGGAAACGTTACAATTTGCAGACGAAGCATAAAACAAAGGGGATTTCGAGTACTGTCATTGTGACAGTACTGTTCTTTACCATTCTTCTTCCTTTATTTATTATATGTATTTATTAGGCTTTATATTTACTTGATAATTTATATATGTGGATTAGAATATTCCACGACACCGCCATTACTCAATTTTTTTTTTCGCGTACCCCTAAACGTCCTGTCGCGTACCCCCAGGGGTACGCGTACCACAGGTTGGAAACCGCTGGACTAGACGACTGTCATGGACAGAGCTACGATAATTTCGCTAAATATGAGAGGTACTAACAAAGTCGTTCAAGCTAAGCGACGTACTTTACGCATTTGGCACATGTGGCGGATCCTTCCTTTGCACTTCTCATAAAATATGCAGAAAAATATATTATGCTTGCCAGTAGACATTTATTCAGTACAGTTCTGTCATAATAGTGTTTGATGGTACCCCCTACAGTACGCCACTGTGAGTCAAGTTAGAATACTACAAATCAACCATCGCATCTTCAATCACTCGCCCTGGGTGCCGCAAATAGACTAAGACCGGCCCTGATCAGCGGACTTCGACAAATGTGTTCCAAGTTCTTCTGTCACGTGCCATCAGCTCGTGGTCTTTCCTTTCCCTATGAGAGAACCTTCTTGTATCTTGGATGACTGAGTTTTATTTATTTATTTTAGTAATGATGTTTTAAAATTTAAGAGCTAAAAAGAAATGAGGAAAAAAATTAATTCATTAACGAAGACGCAGACTGAACATCAGAAGTTGAAAAGATTAATATTCCATCAAGTGAAAATATAGTGATTCTTTATTATCAGTGTCATCGTGAACAAAGATAAGCATTATCTTCATCCTTATCAGCGTTGTTTAAAATGTAATAATCTCCTTCATTATTATTACCGTCATCATTGTCGTAAGTTGACCTTGGTGTAGCTACAACAGTAGTTGTCGCTGGGGATGGCCTATGAAATATTATGGTCTCCAGAAATTGGGTCGTTAAGACAGAAAGAGACCTATTCGAGATAAGGACAAAAAGAAGAGAATACGAATGCTTTCCACTAGATAGTGTTTTCTAGTAAATAATGGAAAGTGTTCTATTTCCCCGCGACCTTATCTTCTGTCCTCAGATCCCTTAAAAGAAAGAGTCCCCAATCTCATTTAAATGTAGAATGTTCCCTATATGTAAATATTTAACACCGACAGCACGAGTGATACATTAACGAACTAGATAATGATCAACCGGTTATTGGGTTTATTAATTAAATATCTACACATATAGGGTAAGTAGTAATTACAACGTGATGATGGTGTAGACAATTCACACAGAACACACAGATGAGATATAAATAATGTAGTTAGTTAAATAGGAGAATGAACCTATGTGAAGCGAAGTGATGATGTGATATGATACTTGTTACCAAACCGAAGTCTAATCTACACTGTCCATGTGTCTCTTAATGCTTTTCTCGTGTATGATGATACACATGTGTGCGTAGACTGTCCCAGGTAGGTGTGTGGGTTATCTCCAAGACGAGGACGTTGTGACGTATAATGGAAAAAGAGCCTACAGTAATCTGACAGTCTTTTTGTGACCTCGTAGCGTTCTATGATTTGCTAGCAAAACCAGGCATTTACAGCCTGTGTTTACTCACTTTTTCACCCACGCCTCTTTTCTTTGATCATAATCAAACGAAGTTTACAAACTTTCGTGACCTGCCCGTCAAAACAGGTAGCGAATCAGGTTTGTTTACCTGGTCTCCTCACGCGAGCTTATCTGTCAATCATACGATACCTGATGGACCGCACGTGAAAAACCACAGACTCTTTGAAGTTCATTCTCAGGGAAGTCAGAAAAACCCCTGGGCTCTTTGATCTCAGAAGCGGGCAAAATCTTCGAGAACCCCTTTACACGGATATAAGTCTTTTGATGACGGTTGAAACCTCGTCAGAAGGCCGACCGTAAACTTTTATCTGGGAACTCTGTTCTGATTCTCCGTTACTCACACAATAGTGCGAAAAGTAACATCATCTATAGATCAGAGAAACATAATGATATATAAACAGTGATTTCTTAAACTTGCTATCAGTTGTCACTCATAATTTTTGGATAGTCTAAACACGTAGTTCTAGAACAATTGTGGAAAATGTGTTAATAGCATTCGTGGGGATTTTCGTTCTGATTTTCTGGGAATATAAATTAGTGCTTACGTGTTTAAAAGTGTTAAGCTTTTACCATTAGAATTCACTTAGATTTTCTAGCTGTTAAAACACTAGTGAAATAAAATAACGCGTAGCTATTTCATACCAGATGTTCGGTTATCATGTTAATTTTCACCACACGCTTTCTCACACAAGAAAAGACGGGTTTAGCTGACTGGTTATTTGTTAGGCGCGACTGATTGTGACAGAACAGAATTCACGTTGGTTTATTTCATTGTGCGTATTTATTATAAGTGCCTATTATTTAATATCATACGACTAAACTATCAGACGCCGACCAATTTAATATCTACTTAGCGACGTGCGATAGGGTAGGCTAAAGACACCGTGTGCCTTTTAAATTTAATCAGAAATGACGGAGTGGATAAGAGATCGTCTTGTCCCCGTCTGTGTGCATATACGTAGCTATATAGAATAGTAGCGTTTTTCAAAAAATGTTTTTATATATTTCTGCAGACCTGATCAAGAGCATTTTCCCTTTTTTTTACTGATTGGTTAATGTTGTCTTTTCTTGGCTTATGCTTCACCAATTTCATTGGTGAGCAAGTATGTGCCAACGATACATGAGAAACATTTTAACGTGTAAAATGTAACTGTACTTATCAAACCCAGCATTATTTTTTTCAATTTCATCAGCCCACTGGGTGTGAAAAAAATAACATTCATTCCCGACTTCTGACAGTCGTATTCAAGCGTAGCATCCAGAATTTACGCTGTTTCAGAATCGGCACTCTATCATAGAGCCAGCCGATAGGATTATCACCATTTATCAATTGTAAAATTTTTAGCAACCAGGTGTTTCCCAATACTGGACGAATTTTCCTCTTTTAACTGTGAACCCCAAGATCACGTTTCTACATCAACTATTGGCGGTGACATATTGTTCATCCAGGAAAAACCCACACCAGATTCGGCGTTCACCTCACTAGTCTTTATTGTTAGATGATGGACTGGGGTCAATTTGGGAATTAAACCTGACCTTTTTTATATTCAGGATAATTGTATTTCCAAGGGATATCACCAAGAGTAGGTAAGAGTGATTGAGCGGCCACTGTATGAAAGAGAGAGTGAATATTTTTCTTTGTTACAGGGACTTTACCAAAACTGGATTTGCTTAAACTTGTTAACTTTACTGGGTAGCCTATAGTAGGAACCTGTTTACTTTACTGTCTACTCTGTAACATAGGGCTAACCTTTGACCTTTGGGTTATTCACTTTTTGGGGTTTTTTTTCTCCAGACGAGGAGGGCACATTTATTCTGCTATTTTCATATGTACAACTTGTATGTAAATCTGATTTTATTTGATCTTTCTTTAGATATTTGATGTTGTCAAGTTTAAATGATAATAAACAACAAAAGAAACTTATCTTTGTGTGTTGGTCAGACCCATACCCAAGTAACCGTAGTTTTTCACGTTTGTGTGTCTTGTTGTTACATATCTGTGTGTGTGTGTAGTTAAACTTATATTTATATGTATGAGGAGGGCAAGGTTGTCTTGTACTAAATTATAGTCGTATAGATAGGATGTAATAGAGAAACTTACTCATACCATAGACATATCTTCTCCTTAAGCTATCACCCGTGAAATCTATTTCTCACACCTTCTTTTTTTTTCTCACATACTTACCACCATCCCCTCTACTCAGACGGGCGAAAAATAACTCACAACCTATCTGTACGACAGACGTCCTGATGAAAGATTTTGTGTAATGAGAACTTTGACGATGCACAATCCTTCAATGTTTGGCACTATCTCTGTAGCATTGAAAAATCGTTGACTGTTGTCTTAAGAAAATGGCTGCTGTCTAATCCCTGAAAGGCACTGGCTAGACTGGCCCTCTTACACGAAATGATCTTGGTATGTAGACTCAACTACTTGAGTATGTACTCTTGATTCATAAAATATGCTTTGGAGTAAGTTTGTACTCTTCTGTATATGCGAATCAGCTTGTAAATGTGAATCTTGATTCTCAAAATGCGCTCTTCTGAGGGAGTTTAATGTGCTATAAATATGAAAGTCAACGCGCGTGCCTTTGCTTGACATGCGGTAAGCTTTCGAGTGAGTTGTACTTTATATTTAAATATGTAATCAACTTGTGAGCACTTGATAAGCAGGTGGGTGAGAAAATCTTCCTTCTTAACTGAGAAAGTGAAGGATGTCCTAAATTGCGAATTCTGCTATCCTGACGTACACTTTGCAAGTTTATTTCTGGTAGACGCCAAACACGTAATGTGTAGACTCAGACTTCTGTTGGACTCATTTTCCCTTTCGCAAACTCCTTAAGAAACGCAATACACCACAGATATAAATTATTGTATCCACACTGAATTAATTGCAGGCTATGCTCTGGGATATTATCTACACCACGCTGTTGAAACTGTACTGCTCTCTGGCAGACTCTGCGGTACATTATATTGCGGGTTAGCCCAAGGTGGGTCCATTGGGCTTGTGACGTATAACTCCACACATAAATCAATAGCTAGGCCTCCATCTTGTAGCTTTTGCAATTACACCCTTAAGTGCCCTGTCAGCGAATGTCACTGGCTACAAGTGCGTGGGCTTTTCGCCACAAACTTTCAATTCCGTACTATGGATTAGTTTGCGTGACAACCCGGTGTTTTCGGATTGGCTGGTTAATAAAAAATCACCAGCCTTCTCCTGTCACAAATGTTGCGTCCATTGTCGCGCCGGCTATTGTGTCGCCAGGCAGTGACCGTCTTTCGTTTAAACAGCGGCTTAGCCATGAAAATACTACTATATTGTGTCGGCCATGCGTATTCCAAAATAATCAATATTCCAAGGTGGCATGTCTACGATATTTACACCGGGACTTAGATATCAAAGGAGTTGCCTATGACCAAGCTGGTGTTCCACAAGATTTCTAACGAGGAAATGTGGCGTTGGCAAGATAACGTCCGTGTCAGATTAAATCAAATGCGTGTTAAGTTTAAGTTTGACGTCCAGTCGTGATTAACAAGATAACTTTAGCAACGATGCAAATGCAAAATGTGTTTGAAAATGCCACGAAGAAAGACGATGGAAAAGACAGCTATAAGACTTGGCGCTCGTTTATCACTATTATCATCATCATCACCATCGCTATAATCATTACTATTATTATTCTCACTGCTTCTTCTTCTTGCGATCGCATCTTTGATGATTACACCGTCAGACGAGTTCTCATGATGAATTCGACTGTTGTTTGAAGTTCCTCTTTAACTCCATATAGCTTTGAGTTTAGTGTTGAGTCATTGGGCCAGTTTATCTTTCTTAACTGGTCATACAGAGGACAGTCCTGTAGAACATGCTCAGCAGTTTGTTCGTTTAATCCACATGTGCACAGTGGTGAAGCAGACAATCGTAGCTTGTGCATGTGTTTATTCAGTTTGTTATGCCCTGTCCTGAGTCGAAAAATAGTTATCTGTCCCTGCCGGTCGAGAGTGTGATAGTCGTCTTTGGGTTGGTTCTGTTCTCTTCTGATAGTCTGGATAGCTCTCTTTTTCTCAAAGTATGTGACTTCATTATCTTCTTGTTCACATTCTCCTCCCTTTTTTGCAAGTTTATCTGCCTTTTCATTTCCGGGTACACCACAATGAGATGGTACCCACTGAAGTATGGTTCTCTTTTTGGCAGCTACCTTGTTTAGTTCATTTCTCAGATGCGGGAGTTTACCACCCTTGAGAGCTTGCAGGACAGACAGTGCATCTGTGAGGATGACTACCTGGTGGCAGTCAGAGTTGGTGTTATAAATCATATTTGCAGCTTGCTCTAGAGCTTGAACCTCAGCTGTATAGTTGGAACAGAATTTACCAGTGGGAATGTGCCTAGTCTCATAGTGGTTGTCAGGATATGAGATAAAGATACCGGCACCTCCATTCCTAACAGCATTAGTTGCTGATCCATCTGTATAGGCATGTATCCATGATTGATCGGGATAGCTTTCTTGGATCATACTCAATGTAGCAGTTCGTTTTTGCAGATCATTATACTCACATCCACTTGTGAGACCACTGACTGATGTATTAATTTGGAGGGCACTGCTGGCCTGCTCCCATGGTACAGGGTATAGGGTGGGCTTCAGTGGTGTTGTCTTCATGGATAGGTCTTCTTGATGCTGTCTTATAAGTCTTTTCCCCCGATGCACAAAGCTGCTACGCTTTAGACGTCCCAATGCCAGATCATCTAGTCTTGCCTTCATTGGGTGCATTGGCATACTGTTGTACTTTTCCATCTGGATCATGGTTTTTGTGTCTCTTCTATGGGACAATGTCTGTAATCCAGCAACCTTCTGCATCTCTGTTATTGGTGTAGTTTTCATGGCTCCTGTAATGAGCCTGAGAGCTTGATTTTGCACCTTGTCCAAAGACTGCAGATGTGAGTTAGCAGCTGATGACCATGCTGCTGAGCTAAACTCTAAGTGTGGTCTTATTACTCCATTATAAATCTTCTTTAGATTTCGTTCATTTGCTCCCCAGTTGGTACCTGCTAATTTTCTGAGTATGCCTAGTCGTCTTCGGGCCTTTCCTTCTGCATTTTCAATATGCTTATTCCATGTAAGCCTTTGGTCAAATGTCACCCCAAGATAGGTGGGGTAGCTTTCTTCCTTGATCACGGTTGTCCCTAGGTGTATGTTAGCTGATTTGTCCTTGGGGGCGAGGGAGAACAGTGTTGTGGAGGTTTTGTCTGTGTTTATTGTGATAAGCCATTTCTCTGCCCATGACACTAGCATGTCTGCTGCCCGCTGCATTCTATAATTTGCTGTGGTGACATTTTCATCAGCGCACCAGAGTACTAGGTCATCTGCATATAAGGCAGCTTTAACTCCTGCAGGGAGATCTTTCACCAGGTCATTGATGTAAACAAGGAAGAGTGTTGGGGAAATTACTCCTCCTTGAGGTACCCCCTGATGGAGCAACACTTTTCTGCTCTGCAGACCGTCAAGAGTGACTCTAGTTCTCCTGTTATGCAAGTATGACTGGATCCATTTCATCATGTTGCCTTGGATTCCACTTCTCCTAAGTTTTGCAATGAGGCCATCTTTCCACACCTTGTCAAAGGCCTGCTTGAAGTCGACCCAGATCGTTAGGACCTTTTTCTTCTCCTGGAAGGCATCTTCTATTGCTTGAGACAAGTAAGTAACTTGGTCTTCTATACTGTAGCATTCTCTAAATCCAGCTTGTTCCGGCACCAGGATCTGCTCAGACTCTAAATACCATTTCAATCTGTGGTTGACTATTCGCTCCATAGTCTTCCCAACACAGCTTGTGAGACTGATTGGCCGGTAACTTGCAGCCTCGGTCTTACATTTCCCTTTCTTTAGTATGGGTATTGTGATGGCTTCTCTCCATACTTGGGGTACCGTTCCTTTCAACCAGCTGTGGTTGAATATCTCAAGCAGTTTTGTCTTTGCTGCTGAGCTCAGATTTACTAGCATTTCGTTGCTGATTTTGTCTGGGCCGGGTGACTTTTGAAACTTAAGCTTGGAAATAGCCTTCTGTAGTTCTCCTAGTGTGATGGGTTCCCTCATTGGGGCAGGAGTATCTGTCTGTCCCATGGTTGCCAGTATTTCTTTTCTTATCTCTCTCTGATGATCTATGTTAATGGGTAAGTTGCTTTCTGAACTGTATCTTCTAGCAAACAAGTCTGCAGCTTGTTTTCCTCTGAAAAGTTTGCCACCTTCATCCAATGTGATAGTCTGCCTAGGTGAGGAACGCTCTTCATTTAGAGACTTGACTAATCTCCAAAGTTTCCTGCCGTCTTTCTCAAGGTTCAGCGATGCCGTTTTAGTTCTCCAGCTTTTCCGTTTTTCTTCTAGCTTTGTTCTCTGAAACTCTGCTACAGCCTTTTTCCATTTGTTGTGAGTTTCAAGTGAAGGCTGAGACTCTGCGTCCTTTCTAGCCCTGTCCATAGCTTCCTGACGTTCTTGGAGTGTGCTGGACCAGTATGGTATGTAGTTACGCCGGCATCCTTTGGGAATGGTTTCTTTTGCAGCTTGTAGTATGCATCTGTCGAAGTCTTTTACCACTTCATTAATGTCTCTGTTCTGTACCTTGAGGGTAGACAGCAGCGTGTTCACCTGATGCCTGAATAAACCCCAGTTGGCTTTTTTGTAGTTCCATCTTGTAATGGCTGGGCCTGTACTGAGAGTTGCACTCTGGACAGTAAGAAAGATTGGGCGATGGTCGCTTCCCCCTAGTTGGTCTCCTACTTCTCTACTAATAGATCCAGCTATATCTGGTGTGGAGAAGGCAAGATCTGGTGTTGAAGTTGTGTGCCATCCTCTGGAGTAGAAGGTAGGAGTATCTGTGGCATTATTGACTAGGATTAGGGAGTGATCATCTTGCCAAGTTTCAACCTCTTCACCTCTGTGATCCAGATGGTTATAGCCCCAGCTCTGGGAGTGGCTATTAAAGTCTCCAACTGCTATAAAGTTGGTGGCTGGTACCTGTATAGAGCTGAGACTCAGGGGTTTGTTGTTCGGACAGTAATAGTTCAGGAGTTCTATTTCCATCTTGTCTACCTTTATCTGCAACAGCTGATATTCTGCTCCATCCATGAAGGTTTTCCTTTCGTGTGCAGGAATGTTATTCCTTACAAGAGTAAGTACTCCTCCTTTTCGTCTATCTTTTCTGTCGGATCTGAAGCATTGATATCCCCTTATTTTAAAGGTTTGATCTGCTTTCAAGTGAGTCTCTTGGATACAGCAAACACTGACTTGCTTCTCATACAAGATGTTTTCCAGCTCTGTCTTTTTGCTGTATCCAGCCTGCTTGCTGTTCACTCCCTCTGCATTCCAGTGCATCATGACAAGTGGCACTCTGGGTTTCTCTTTTTCTGTTTTGTTTTGGTCAGTAGTTCTCCTCCGCCGTCTGCTGACTCCACAAGACGGTCTAGAGGGTCCTCCAGTAGCTGAGGGTGGGCTCTGTCGAGGCTCAGAGCCCGGCACTGCACCTGCCTGGTGGAGCTCCACAGGGCGAGCACCAGTACGAGATTTATTTGACGGTGTACTCTCCATAGAAAAAAAAAGCGAGTTGCGTGATACTGTGGTTTCCGGTGCGCCTTCTGGCCCAGTATCTATGACTTTAGCACCTGTTCAACGGGAGAGTGGGCTCATCCCTAATCTGTTTATGTTCCCAGTAGTAGACTATTCGCAAGCAGCCTGGGGGTGTCACTGCTCTGCGCGGACCTTGTTTACCGAGGCGGCGTCCGAGCTCGTATGGTGAAAATATGGTTGCATTATCTTCAAAATAGCCCTGTCTTTCCTGCCATCCTGCAACTTTGAGTTAGGGAGTTCTGAGCTCCAGTCTCTTTCCCAGGCATTTTATCCTGGCCTGGCACGCATACAGAGGACCCCACTTCTGGTTCTAAGTTAGCAGTTGGGGATAGGTGGGGTAGCACACTGTGCATTCCCCGTCATCCAGGGGGCTCTCCAACTATGCAGAGCTTGCACAATGCTGTGCTCTGGTTCTGGGCTCACCCAAGGAATCCTCACGTCCTGCACAGAGCCACTTCCAGATACCCACCACCTGCCAACCCCCCATTGTAGAAATCTCCTGCATGCGGCCATCCAGTCAAGAGCCAGTATTAAGTCTGGTGCCCAAGTGATCCCCCCAAGCTCAGTGTGCAATTCTGGGTTCTCATCATGCTGCAACACAGGGGGGATTGTGATGCTCAGCCATCTCTCTCAACTCTGCACCGATAAGTGACATCGGGGACTTAACTGTGTCTCAGTACTGGGAGGCCCCGTTTCCGGGTACACCACACACAGCCAATTGAGGCAACGGTCGCCGTGGGCGTGTCTTCAGTGGGGAAGTTGTGGAGTCTTCCTGTCCATGTTCTTGCACATCCTAACACTGCCCGCAAGACATCGGAGGTTTGGAGAGTGGCCTTCTCTGCTTTTTTGAGCCGGGGTGGGCTCCCCGGGCAAGTCTCGATGGGGATCGGGACGTGTCCACGCGCCAGTGGGCCCAGCATCGGCCGCATCTGTTGGAGGACTTGCTCTGCCAGGTTTGAGTTAGCAAATTCCAACTTTGTCATCTTCTTGGCATTGTGATGCTGGGGTGCCTGTGGATTTCCTAACGCCCCGGGTAGAAGCCAGAAGTGTACTGTGCCAGCTCTGGGGGAGATAAAGGGGGTGTTTCTGCGTCTCCTTGTTATACGTAGCCAAGGTAGGGCTCACAGTGCTCTTTCCCCGCCACCAAATTGCCTGCTGGTTACGCCGAGTTCTCCGAGGCTCTAGGCATGTGACCAAGAGTTGAAGGCAATAGGATCGTCACGTCCTGAGTCTCTGTGCCTGTACGATGGGTTCCGATCTTCAGGGAGCAGTCCACACTCGTTCCCACTCCCAAGACTTGTTCAGTATCCATCTGGCTCCTTCCCACCCACAGAGGGCGTGTACGGTGTAGTGCACCGGTTTTATTATCGAGGTTTGCTCCTCTAGATCCGTTGTGTTTAGCCTGAGGATTCGCACCCTCAGTTACCAGGACTACCTCGAGGAGGGTGTGGCTCTTCACCACGCACAACGATCTTGGGGTATGAGAGGTTTTGCTAGGCCAAGAGACTAACACCGCAATGGTTGCTCCTTTCATGAACAGATTTCACTAGGCCTAGGGTGAAGCAAGGGGGGAAACCGACTACCCACAACACCAGCACATCATACCCCCTGTCTGTAGACTTTGCCCCTCACTGCTGTTATCGTCCATATTATGATTATACTTATCTTCACTTTCATCTTTAACAACTCTTTAGTTTTCATTATTAGCATTAATATTGTCATAATCATCCTGCTGATGTACTTCAGCAAACAGCGACTTTTCCTTGAAATCTAAGTTAAAATATTTATTAAATTGATAACTGAAATGCTTGGTCCAGCTCCATTAGGATTATAATTTGCGTATATAATACATTTTAAGAATAAAAATAGAATAGGAGTGGTGATGTCTTAAGTGTGTCGTAAGAGACAAATAATGTAAGGGTGTGCATGGGGCCAGCAACCTCATCAAGTAAAATAAATTGCTATTGAAATCTAACCGCCATAAGTACGGGACTGTCATGCAGGGTTCTGCACGTGGGTAGCTGTAGTGGACATTTATCTCCATGCTTTGACAGGAGCTTAGAAGAAAATGAATGAATGAAGCATATTTTGATCCAAACTGCCCATTCCATTTTTTAACGTTCTTTATTGATTACTGTAAATTACATATCTGCTAATTTGAAATCATTTTGATTGTTTTTGACAAAGTGTATGTGATGTATCATTTTCTGTCTCTGCTGTGATTAATATTACTACTAATTCTGCGTTTGTACGACAAATAAATTATTTAAATTTCATGCCTCAGCGTCCTTCCTACTTTGGTTCATTACTCTTCTAAACGTAAGTCTGTGTTTTCTTGATTAACTTTGTCTGTTTCTGATTTTAAGAAAGAGAGTTCTTCGGTTATATACAGAGCCAGTTCAAACATACGTATGTGAGTCATGGACAATAAGTAAACAAACAGGAAACGCCATGGAGACATCCAAAGATGTGGTTTTACAGAAGAGTGTTAAGAGAAGATCTTGGATCCTTAGCCCCTGACTGACAAAACAGCCAGTGGCCATCACTCCTAATGGTGTCTTGCAGGGCAGCACCAAACTGTCCTCATTTTGCTCGGTGGGGTGGCCATTCTTTGTGCCGAGCCTCAACTCTGGTTCATGCTTTGCATTTCAGTCTCCACTTTCCTCCTTCAGGTTGTCTTTGGTCTTCCTCTCTTTTGCCGTCCTTCTGGGGTCCATAACATAGCAGTTCTGGTCATGTTGTCAGGGTCTCTTCTCAAGACATGGTTAACCCAGTTCTAGCGTCTACCTGCAATTAAGGTGCGCATGCCTTTTTGACGGCACCGTGTAAGCAGTTCCTAGTTGGTGATGGTATTCGGCCAAATAATTCGAGAAAAGAAACTTGGGTGCTGACAAACTTGTAATCAGAATGCCCTAAGAAAAGCCAGTCCACACAGGAAGCTGATTTCTCGCATTATAAATGAGCAATCCACTTTCTTTGGGACATGTTATGAGAAGAATAAAGCTGGAATATAATGTGTCAACAGGAAAGATTGACGGGAAAAGATATAGAGGACGAAAACGAGAGAAGACACAAGAGAGTTTGACATCAAAGCATGGCAAGACGTCAACGGTATATTTGATAAATAGTCATCGAGACAAGAAGTCTTGGAGAGATATCATCATCTATGCGGCCGGGCATGGTATTGACAGAAGAAGCGGATTTCATTAAGATACCTGTTTTCATACATAATCGGCTGTGGGCTTTCTATTGTTTGAAGAATGTAGTGATCTATTCCAAACCATCTAAGCTATAAGAAAGATGGACGGCACTAGACAACAGAAAAGTAAGAGAACTAGAAGGTACGCATGGATTCAGTCCGGTACATTTGAATGAAGCCACACCGCTCTGCGAGAATGGGTGTATTACGACGCACAACCTGCTAAGCACTAAAAAAATAGTGCGGTAGTCACTTTCACGACAATGCAATATTAAGCTTGAACAACCTAGACATGTCTATAGTTTGTATTATTTCCATAACTTTCCAATTAACAAGTAACAATAGCAATAATAATAGCCCTTTCAATCATAACTGACATTGGGAATGCGTCCCTGGGGAGACAGCCTTCAGCTGCTGTTGTTGTTTTCCTGGTGTTCCTTTCGACGTTTTCTCCTGCTAGCCGTGAGAGTGTCGGCAGCTTCATCGTCCCAGGTTGATGGACTTATGCCCAGTGCCCTCATGTCTCTCTTGCACACATCCAAAGCTGTGGTCGCCCAACTGTTCTTTAGCAATCTGCCATTTGGTCGTAGAAGATATATTTCGGGATGCGACCATCTCCCAATTAACAAGTATAGGCCAAATAACACAAGAAGAACATAGCATGACTCGTGCCTAGCAGATCATAGAATTGGAATAAGAAGGAATATCATTGGTTGGTTTCAGCAACTATTGCGTCACCCGATAGTCCTCTATCGAATTCATGGAATGCACATTTCTGCTCTCATTTGATTAAAAGAACCAATAGCATCGGCGAGAAAGAAATCCTTTTCAGAACTAGTCCTTATCAGGGCTTTATCATGCTAGCTGATAGCTCAAGAGTTGAGAAGAAGACGTCATGCGAGGATGACGATGGATAGGACACACACTGAGGAAACATGTTGATAGCATTACAAGGCAGTCCTTGTTATGGAATCCCCAGGGAAAGAGAGACAGAGGTAGACAAAAAAAAAACACACGGAGAAGAGAACTGGATACATAGGTGAAAATGATGTGGAAAACATGGAAAGAACTTGAGCAGATGACGCACGACAGGAGGACTTGGCATGTGTTTGTTGAAGGCCTATGCTCCTTGGGGAGCTAAAGGCTATTGATAGATTGGTGTGTATCAACGCTGCATCTGAGTTATCAGAGTTCACTTATATCTGAAAGGCATTTTTCCTCTGATGTAATCAGTGGACTTCGGTCTAGGTTGAAAGTTACGTCCCATGCCTTAAGGAGGCAAACACCCCAACGAAACCCCCAGAAAATCTCTTTCTTTCTTTCTTCCTTTATTTATTTATTTATTTCTTCTTTTTTTTCTTCTTTTTTTGTGTGCTAGCGCCTTCCATTTATCAATTTTCGTTGTTTCTTCACGACTCACAGGCCTCGGGTGCATTGCGTCTTTGTTTTTAAACCACGACACGAAAATTGATTTACGTAATCCTTATTTGATAAAACAATTGCGGAACACCTAGGTCAATGCACGTAATAACAGACGTAACAAGTTGAGCGAACTGTCGAGTTAAGAGCATAAAGTAGCTCTTTTATTTGCTGTCCAAACATCTGTTTCAAGTTTCGACAAGAGAATCCATTAACCGAACAAACCTCGGCATTGGCTGACAGTTTTCTTGTAGTGGTTTGTAGTTGTATTTTAAAAGATAGTTTGAATGTTTCTATCTATGTATCTATATATGTATGTATGTATGTATGTATGTATGTATGTATGTATGTATGTATGTATGTATGTATGTATGTATGTATGTATGTATGTATGTATGTATGTATGTATGTATGTATGTATGTATGTATGTATGTATCTATCTATCTATCTATCTATCTATCTATCTATCTATCTATCTATCTATCTATCTATCTATCTATCTATCTATCTATCTATCTATCTATCTATCTATCTATCTATCTATCTATCTATCTATCTATCTATCTATCTTCCTATCTTGTAGCGTAAGGTTTTATAAGTAGAATGTCAGTAGTAGATACTGGAAGAACAGAAATAGGATTCTGCCTTGAATGAGTGAAGTCCCATTGTCAGAGAAGAACACTGGTATCACAGGATAGTCACGGCTGTGAAAGAATCTGCTTTAGAAAATATTCAGATTAAAGTCAGACCATAAATTGCCCCTTAGCTAAGTGACAACCTATGATAATCAAACAATTCAAAAAATGAACTTCAACTGTAACAATATAAAGGTCATAAGTCAGTTGAGTACAATTTGATTTGAATTTAATATGTACATCTATCTTGGCTTCTTGTGAAATGTGAATGGATGATGATGATAGTCAATAAATAAAATTTTTACAAAATCTGAAGAATGCTGATTTTCTAATTCAATTTAGTTATTAACTAAAAAGTCTTTCCTGGGAATTTTCACTTCTGTTGAAAAAAGGTTTCTGACTGTCTTTTAGTCTATGTCCTTGGCTAATGCACTCAGACTAATACTTTCATCATAAACTGTCCTGGATTTCTCATTTGGTTGCATGAATTTAATATATACTGGTACTCAGCTTTGAAGTAATTTGTCCGTCTTCACTATGACTGGCACAGTGTTAAGGCCTCCCTCAAGACCTCCGAGCACTGATGGGGACTGAGGATGATGTCCGGATAACAATACAGTGGCTCATGTATTATTTCAGGTAGCTCAGATTGATCCTGACTCTTTGTCGTAGATTTTTGATAGGGGAATTAAGACTTGGGTTGGTCCCTTCTAAATAGATTAAAACAAGTGATAGCAGCAGTGAGAGATAATAATAGAAATAGATTTTCACGAGTGAGATAGTAGAAATAATAGAGTCTGTCCCTGAAATCGAGAATCTTCTCTCTTTCAGCCTATCTTCTACAACAGATCTAGAGGAGTCAGACAGTCTATTGACTATATATATATATATATATATATATATATATATATATATATATATATATATATATATATATATATATATACCACTCACGCATACACACACATAAGTGACGACAGTTAGACGCACAGACGTGAAAACTATAACAATGGAATATTGATATTTTAGAACGAGCTGACCGACACGCTTGAATAAAGTTTATGTAAATTTATTAACATAAGGAAAATTTACCACAACACATAAATGTTAATATAAGCATCGAAAATACATATAAGGTAATGCATTACTACAAGTATAATAGACCCATAGGTGTAATCTTTTCCCTCGATGTTTAGCCCACGATCTTGTTAGAAGAAAAGTGATAGCCCCAAAGAGTCACGGATATATACACTATAGTCTCAGATTTCCCTCTAAAGTTGAGAACAGAATGTATACCCTAATCTATCCTAAGAGAAAATATCTTTAGCAACAAAACTGCATAAAGGAATTTAAGACAGCAAAATGGGTGCCAAAAATACAACAATAAAGGAATCACTCAGTCCTGCATTCACTCTATTCATGTCAGCCGTGGCCACGCACTTGCATTCGTACTTACAGCTTTGGTAGCAGCTTCTGGAAAAACAAATTTTAGGACATACACATACAGAATCTCCGGTGTTATTCTTGGCCAAGGGAATCCCAGCTCCGCAAAGACAGGTTGAATTTACTACTTCAGGGAACGTTTCCTTGGTTATTATTATTTAGGATATCTGTTTATGTCACATTAAAATTGTCCAGGCACGAAAGTTAACAGCGAGCACAGTATCAATAGCTTAGGTTTTCCAGTACCTAGGAATGTCAGGTCGGTGCCTTCTCTCAGTATAGAAATTTAATTTGGTCACACCACAGTTACTCAAAAATGTCGGAATGTTAATGGTTTGTAATTTTTCTCGCCACAGGGCTGCATGTACATGAGAGTTTGTGAAGAAATATAATCTGACGCAATAGGCCCAGTATAGGCATTAGTCTTTAAAACCGTTATTGAGATTTGTACTCTGTCTATTTCTGGAGGCAAACACCCTGCCAGACAGGTGTTAACTTGTAGACCAACGTGGTTAAAGATAAAATGTTTCTTCTCTCAGTTGTACTAAAACCGCTGGTAAAAGTTGGGCTGACCCAAAACTATGTAAGGAAGAGAAAAGTACAAAATACTTAACCACAATATTCGCTTCGGTTATAACTTACATTATAACTGCAAGCGTAGAGCTTGTCTTAACATTAAAACTCCCGTGAAATAATTATGATCGTTAAAAAAAATTTAATCATCATGAATTAGAAATACCTACGTATTTCGTCAATACTCAATGATGACTCAGTGCAGTTATAAGTTAGTTAAAAATATACTCGGACTGGTTACTATCAATTTAATTAAATTTTATTTACAGCTGCATGAGTTTAAGCTAGAAATAATAATTTATTCTGCTTTCCACTGTAACACGTCAACTAGAGAATACAACAGACTTATAATTTAATCACTCTGCACATAAATTAACTAGTGAAAATAAAATAGGCGATTTACCATTTAAATCACTCACAAAATACTAGATATATTCTTCTTCTTCTTCTTCGTTCGCCCTGAAAAGGACGGTGGTTGCGTTGTGTCTGTTTGCGCCTAAGCTGTGATATCTGCACCTTTCGGTCGACACATCCGACTTCTGCACGGCATTTTTTGGACCGGGTTTGCCTTCCCTCTTCGATCCGTGCTCGCTCAGCCAGAATGCACTGCTGCAGACTGTTTCCAGGACCACCACGTGGAGGTGGAGCACGGTCTTGACCAGCTCTGGTTCGCTGGTCCTGACGCAAGCAGTCAAGCTATGAGTCGCTGACTGCGGTCTCTATTGCTGCGTCTTGAGGTCCCTACTAGATATATAATATTACCTCCAAACAGCACTACCGGCGATCACCACGACTACTAGAATTATTCACTAGATAGGTATTCTAGAAGCTCGGCAAAAATTGACGAGAAACCTAAGAACTTCGCTATACAAGCTTATTCTCTAGCACGAGCGATCCGTCTACTGCAACTTAGGAGGACTTAATGCATGAAGTCTAACTACTGGGGTTTATATCTTATGAAAATAAATGATTTCCTAATTCTCGAAAACCCGAAATAGTTCCCGTCTTAACACCTACATAAAACTCAGACGACGGCAATAAACTGCCAATGCGCGTCTTCACACCTGCTGCTAACTATGGTCATCTCTGAGCGATGCATGTGTTTCACCTTACACCTATCGCCGAGAAATCTACCGTAAATGCGTCGTGTCAGATGAAAATGTAGACGATTGTCTGCCATCTTCTCTCTGTCAAGAACGAATTTCACACTATTCGCTCTCACCGAGGACTGAGCTTACGCAATAAAAGTGCGTTGCTAAATAAGAAAAGAGACAGGCGAAGGTATGAATGGGAGAGTTTTATTTTTACAGTCAACGAATGCGAAAAAAGAAAAAGGATAAAAGAGCGATAATAAAGTAGAAGACGCGGGTAGAATAGAGAAAAGATATAGAAATTTATTAATCATAAATCTCTCTGCGACAGACGTCCGCCCTATAAGATATGGAACCACTCCATGTCTACGTTATGGAAATAAATTTCCTATATCCGTAGCTTCAAGGTGTCTGTTCTCTTCCCTCTCATCTCCCCCCTCCATCTCTATCGAACTCGTCCTCATGTCCGCTCCAACATTCTTCCTTCTTCTGGAATGTCTTCCGTGTGCGCTTAAAAGATTGTCGCCGCTTTTGACATTTTTGAAAGATTTCGTGTGTGTGCAGTGGAATTTCCCTGCCACTATCGAGATCTTCGTCAATTTTGGCGATCGCCAGGAGATGTCCGGAGGTTGGCACTGGTATTTCCACGTAGGCTTTTAACAGATTTACATGGTAGACCTTCTCCTTTCCTTTAAGAGAGATCTGGTAGTTAGCCTTAGAAATCTTTTTAAGGACGGTAAACGGCCCTTGCCATCCGATACGTAGTTTGTTGTGCCCGGTGGGGAGTAACACCAAAACTTTCTCTCCTGCTTCCAATTCTCTTTCTTTCGCGACTTTCCTGTATCGGTTAGCGTGCTTTGCACGTGCTCGCTTAAAGTTGGTCGTTGCTAGGTCCCATCCTAGTTTCAACCTTTCCTTTAAATCCATACGTATTTACTGGCTGAGACAACTGTCTCATCAGCCTTCTGGTCTGTCAGCGACCTGAGTAAGGCTTCAAGCGGGCCCTTAATGGGTCTGCCGAATAAAAGCGTGGCTGGCGGAAATCCTGTGGACGTATGTGGGGTTTCTCTGTAGCCAAATAGAGCTGCAGGGATAGAAAGATCTCAATCGTCAGGTTTCACTTGTGCCAGTTTACTTAACATCATGTTGAGGTTTCCGTTGTCACGTTCTACTAACCTACTTCTGGCCAGAGTGTAAGGCGTTGTGTAGATGTGCTGGTCCCTCAAGATCTTAACGATCTCATCCATCAACAGGTTTCGGTATGGTGATCCGTTATCCGTCAACACTTGTTGAGGGAATCCCAACAGAGTAAAGATCTGCACGAGGGCTTCTGCGACATGCTTCGAATCTGTGCATGTTAGCGGGATAGCTTCTGCCCACATAGTGCATGTGTCGACTAACGTCAGGATAAACCTGTGCCTTCTTTTAGTCCTTTCTAAGGGCCCTAAAATGTCGATCACTACCCGTTCAAATGGTGTTCCCATTATTGGCATTTAACCCAGAGAAACTGGGGGTGTCCGTTGCTTGGGTTGCACACGTTGGCACTGGGCACAGGATTTCAAGTATCTGATAATATCGGAGTTTACTCCTGGCCACCAATAATGAGTAGTTATCCGTTGGTTTGTGGCGTTCTGTCCCATACGTCCGCTGAAGAAAAGAGAGTGCCCCATTTCTAGGATTTGGCTTCTGTACTGTTTCGGTACTAGGAGCTGATTGTAACCTTTTTCAGGCTTGCCCGTTCTGCGATAAAGTACGCCATCCTTAGAAAAAATGTCCCCGTGCTGTCTGGGTTCCTTAGCCATGGGCAGTTTCCTAAAGCAGGGTGCCAAGGTAGGGTCCTTTTGTTGCGCCTCTTTAAGTTCCATAGGTAACAAATTGGGCGCAGGCTGCCGTTCCTTCTTGGTTTTGCCTCTTGTGGTTACTGTTGCCAAAATTGGCTCTTCCGGTTTCCCAATAGACACATATCTACCGCCAAGTACGACTGGGTAGATCGGGTCATCTATAACAGCCGCTTTGATCACTCCTCTGACAAAATCAGAGTGGATCCCAACCAATGCAATGGGAAGCGCTGTAGGTGCATCACTCTTAGAAACTCCACAAAATTGGACGGTTTCTCCTGTCTCTTGACCGGGTTTGATCAGGTGCCAGGCGACAACGCAATCAAAAGAAAGCCCCGTGTCAAATAAACAAAAAGTTTGAGAACCGTTCAAAATAACAGAACCTCGCGTTGAGGGTCTCTCTCCCTCAGGTTGAGAATCACTGACATTAATTCCACCTTGCGAGACTGTTAATAAGCATCCAATGCGTTTAGGCTCGGTGTGCTCGGTCTGATCATATGTCCCGAGCTTAGGGGTTTTCCCTTTGCCACCTTGTCCTTTCTGACCGCGCTGCCATGTAGGAAGAATGGGTTGATCAGTCTGTTTGTTGTTGTTGGGGTACTTGTTTTTTGTAGAACTTAGACTTCTCGGGAGGGGGGTTTTGTGGTCCAGTTTCTCTGTGGTTATTTTGGTGAGAAGCATGAGAAGATTGGTCTAAATTATTCTTTCGAAAAGGCTCTTCTGTCCGTTTACGTTTTGTTGCCGGCAGTTCGGCCAGCGCATTATGATATCGCTTAGACTTTTCCAAAATGTCTTCAAGCTTTTCTGCCCCTTGCTCAGCTAGAAATCTCCCGGTGTCATCAGACAAAGTGTTCTTTATTTGTTCTGTTATAACAAATTCCTCAAGACCTTCATAGGTAGAGGCGAGCTGTGAAAGCTCAAGGCACTTTGTCAAGTATCCCTTCAAACGAGACGAGAACTGCTGAAAAGTTTCAGAGCTCTCCTTCCTGCTGTTGCGAAACAGTTGCAAAAATTTTCGCGCATTCATTTCAAAGCGCTCAAGCAAAGCTTTCTTCAACACGTCGTAGTTGTCTTGTTGGCTGCTTTCCAGTTTGGCGTAAACATCATACGCACTGCTTTTCGAAGCCTGAGAAAGCTTCATATTCCAACGCGACCTCTCTAAACCATACAGAGTTGCAATTTTCTCAAATTTCTCTAGCCATGTGTCAATCTTCTCATTAGGACAAGGGAAAGATTCTAGAGCAAAAGACACAGCGTTGCGTTGAAGAGATTGAGTGTTAAAAGGATCAGTTAAGGAAGAATGAGGAGAAGACTCTCCATTGCTGGAGGTAGAGGCAGCACCACGACTTTGGACCTCTATAGCTTTAAGCGCCAGCTCATGCTGTCGTCTATGCTCATTTTCTCTTTCCTCAGGCTGTCTCTCCTCCCTCTGCTTCTCATGATGTCTCTCCTCCCTCTCCTTCTCATGCTGTCTCTCCTTCTCTCTTTCCTCGTGCTGTCTCTCCTTCTCTCTTTCGTTCGCCCTGCGGATTTCCATTTCCTCATCCATCTTCTTCTGCTCTCTAGCTTCGGCTGCTTTCCTCTCCGCCGCTTTTTCCTTCTGCTCCGCATCATATCTGTCAAGTTCTTCGTTGACAAACGCTTTCGCTTCTTCTCCCTGTAATCCCTCTTCTCTTGCTTCCTGTCTGAGCATCTGCCTAAGTTTCGCCCTCTCTGCCATTGCAAATAGGTGACTGAGACTAGTCAAGAAAAAAAGTAAGAAAAAGGATACACTGGTTCCTTACCACTTACGAGAAAACACCAACAAAAGATGATATATTTTAACTGGGATACCTCCTCCTAAATAGTTATCTAACTATCGCTGCAGCTTATCGGCAATAAAAGCTCTAACTGCAAGCGACTATGCCAAATAAATGGTAGTATAGATTAATCACTAACAAAAATAAGTTGCTACAGTGGAAACAAAACAATTATTGCCAACATTTTAAGGAGAATAAAAAATTCCCTAAAAATTTAATCCAATACAAGTTCACCCCTGAAGACAGTTAGGGTAAGGGAGGCAATTAACAGGACGCATAGTCCGAACGCACTCCTTAACTTAGTTCAAACACCTTTCTGCTTCTACCCTGTGATTGTAACACAATCACAAAATCTACCAGCGGTTTAGTATTACAATATAAACATATAACATAACTTCCGACAAAATCAACCTGTAAATCAAAAATGTATAATACTCAATAATGCTGTGGAAAAACAATACTATTCGTGTGGTCAGCAAGCCCATAAACAGATCAATTGTCTAGGGGATAGTTATTTTTAAAGATATAAAACTCACAAGACATCACACTCTTACTCTATATCAGAATAAAGAAATTATCCTACAGACGAGCTGATATTTGTACTTGCTCAGGACTAGAGTTCAATTCCCGGAAAACGAGCCACCATTCTGTCGTCTCGTTTTCCCTGTTCAAAGTTCAAAAATATCCTTCGGACGAGCACACATTCTGTCGTAGATTTTTGATAGGGGAATTAAGACTTGGGTTGGTCCCTTCTGAATAGATTAGAACAAGTGATAGCAGCAGTGAGAGATAATAATAGAAATAGATTTTCACGAGTGAGATGGTAGAAATAATAGAGTCTGTCCCTGAAATCGAGAATCTTCTCTCTTTCAGCCTATCTTCTACAACAGATCTAGAGGAGTCAGACAGTCTATTGACTATATATATATATATATATATATATATATATATATATATATATATATATATATATATAGATATATATATATATATATATATATATATATGACAGAGGCTAGGTATGCCTCAAACCCAAGACCCGTGCACTAAGAAAATTTATAAAGGATCGTTTGACAGGGGTTGCAATTATTGGTTGCTTGCAACCCTCTCAGCAGCAGACTTAACAATTCAAGCAACCCAAAGCCTTATGCAGATCAACATTTAATTCTACCGAACAGAACCGAACACCAAACAAACAATCAAACAAACACCCAGTCAGTGTTCATAGACTGTGTGCTCAAGGCATTTACAGCTTGGCTCTGTCTAAGCTCGTCTGTTCTCTCCTGGGCGGCTCTCTCAAAAATCGACCAGTTTCGCCGCTTGCTACCCCTTTTATAAGCCCTGGCCTAATGTCACGTAGGGTTTATATTCATTTAATTTCCTACATCTTCTTCCTATTCTTCCACCCGAAAATTCTCTCTTTTATTATCTCTGTATTTCATTTTTTTCCTGTATTTTTTTCACCCATTCGTTTTGCGAATATTATTTTCATATAATTCGCAAACTTTACCTTTTTCCTTTCTCTTAAACTGAGAATCGCGCTAGGACGATATTACGTAGATGTCAGGGCTGCAGGGCGTCATAAGGCGTGATAAGTCGGTTCGCTGAACACAGGACGTAGCAAATCGTCTACATTCTCACCGAGCGCGCGAGCTTCTTCTCGGCATTAGTCCCGGTGAGGTGTGATACTTTACATCTGCACCGGTCAGTATCCAGACATTTGGCTGGAAAATCCCAAACTGACACGGCGCTCACTTGGGCAATGGAGTCAGGCTGTCTGGGATTTGAAACTGACACGCGTACATCGTGGTCAGTAGGTGACAGTTACGACACGCGTTAAGCGGACGTAAATGTTGGGAGTAGGGGAGATAATTTCGCTTGGCGAAATAAGTTTGGGCCCTTTGTCTGATTTTAAGATATTGGCCAAGTTTGAAACTTTAATTTCATTCTCGCTCATAGACTCCACAGTAGATAGGTCGCTCGAAAAACAGAATAGCTGTTAGCGAAGATCTCAGTTTGTTTCGGCAATTTGTCGAACTTCTAGACTTCCAGAAATATTTTCAGCATTTTTATTCTTAAGTTGTGCGACTACCTGTAATTCTGTGGTTGAGGTAATTAATATGATAGATATATAGATTTTGTGAGTGTTAAAGTATTAAATCGCTTAATTCATTTTAATCTATTTCTTTAGCGCAGAAGAGAAATAAAGTGGTAGGCTATTATATTTTCTAGGGAAGCATTCAGTGGAAAGCAGAATAAAATTAAATTTCTAGCTTATAACGGCAATTGTAGCTATTTATGAATTTAATTTAACTGCTAATACTCAGTCGAGTGTATTTTTCTAAACTAACGTATAAACTCTAGAATCGAGCCTCATGAATGATGACGGAATACGCACGTGTTCCTAATTTATGAGGAATGCTGATTTTTAAATATAACTTACGTCACGGGAAGTTTAAATGATAAGCAAAGCTCTCTGCTTGCAAGTTTAAATGTAAGTTTTAACCAGTACAGATTCTGTTTATTATATTATATGTGTTATTTTTCCTCCACACAGTGAAAGTTTTGGGGTGACCCTAACTTTACCAGCACCTAGTAGTAGTTTCCATACTTGTGAAGAAATAGACAGTCCTTATTTTGAACCACGTGGGTTTTCTCAAGTAACACTGATCTGACGGTGCAAGTTAGACAGAAATACTAATATCCCTATAACGGGTTTTCAAAGACTGTAATGATAAATACTGGACCTTGGAGCCAGCACTTAATTTCTTCTAGAAACTCTATATAATTTGCTGCCTGGTGGCGTGAATATTAACAATCATTTCCCGACTAGATTATATCTTGTGGACAAATCTGTGGTGTGACTAAAGTGAATCCTATACTGAGGGAAGGCACCGACCTGACATTCATCATTTTTTAGAAACCTACGCTATTGACACTGTGCTCTGCTAACTCCCGCGCCTGGAATAATTGTTAGGTGACTTAATCAGACATTTGAACAAATTTGCATACCCAAGTAGTCGTTCCCGGAGACTCCAAGTTAAATACGTCTTTTGGAACTGGGGACTTCTTGGCAGAAGACTGCATTTTTTGAGTCTGTGTGAAAATCTAAAATCAATGTGTTCCAAGAGGCAGCAAGCAAAGTCGTGAGTACTAGTGTGAGAAGCCATGGCGGAATGAATGAGTGTACGCTGGTTTGAGTGATATTTTTCACTATTATATCTTTGACACCCTGTTGCTGTCCTATTTTTTTTTTCAATCTGCATAATTTGTTGCTAAGGCTAGAGTTCTTGTGTTTTTGTCTTAGGTTAAATCAGATTTTTTTCAAACTCTGTGCATATAATTACGAGATAAAACAAAGAAAACTCTTAGACTCAAACCCTATGTATCTGTGACTCGGGCGCCATCATCTGTTCTCTTAACGGGGCCGGGCTAAACCTAGAGTTAACACTATAACGGGGCTATCATCCTTGCAACATTTCCTTGATTTTTTTATGACTATGTGTATATGTATTTTCCTTGATGTACTTTCTTTGATGTTGTGAGCCGATTTTTCCTGATATTAAAATCGCTCTTGAACTTAATAATCGTGTTTGGTCAGCTCGTTCTAGATAATATATATATCATTGTTATAGTTTTCCCACGTCTGTGTGTTTACCTGTCGTCACGTGTATGTGCGTGCCTGTGAGTGATAGAAATATACGTAATATGTATATTGGTGTAGTCTGTCTGACGCTGTAACAACTGTTGTAGAAGATAGGTGAGAGAGAGAAGAATTCTTTTCGCTTTCAGAGACAGCCACTATATCAAATCTATCATCTCACGTGTGTGGAAATTCTATTACCTTTCACTAACTCTCACTGAGTCTATCACCTATTCAAACCTATTCAGAAGGGACCAAACCTAGTCTTAATTCTCCTATCGGAAATCTACGACAAATGGGGCTCGTTTCCGGTCTTTGAACTTAGAATAGGAAGACGAGTACGACAAACGTGGACTCGTCTATCTGGATTTTGAACTTAAGATTCTGTATTCTGATATAGAGTAAGAGTGTGATGTCTTGTGAGTTGTGTATCTTTTAAAAAAAATTACCCCCTAGACTAGCGATCTGTTTACGGGCGTGCTGACCACACAAACTAATAAGTTTTTTTTTCCACAGCATCTTTGAATAATATACATTTTGGTTACAGGTTGATTTTGTCGGGATATATGTTAACTGCTGATTGTAATACTAAATGCTGGTAAAGTGGTGAGTGTATAACATTCACTGGGTACTGAGGCAGAACGGCGTTTGAACTAAGTTAAGGAGTGTGTTTCGGACTTTTTGTCCAGATTAATTCCCTCCCTTACCCGATCTGACTTCAGGGGCGAACTTATAGTGGATTTTTAAAAATTAAGGGATTATTTTTCTCTTTAATTTTTGCAATATTCTTTTGCTTTTCCACTGTAGCAACTTATTTTTCAGTTGTAATCTTAACTACCATTTATTTGGCGTAGTCGTGTTTTGCATTGAGTGCTTTATTGCCGATAATAGCAGCGATAGTTAGATTTTACTTTGGAGGAGGTATCCCAGGGTTAAGGATATCATCTTTTGAATTTTTGGTTTTTTTTTTCTCGTAAGTGGTAGGAACCAGGTTATTCTTTTTCCTATTTTATATCTCCACGTGTCTCAGTCACTGACATAATATGGCCGAGAGGGCAAAGCTTAGACAACTTCTCAGGGACGAAGCGAGAGAGGAGGGACTGGAAGGAGAGGAAGCGAAAGCTTTTGTCAGAGACGAACTTGTGAGATATGATGCGGAGAGGAAAGCAGCTGAAGCTTTACAGCAGAAGAAGATGGATGAGGAAATGGAAATTCGCAGGATGCAGCATGAGGAAAGAGAGAAGGAGAGACAACAGGAGAAGGAGAGGGAGGAGAGACAGCATGAGGAAAAAGAGAAGGAGAGACAGCATGAGAAGGAGAGAGAAGAGAGACAGCATGAGTTGGCTCTTAAAACTCTAGAATTCCAAAGTCGTGGTGCTGCCTCTACCTCCAGCAATGGAGAGTCTTCTCCTCATTCTTCCTTAACTGACCCTGCTAACACTCAATCTCTTCAACTAAATGCTATGTCTTTCACTCTTGAATCTTTTCCTTGTCCAAATGAGAAGATTGACACATGGTTAGAAAAATTTGAGAAAATTGCAACTCTGTACGGGTTAGAGAGGTCGCGTTGGAATATGAAACTTTCCCAGGCCCTAAAAGGTTCTGCTTATGATGTTTATTCTAAGCTGGAAAGTAGCCAACAAGACGACTACGATGTGTTGAAGAAAGCGTTACTGGAGCGCTTTGAAATGAACGCTCGCAAGTTTTTGCAACTGTTTCGCAACAGCCGGAAAGAGAATTCTGAAACTTTTCACCAGTTCTCATCTCGTCTTAAGGGATATCTAACAAAGTGCCTTGAGCTTTCGCAGCTCCCCTCTACCTATGAAGGTCTTGAGGAACTTGTTCTAACTGAACAAATAAAGAACACTTTGTCTGCTGATACCCGGAGATTTCTCGCTGAGCAGGGGGCAGAAAAACTTGAAGACATTTTGGAAAAGTCTGAGCGTTATCACAATGCGCTGGCTGAACTACCGGCCACAAAGCGGAAACCGACAGAGGAGCATTTTCGAAAACATAACCTAGAGCAATCTTCTCAGGCTTCTAACCAAAACAACCACAGAGAAACTGGACCTCAAAACCCCCCTCCTGAAAAATCCAAGTTCTACAAGAACAAGTACCCCAACCACCCCAAACAGTCTGATCAACCCGACCGCCCTACATGGCAGCGTAGCCAGAAAGGACAAGGTGGCAAAGGGAGAACCCCTGAGCACGGGACATATGATCAGACCGAGCACACCGAGCCGAAACGCATCGGATGCTTATTGACAGTCTCGCAAGGCGGAATTATTGACAGTGATTCCCAACCTGTTGGGGATAGACCCTCAACGCGAGGTACTGTTACTTTGAACGGTTCTCAAACTTCTTGCTTATTTGACACGGGGCTTTCTTACGATTGCATTGTTGCCAGAAACCTGGTTAAACCCGGTCAAGAGACAGGAGAGACCGTCAAACTTTGTGGAGTTCGTAAGAGTGATGCACCTACAGCGCTTCCCATCGCATTGGTGGAGATACACTCTGACTTTGTCAGAGGTGTGATCAAAGCGGCTGTTATGGATGATCCCATCTACCCAGTCATACTTGGCGGGAGATACGTGTGTATTGGGAAACCGGAAGAGCCGATTGTGGCAGCAGTAACTACAAGAGGGCAAACCAAGAAGGAACGGGAGCCTGCGCCTAATTTGTTACCTATGGAACTTAAAGAAGCGCAATACAAGGACCCTACTTTGGCACCCTGCTTTAGGAAACTGCCCATGGCTAAGGAACCCAAACAGCACGGGGACATTTTTTCTGAGGATGGCGTACTTTATCGGAGAACGGGCAAGCCTGACCAAGGTTACAACCAGCTCCTAGTACCGAAACAGTACAGAAGCCAAATCCTAGAAATGGGGCACTCTCTTCCCTTTAGCGGACATATGGGACAGAACGCCACAAACCAACGTATAACCACTCATTATTGGTGGCCAGGAGTAAATACTGATATTATCAGATATGTCAAATCCTGTGCCCAGTGCCAACGTGTGCCACCCAAGCAACGGACACCCCCAGTCCACATGGGTGAAATGCCAATAATGGGAACACCATTCGAACGGGTTGTGATCGACATTTTAGGGCCTTTCGAAAGGACTAAAAGAAGGAACAGGTTCATCCTGACCTTAGTCGATACATGCACTTTATGGGCAGAAGCTATCCCGCTAACATGCGCAGATGCCAAGCATGTCGCAGAAGCCCTCGTGCAGATTTTCACTCGGTTGGGATTCCCTCAGCAAGTGTTGACGGATAATGGATCTCCATACCGAAACCTGTTGATGGATGAGATCGTTAAGATCTTGAGGACCCAGCACATCCACACTAAGCCATATACTCCGGCCGGAAATGGGCTCGTGGAACGTGCTAATGGAAACCTCACCATGATGCTAAGTAAGCTGGCACAAGTGAAACCTGAAGATTGGGATCTCTGTATTCCTGCAGCATTATTTGGCTACAGAGAATCTCCTCATACTTCCATAGGATTTCCGCCAGCTACACTCTTATTCGGCAGACCCATTAAGGGCCCGCTTGAAGCCTTACTTCAGTCTCTGACAGACGAGAAGGCGGATGAGACAGTCGTCTCAGCAAGTAAATATGTGTCGGTTTTAAAGGAACGGTTGAAACTAGGGTGGGACCTAGCAACGACTAACTTTAAGCGAGCACGCACAAAGCACGCTAACCGATACAGGAAAGTCGCGGAAGAGAGAGAACTGGAAGCAGGAGAGAAAGTTTTGGTGTTACTCCCTACCGAGAACAACCAACTGAAGATCGGATGGCAAGGGCCGTTTACCGTCCTGAAAAAGATTTCTAAGGCTAACTACCAGATCTCTATTGAAGGAAAGGAGAAGGTTTTCCATTTAAATCTCTTAAAGAGATACTTGGAAAAACCAGTGCCAACCTCCGACCATCTCCTGACGATCGCCAAAACTGACGAAGATGACGATAGTGGCAGGGATATTCCACCGCTATCACAGGAAATCTTTCAAAAATGTCAGAAGCGGCGACGCTCTTTCAAGCGCGCATATGAGACATTCCAGGGGAAGGAAACTTTGAGGAGTGGACTTGAGTAGGAATTGGACAGAGATGGAGGGGGAAGATGAGAGGGAAGAAGCCAGACACCCCGAAGCTACGGTTATAGGAAATTAAACTCCATAACGTAGACATGGAGTGCTTCCATATCTTAAAGGGGGGAGGCTCTGTCACGTAGGGTTTATATTCATTTAATTTCCTACATCTTCTTCCTATTTGTTCACCCAAATTCTCTCTTTTATTATCTCTGTATTTCATTTTTTCCTGTATATTTTTCATCCATTCGTTTTGCGAATATTATTTTCATATAATTCGCAAACTTTACCTGTTTTCCTTTCTCTTAAACTGAGAATCGCGCTAGGACGATATTACGTAGATGTCAGGGCTGCAGGGCGTCAGAAGGCGTGATAAGTCGGTTCGCTGAACACAGGACGTAGCAAATCGTCTACATTCTCACCGAGCGCGCGAGCTTCTTCTCGGCATTAGTCCCGGTGAGGTGTGATACTTTACATCTGCACCGGTCAGTATCCAGACATTTGTCTGGAAAATCCCAAACTGACACGGCGCTCACTTGGGCAATGGAGTCAGGCTGTCTGGGATTTGAAACTGACACGCGTACATCGTGGTCAGTAGGTGACAGTTACGACACGCGTTAAGCGGACGTAAATGTTGGGAGTAGGGGAGATAATTTCGCTTGGCGAAATAAGTTTGGGCCCTTTGTCTGATTTTAAGATATTGGCCAAGTTTGAAACTTTAATTTCATTCTCGCTCATAGACTCCACAGTAGATAGGTCGCTCGAAAACAGAATAGCTGTTAGCGAAGATCTCAGTTTGTTTCGGCAATTTGTCGAACTTCTAGACTTCCAGAAATATTTTCAGCATTTTTATTCTTAAGTTGTGCGACTACCTGTAATTCTGTGGTTGAGGTAATTAATATGATAGATATATAGATTTTGTGAGTGTTAAAGTGTTAAATCGCTTAATTCATTTTAATCTATTTCTTTAGCGCAGAAGAGAAATAAAGTGGTAGGCTATTATATTTTCTAGGGAAGCATTCAGTGGAAAGCAGAATAAAAATTAAAATTTCTAGCTTATAACGGCAATTGTAGCTATTTATGAATTTAATTTAACTGCTAATACTCAGTCGAGTGTATTTTTCTAAACTAACGTATAAACTCTAGAATCGAGCCTCATGAATGGTGACGGAATACGCACGTGTTCCTAATTTATGAGGATTGCTGATTTTTAAATATAACTTACGTCACGGGAAGTTTAAATGATAAGCAAAGCTCTCTGCTTGCAAGTTTAAATGTAAGTTTTAACCAGTACAGATTCTGTTTATTATATTATATGTGTTATTTTTCCTCCACACAGTGAAAGTTTTGGGGTGACCCTAACTTTACCAGCACCTAGTAGTAGTTTCCATACTTGTGAAGAAATAGACAGTCCTTATTTTGAACCACGTGGGTTTTCTCAAGTAACACTGATCTGACGGTGCAAGTTAGACAGAAATACTAATATCCCTATAACGGGTTTTCAAAGACTGTAATGATAAATACTGGACCTTGGAGCCAGCACTTAATTTCTTCTAGAAACTCTATATAATTTGCTGCCTGGTGGCGTGAATATTAACAATCATTTCCCGACTAGATTATATCTTGTGGACAAATCTGTGGTGTGACTAAAGTGAATCCTATACTGAGGGAAGGCACCGACCTGACATTCATCATTTTTTTTAAACCTACGCTATTGACACTGTGCTCTGCTAACTCCCGCGCCTGGAATAATTGTTAGGTGACTTAATCAGACATTTGAACAAATTTGCATACCCAAGTAGTCGTTCCCGGAGACTCCAAGTTAAATACGTCTTTTGGAACTGGGGACTTCTTGGCAGAAGACTGCATTTTTTGAGTCTGTGTGAAAATCTAAAATCAATGTGTTCCAAGAGGCAGCAAGCAAAGTCGTGAGTACTAGTGTGAGAAGCCATGGCGGAATGAATGAGTGTACGCTGGTTTGAGTGATATTTTTCACTATTATATCTTTGACACCCTGTTGCTGTCCTATTTTTTTTTTCAATCTGCATAATCTGTTGCTAAGGCTAGAGTTCTTGTGTTTTTGTCTTAGGTTAAATCAGATTTTTTCAAACTCTGTGCATATAATTACGAGATAAAACAAAGAAAACTCTTAGACTCAAACCCTATGTATCTGTGACTCGGGCGCCATCATCTGTTCTCTTAACGGGGCCGGGCTAAACCTAGAGTTAACACTATAACGGGGCTATCATCCTTGCAACATTTCCTTGATTTTTTTATGACTATGTGTATATGTATTTTCCTTGATGTACTTTCTTTGATGTTGTGAGCCGATTTTTCCTGATATTAAAATCGCTCTTGAACTAATAATCGTGTTTGGTCAGCTCGTTCTAGATAATATATATATCATTGTTATAGTTTTCCCACGTCTGTGTGTTTACCTGTCGTCACGTGTATGTGCGTGCCTGTGAGTGATAGAAATATACGTAATATGTATATTGGTGTAGTCTGTCTGACGCTGTAACAACTGTTGTAGAAGATAGGTGAGAGAGAGAAGAATTCTTTTCGCTTTCAGAGACAGCCACTATATCAAATCTATCATCTCACGTGTGTGGAAATTCTATTACCTTTCACTAACTCTCACTGAGTCTATCACCTATTCAAACCTATTCAGAAGGGACCAAACCTAGTCTTAATTCTCCTATCGGAAATCTACGACACCTAACCACTCAACTTACTGCGCGCTACGCGCATTAATCTGCGCCACACGCGATTATTGCTCTAGAATGCATGAAAACACAGATTTACACAACTATTTCTAGAGCAAAAACACAACTAATATGTAGGCTTTATTATGGCCTTGTAATAAATCTGCTTGAAGATAACGGAGTGAACAGGCACTAAACCACAGAGACAATATGGCTGACCAGATGGGGCCAGCGCCGAGAACGACAGATCTCAAGATGGCGCTGTCACATATTCCCCGCCTGATTTTGTTGTCGTCCCGACAACTACACTAAATCAGGCACCTCAGTCATATTCTCCAAATCTGGAGGATCACCTTTTCCTTCACTTCGTCTCAGGTCGTTGCCGGTGACTCTAATGCTCGGACTCGCTCTGTCTGTTCGTTGGATGATATATGGACCCCCTGTCATTGTGGGAGCACGAACTACAACGTACTCGTCTTCTGACCACATATCACGAATCTCGGATCTCTCAGCGTTGTGCATTCTCTTCTTCACCAATTCTCCGACCTGTAGTGGAGTAGAACACGACAGCTTGTCACATCTCTCTTTCCGGACTGCTGCAAAACTCTGCAACGGTGGCTCTGCTCTTACGTGCGCCCCTCGTAGCCTGGAAACGTGTCCTTCAACGAGTTTTAGATGAGTCTCCTCCACTAAATGTCGACCACTTTTCCTGGCGCCCTTATGGTGACAGTTGCCACGGCAATCTCTTGGCTTGCACTGTGACGGCAATCTAGATGTGTTGGTACGCCTAGAGAGGGCTCTCTTTGATGGACAAACCGATATCAAATGGTCCGGGGACCTACAAAGGAAACATCGCTTAGGAAGCGGGCCCTGGGGACACTTGGCTGCCATGTGGTTCGAAAGGTCTCCACAGTTGAAGCATCTTATTTTCCTAGGCTTCCTCGGTGCCCTGGGTCACCTCCTGCTACCCTTACATCCCTGGCCGCCTTTGACTTTCTTCCCTGCAATAAGCGCTTCACACTCCGGTCGACCATAAACCATCTTTATCTTTGAGTCATTCTGCTCCCCTTCTGTAACCTGACTCTCAGCCGCAGAGGGGTCTAGTTTAACGCCTGTGGACATCGATTCTGTACGTGGCCTTAGTTCTCTGCGTCTAAGACAGCGAACTGTCCTGGTACGTCTCCCCTGCTCCTGAGACATCGCATCAATTTTAGCCTCTAATTGAGCCACCTGTGCTCTCAGCCGCTCTACTTCTGCGTTTAATGCATGCGTATCTGACACAGTCTCTGTTCTTGCCACTTCAACACTGGCAACACCAGCCCCCAAAGCTGCTTAGACACTGGCAACACCAGCCCCAGAAGTGGGTTCAGTCTCCAAAAACCGTAGGGCATAGTCCCTCACCGACGTGAACGATGCTGTAGGCTCCTTGATGATCAGTTCCTTTGCAAGCTTTCTTAGTAGGTCATCTCTCAGACAAGCAGCAAACTGGTCACGAAGAAAGGATGGCGCCAAAGGAGTGACGTTGTTCTGCTTTTGTGCCCTTACAACACTTTCAAACACCTCGTGAATGCGATGGGAGAATTCCCAAAGAGACTCCCTTGCACCTTGCCGGGTAGAGTAGAACGCGGCCATTACTTCTGGGATGCTCCGACGCTCCCCATACACCCTAAGAATGGAATGTAGCATTGCTTCTGGGTCACCGTCATCAGCCTGAATCCTCAGCTCCCTGCGGACACTTGGGGTCACACTGTCAAGGATAACATCTGCCTGGTCCTCTTTACTCATCATCCCTACTCTCCAGGCAGCTCTCACCTCTTTGACATATTCCTCGGCCGTAGGACCCGTGCGCTCCCCAAAGCACCGCACTCTCTTGTGAGTAGGTACCACGATGTACTGTACTCGTTCTTGTTGACGATCCAGCCCTACTACAGGGTCATCCACCTCAGCCACATCTTCGTTATCAGTTCTACTAGCAGCACGTGTGTTGCGTGCCGCCATCTTGTTGCTAGTAGAGTTGACTAGAAATCTTGACAAACTGGATGATCCCGTCCCTCGCCTTGCACTGAACTGGGTGTTCTACTGTTTCGGCTGTTGCTGCTCTGATTGCTGAAGAGTTGCTTCACTGCGTGCTGTCTGTCAATCCTGCCGACGACGCCACTTGTGACAGGGGCGCTAGGGGTACCTCACACCCAAGACCCGTGCACTAAGAAAATTTATAAAGGATCGTTTGACAGGGGTTGCAATTATTGGTTGCTTGCAACCCTCTCAGCAGCAGACTTAACAATTCAAGCAACCCAAAGCCTTATGCAGATCAACATTTAATTCTACCGAACAGAACCGAACACCAAACAAACACCCAGTCAGTGTTCATAGACTGTGTGCTCAAGGCATTTACAGCTTGGCTCTGTCTAAGCTCGTCTGTTCTCTCCTGGGCGGCTCTCTCAAAAATCGACCAGTTTCGCCGCTTGCTACCCCTTTTATAAGCCCTGGCCTAACCACTCAACTTACTGCGCGCTACGCGCATTAATCTGCGCCACACGCGATTATTGCTCTAGAATGCATGAAAACACAGATTTACTTAACTATTTTTAGAGCAAAAACACAACTAATATGTAGGCTTTATTATGGCCTTGTAATAAATCTGCTTGAAGATAACGGGGTGAACAGGCACTAAACCACAGAGACAATATGGCTGACCAGATGGGGCCAGCGCCGAGAACGACAGATCTTAAGATGGCGCTGTCACATATCTATATATATATACAGTAGAAGTCCATTTATCCGAACCCCAATTATCCGAACATCCAATTATCCGAACACTTTTTCGAGAAAAAAAAAATCAGGCGCCACCAGTCATGTTAGACTTTATTTTTGAATCTTTTGATGCTGCAAGCTTCAAATGTGTGCGAACAATTTGTAGAGGATGGAATGGGCTAATGGTCAGTCGCTTACGTACAGGAAGTCAGTCAGATCATAAAGTCAGTTAATATCTGGTTTACCAATCTAGTGTACGTATGCGTTCTAGGCAGAACACTGGCTAAACAGACAGTTCAACTTAAAATAATTGTGTCTGCTACTAAAGCAGAATAATTTTGGTGTGCAAGTATTTCTCTGTGCGATATGGAATCTTCCAGAAGGCCTAAAGCATATAAAAGGAACCGCAATGTTTTGTCAATTGAAACGAAAACAGAAATTATCAAGAGACTAGGAAAAGGTGAAACTGTGTCTTCACTTGCGAGGATTTCCAATGTTGGGAAAGCTACCGTCTCTGACATCAAAAGTAACAAGGATAAAATTATGAGTTTTGCACCGAAATTGGATAGTGAAAATGGGTCGAAGAAACGTAAACCATGAGACATGCGAAAGATTTGAAATTGGAAGAGGCTTTGTATATATGGTTTGTGCAAAGAAGAAGCAAAGGGGAAACTATCTCTGGTTCTCTATTGTGTGAAAAGGCACTTCAGTTCAACAATCAACTTGACGGTCCTCCTGACTTTAAGGCTAGCCAGGGATGGTTAAGAAACTTTAAATCTCGTCATGGCATACGAGAATTGGAGATGCAACTGCCGCTGAAAATTTTAAAGAAACATTCTTGGCTTTTTTGGAAGAAGAAGGTTATTCACTCGATGTGTATAATGCCGATGAGACTGGCTTATACTGGAAATCATTGCCTCAAACATCACTTGCATCTCGGCGCGAAGCAGCTGCCCCTGGGTTTAAAAAGTGCAAAGAGAGAGTAACAATTTTGGTAGCCGCGAATGCCAGTGGAAGTCATCGTTTACCGGTGCTAATGATCGGCAAAGCCAAAAAACCACGTTGTTTAAAGAATGTGACATGTCTCCCATTGTGCTACAAAGCACAGAAGAGTGCTTGGATGAATAGTGAAATATTTCTTGATTGGTATACAAATCAGTTCATCCCAAATGTGAAGAGGTTGAGAGAACAAGAAAAGAAAACTGGAAAAGTAATTCTTCTACTGGACAATGCACCATCTCATCCAGAGACGGATACATTGAATGCAGTTGATGCAAATTTTAAAGTAATTTTTCTGCCTCCCAATGTAACAGCACTGATTCAACCAATGGATCAGGGTGTTATAGCAAAGCTTAAAAAGATGTACAAGAAGGAAGTCCTGCGTCGTTTATTGTTGGCTGAAGATGAAGAAAGTGTGGTGGCGTTTTCCAAAAAGCTTAATCTCAAAGACTGCTGCTATATGTTAGCTGATGCTTGGACCACCCTGTCACAAGATAATCTCAACAAGGCTTGGAATAGATTGCTTGGGAAAAAAGGAGGAAATGAAACTACTGCAGTGGACACAAATGATGATTGTATAAATGAAGTTGTGGAACTGTTTCAAGCAATGCCCGGATTTTCGGACTGTGACAAAGATGATGCACACATGTGGCTAGAAGATGATAATGATTCTGGTTTTCAGTTTTTGAATGACGAAGAAATTTTGTCTTTTGTGCAAGAAGAAAACCAAATACATGTAGTGACCGATGATGAAGACTCCTCAGAAGTACATGATGTACTTGTAGATTATGAAGAAAACCCAAAACGTCGACCAAGTCCTGAAGAGGCCTTTATAGCACTAGAAACAGCGATGGCTTGGTACGAGCAAGAAGATGACAGCTGTCCTACACAGCTTCTGCTGTTGAAGAGAATGCGGGACTTAGCAGCCAAAAGGAGACTATCCAGTTTGGTGCAAAAGAGGATTCCTCATTATTTTAAATAGTGGGCTACATCTGTGCAAGTACATGTATACGTAAGTTGCGCCTGGTTTTGAATCGTTTGTAATGTTATTTTGAAAACATTTCTCTTTCTTAAAAAAAAATAATTAATACAAGTAGTACATGCACTGCAGTGTAATGAAAGATTTTGGTGATACAGTGATCTAATACAGTGTGGGTATTATTATTACAGTACAAGTAAATATGTTTTATAGTGTATTTTCCTTGTGATGGTTAATTATTTTTAGAAATATGTGTACATGTACTCGATACATTATGTAATCCAATTATCCGAACATTTGATTATCCGAACGATGCTCGGTCCCATGGGGTTCGGATAAATGGAGTTCTACTGTATATATATATATATATATATATATATATATATATATATATATATATATATATATATATATATATATATATATATATATATATATATATATATATATATATATTTATTTATATACCACTCACGCATACACACACATAAGTGACGACAGTTAGACGCACAGACGTGAAAACTATAACAATGGTATATTGATATTTTGGAACGAGCTGACCGACACGCTTGAATAAAGTTTATGTAAATTTATTAACATAAGGAAAATTTACCACAACACGTAAATGTTAATATCAAGCATAGAAAATACATATAAGGTAATAATTACTACAAGTATAATAGACCCATAGGTGTAATCTTTTCCCTCGATGTTTAGCCCTCGATCCTGTTAGAAGAAAAGTGATAGCCCCAAAGAGTCACGGATATATACACTATAGTCTCAGATTTTCCATCTAAAGTTGGGAACAGAATGTATACCCTAATCTATCCTAAGAGAAATTATCTTTAGCAACAAAACTGCATAAAGGAATTTAAGACAGCAAAATGGGTGCCAAAAATACAACAATAAAGGAATCACTCAGTCCTGAATTCATTCTATTCATGTCAGCCGTGGCCACGCGCTTGCATTCGTACTTACAGCTTTGGTAGCAACTTCTGGAAAAACAATTTTTAGGACATACACATACAGAATCTCCGGTGTTATTCTTGGCCAAGGGAACCCCAGCTCCGCAAAGACAGGTTGAATTCACTACTTCAGGGAACGTTTCCTTGGTTATTATTATTTAGGATATCTGTTTATGTCACATTAAAGTTGCCCAGGCACGAAAGTTAACAGCGAGCACAGTGTCAATAGCTTAGGTTTTCCAGTACCTAGGAATGTCAGGTCGGTGCCTTCTCTCAGTATAGAAATTTAATTTGGTCACACCACAGTTAGTCAAAAATGTCGGAATGTTAATGGTTTGTAATTTTTCTCGACACAGGGCTGCATGTACATGAGAGTTTGTGAAGAAATATAATCTGGCGCAATAGGCCCAGTATAGGCATTAGTCTTTAATACCGTTATTGAGATTTGTACTCTGTCTATTTCTGGAGGCAAACGCTCTGCCAGACAGGTGTTAACTTGTAGACCCACGTGTTTAAAGATAAAATGTTTCTTCTTTCAGTTGTACTAAAACCGCTGGTTAAAGTTGGGCTGACCCAAAACTGTGTAAGGAAGAGAAAAGTACAAAATACTTAACCACAATATTCACTTCGGTTAAACTTACATTATAACTGCAAGCGTAGAGCTTGTCTTAACGTTAAAACTCCCGTGAAATAATTATGATCGTTTAAAAAAATCAATCATCATGAATTAGAAATACCTACGTATTTCGTCAATACTCAGTGATGACTCAGTGCAGTTATAAGTTAGTTAAAAATATACTCGGACTGGTTACTAGCAATTTAATTAAATTTTATTTACAGCTGCATGAGTTTAAGCTAGAAATAATAATTTATTCTGCTTTCCACTGTAACACGTCAACTAGAGAATACAACAGACTTATAATTTAATCACTCTGCACAGAAATTAACTAGTGAAAATAAAATAGGCGATTTACCATTTAAATCACTCACAAAATACTAGATATATAATATTACCTCCAAACAGCACTACCGGCGATCACCACGACTACTAGAATTATTCACAAGATAGGTATTCTAGAAGCTCGGCAAAAATTGACGAGAAACCTAAGAACTTCGCTATACAAGCTTATTTTCTAGCACGAGCGATCCGTCTACTGCAACTTAGGAGGACTGAATGCATGAAGTCTAACTACTGGGGTTTATATCTTATGAAAATAAATGATTTCCTAATTCTCGAAAACCCGAAATAATTCCCGTCTTAACACCTACATAAAACTCAGACGACGGCAATAAACTGCCAATGCGCGTCTTCACACCTGCTGCTAACTATGGTCATCTCTGAGCGATGCATGTGTTTCACCTTACACCTATCGCCGAGAAATCTACCGTAAATGCGTCGTGTCAGATGAAAATGTAGACGATTGTCTGCCATCTTCTCTCTGTCGAGAACGAATTTCACACTATTCGCTCTCACCGAGGACTGAGCTTACGCAATAAAAATGCGTTGCTAAATAAGAAAAGAGACAGGCGAAGGTATGAATGGGAGAGTTTTATTTTCACAGTCAACGAATGCGAAAAAAGAAAAAGGATAAAAGAGCGATAATAAAGTAGAAGACGCGGGTAGAATAGAGAAAAGATATAGAAATTTATTAATCATAAATCTCTCTGCGACACTCTTAGACCTCTGATTTGGCTGACACCTTCGAACCCTCTTAGGATCTTATAAAGATAAAAAAAACACTGGCTTTTGGTGGAGTATAGTACTGCCCGGCTACAGATAACAAAGTGTTAGCTTCACAGGCGTCTCTCTCTAGCCTCCGTCCTTCTGTCTTTACGCTGTGCAAGTGAGTTTGAATTCTCAGTGAGTTCCTTTTATTGGCACAGAGCGTACGAATCGGAAGACAAGTGTCCGCAACTCTTCTTTACTTCTGCAAATTTCATCTCTGAGGGATTCTGTGTTAGAGATGTTTCAAACCTCAGCCTCGTGCATCGCACCTTTTCTATTTAGCGCCTATTGAGTTACAGTCTTTCATTCTCGGTAAGTTTATCTTTACATCCATATGTTGTTTTCCAATATCGGTCGTATTAACGATTTTATATTGAATTTCGAATCGGAAAACCACAGCATTTCTCGAAGCACTGACACTCTTTCGTACAAAATTCTTCAAAACTACTCCATCCCTCCAAATTTCCTTGTACCTGCACATAAATGAAGTTATCCCTTATAAAAAGAGACCATTCTCATCCTTGTCTGTCATTCCGTTCTCTTATGCGAGACCTAAGTCTACCCCTTGTTTCGTCAGTTTTATTCCTCCATAATAAACGTTGGTAAGCCTTATCCATCGGTCGTATTTAGGGTCTTGTTCTGATTGGTTAGCATCGACACACACTTCACAAAAACAGTACTGCATTTTTTCAAGCCTGTATACCTCTGCCCTAGTTTCAGGTTAGTGTATTAACTATGCAGCGGGTTTACAACTTACGACATATCTATCTATCTATCTATCTATCTATCTATCTATCTATCTATCTATCTATCTATCTATCTATCTATCTATCTATCTATCTATCTATCTATCTATCTATCTATCTATCTAGCTACCTACCTACTTACCTGCTTACCTGTTAGATAGATCTATCTATCTATCTATCTATCTATCTATCTATCTATCTATCTATCTATCTATCTATCTATCTATCTATCTATCTATCTATCTACCTACCTACTTATCTATCTATCTATCTATCTATCTATCTATCTATCTATCTATCTATCTATCTATCTATCTATCTATCTATCTATCTATCTATCTATCTATTTATCTATCTATCTATCTATCTATCTATCTATATATCTATCTATCTATCTACCTAGCTACCTTCCTACCTACCTGCCTACCTACTTACCTACTTACCTGTTTACCTGCTTATCTATCTATCTATCTATCTATCTATCTATCTATCTATCTATCTATCTATCTATCTATCTATCTATCTATCTGTCTGTCTGTCTGTCTGTCTATCTATCTATCTATCTATCTATCTATCTGTCTGTCTATTTATCTATCTATCTATCTATTTATTTATTTATATATCTATCAATCTATCTATCTGTCTGACTGTTTGCCTTTCAGTCTGTCCATCTATCTGCATTTCTATCTGTCTGCATGTATGTCTGTCTGTACATATATCTCATCTATCTTTGTGCTTGCCTACCTCCCCCCCCCCCCCCTCCCCCCGCCAATAACCCAGCTACCTACCGACCTGCCTAGCTGTCTCTGTGTCTGTATTTCTCTCTCTCTCGCTCTCTCTCTCTCTCTCTGTCATTACATATTTCCATATCTCAATTTACCTTATCTAACTCCTATCTGTTTATCTGCTGGTCTGTGTCTCTGTCTGTCCTTCTATATATCTATCTCTCCATTTATCTAATTTATATTCAACCTGTTTGTTTGTCTGTCTATCTTCGTATATTTCCATCTTTCCAATTATCTTTTAGCTCCCTATCTACCTATATATCTACCTGTCTGTCTGTCTATATATCTATCTCTCAATGTATCTTATCTACCTTCCATGTACTAAACCTTTTTTTTGTCCCCCCCCCCCCCCCCCCCCCCCCCCACCTCCCGTGTGCTATATCGATACAAATGTTGATGTCGGCTTCATCTAGTGTCAGAATTTTGACCCACTGATAATCTTCCTCAATTGTAATTTTGAGTAATGTAACTGAAACAAAAGGAAATGTCGAAATTGTCCTCTTTTCACACTATCTGCCATAAGAAAAATTCTCCGAATCTTTTGGCCGAATACCATCAATAACCAAGAACTGCTAACTCGGAGCAACCATGAGGACATGCACGCCATCATAGCTAGTAGACGCTGCAGTTGGGTTGGCCTCGTCCTCAGAAGAGCCCCTGACGCCATCATAAGAACAGCTATGCTATGGACCCCTGAAGGACAGCGAAAGAGAGGCCATCTAAAAACAACTTGGCGGAGAACTGTGAAGGCCGAGATGCAAAGAATGAACCATAGCTGGGGCACTGCACGAAGGGTGACCGCCGACCGAGGAAATAGGAAGCAGTTTGTTGCTACCCTACGAGATGCCACCAGGCGTGATGGTCAATGATTGCTTTGACAGTCGGCAGCTAAGGATCAAAGAAGAAGAAATGAAACTAGCATATACATTATTAACTAAACCAGTGATTCTCAACTTTTTTCTGCTTATGGCACCCTTCTGACCCTCATTAACCTCTGTGGCCCCCCTCATGGTCGCTGTTAGCTTGAAAAAAGGTACTTTACCATCTTAATGTGGCCCCCTAGAAATATGGCGTGGCTCCCTGGGGACCATAAGGCCCACTTGAGAACCAACAATCCAGACCATCATTACCTTTCAGCTCCTCAAAGAGCATAGGCCTCCAACAAACGTATACCAAGTCCTCCAGATGTATGCCATCATTAATTTGGGGTATGATAGAAAAGCGAGCGAACAGGTAGACAGTGCAGTCAGGTATGGGGTATGATAGAAAAGCGAGCGAACAGGTAGACAGTGCAATCAGGTATGGGGTATGATAGAAAAGTGAGCGAACATGTAGACAATGCAGTCAGGTATGGTGTATGATACCTGACTGCGACTTCTCTTACCTTGGGGATTCCAGAACAAGGACTGCCTAGTAATGCTATCAGTAGGTTTCCTCAATGTTGTGTCCTATCCATCGGCAGCGTTTTCTGCTCACCTCTTGTGCCACTGACACTTGTCTAGTTCCTGTCATCAGTTCCACATTAGTGATCTTGTCTTATCACTTCAATCTTTTATTCAACGCAATCTCCTATTTATGAAAGTCTGTAAGACATTATAACAGTGGTTAAACCTTATACTAAAATGGAGTTTACGTAATCATTAAAAAACCAAATAAACAAAGACAAACTCATCAGGTCATTCAGGCGTATTTCGGGGACAAAGAGATTATTTTTTAAAGTTTATTTCAAAATCTTGTAATGATACAGAAAACAAATAGTACTGCCAAAAGATCGATAGTAGGCCTAATGTGAAACCCATCTTATTCCCCAATCATTTGGCCCCAAGCATTGGGGAAATAATGGGCTCCAACATGGGCAAAAGATCGTGAGCGACAGCTTTTCAATATTCAGATTGATACTGAAATTACAGACATTTTTGATCTGGTATTTTAAAGCGTACAATTTTTTAAATTATTATTTCATGCTGTATTGTGATTAGCGTTGTCCTGCATGTCTCACACTCTTCACAATATGAAATATTAATTAGCGGTTTGAATAGAACGGAAACAAAAAGAGGGGGGGGGGGGGAAGAGACAGAGAGAGAGAGAGAGAGAGAGAGAGAGAGAGAGCAAGGTGACCAAGGCATACGACCTATATGGAAAAAATGTACAGTATGTAATAGCAGAACTTAGCAAAGTAAATGAGTCAAATCATACTTGTTGTTCTTGTCATACTATTTCCAACCCATCTAGTTTTTGGTTGTAATTTTTCCTAACAAAATGTTTTAAAACGCCATGTAATGCATTTCATTCTTGTAATATTGTAAGCATAAATAAGCTGATATGGTTTGCTTAAGAGGAAATGCAAGCGTGATTTTAGCAAGGTAAATCTTTTAGATAGCTCAGTAGTTATAAAGTAGACGTCCACCGCTCCTGGGTTGCCGAGCGCTGATGTAGACAATACACAATGTAACGAAACAGCAAGGAGTTACGACAAAGGATAAAGAACTGTGATAAACCTGGCAAGCTGCGTAAAGGATGGACTTAATAATTCGTTCTGGGAGGAAATAACGCTGCATATAGATAACTACACGCTGTATAAATAATGGAAATCGTCTGCCTGTGATAAAAAAAAATTTAAAAAACTTAACGATTCTAGTCTCCGAACGAAAGAAGAGAACGAGGGTTAAAAAGGGGAAAAAACATCAAAAAGGAAGAAATCATAAACATAACAAGCAGGCTCGTAAGCGTAACAAGTAGAGTAATAATAATAACAGGTAGTAGAAAAAGAAAGAAGGAGGAAGAAGAATATAAAGAAGGCAAAGAAGAAGAGAAAAAAGATAGGAAAACGAAGATAAGGAGACAAAAGTCACAGCAAAAGAGGCAAAACAGGAAGAACCAAATGCGTTCAGTATTCAAAGACAGATGTGTGATTCTAGATTCATTGCTTTTGTGGCTGCTATTTGTAAAACTCTTGACATCGATTATTCAGTTTTAGGTCAAGAAGTGTTTTTGGTTCGAGAACTTTCGCTGACGTAAGTTATATCACGTGCCGACCTCTCCGCGTAAGATATAATTTTGCCATTTTTGGCATCAAACAAATCAGCTTCTGTGTGATAGCGTAAGGAGTGACGTCTGCCTTCCGACGATAGAATTTGGCCACCCTCTATACCTTTCAAACGTGTACGTTAGAAGCTGTTAAGATTGTGAGGCGACCGCTTTCCGTGGATTTCGATTTTATTTTAATTGATGAAATGTTTCAGAAATGGTTCTCACATTTTATTGAACAGTGTTGCACCTGCTGTTGGGTGGTACACGAATAATATTTGATGAATTTATTTCTACTTCTTCTTCTTTGTTCGCTGTCAAATTAGTCAGATAACCGCATCTTATAAAACGGAAGTCAGTCTTGGAACTTGATCTCTTCTTGATTATGGGTGTGACAAAACGTCTGAACATGCTCTTTTGCGTGATCTCTCATACCTTCAGCCCTCCGGCAGTATCCTTTCTTCATTTTTCTCACTCGTCGCTTTTAATTGGCATAAATCAGCCCTTTTCATTTGTATTTTCACTATTTTGCTCTTTGCTGGACATAGCATGGTGAAGTCTCTAACACGCCACTCCCCTATGG